>CM062808.1:997911340-998461340 GCA_031772625.1 Pinus tabuliformis | reverse complement strand
TTTTTCTAAGTTTTGAGCCATCATATGTGGCTCATCATCAAGATGAATGTAAGATGAGAATGATTGATCTAATTAGAAACCACCCCCACCCACCCCCCCCCCCCCCCCCCCCCCCCCCCCCCCCCCCCCCCCCCCCCCCCCCCCCCCACCCCCACCCACACGCACACACATATAAATATTCCAAAGGTTTAGGGTCAAACATTCTTTTTTTTAAGTTTTTTGTCATCAAACTTAAAACATAATCTTTTTGCACAATACTTCAAATTTGAGGGTTGAACTTTCGCAAAAGTATTTGAATTTGAGGATTGAAATTTCTTAGCATATTATTTAATTGTCATGCCCTTTTGGAACAATTGCACAAGTTAGACATTATGAGGTCCATCTTAGTTATGATATTTTCTTTGAATTTAATGCATCTATAAACTTGCCAAAATTTCTTGTAGGGTTTTTAGTAATTTGTTTCTCACCACAAGAATGACATGCATCATTTAAATGCTATAGGGTCACATTAACTATATTCCTAGTTACGCATGTGTTGCACATTGAATGTTAAATTCACATTTCTTAGTCATGCACTTCCACATCTTTTCCAAATTTGCGGTGTCATATCTTCATCTAAAGATTAAAAGTAGGTATTTAAGGGTTTCCTGTCATTGATGACTTGAAAATGGTATTAACTTTCCTTCCTATTGTCAAGGGTGGAAAGGCCTATAATAGTCAAGGGGGGTATTCTCTAATGTGAAGTCCCATTTATACCTCACATCCAAATTCTACCTTGGATAGCAATTGGTTGATTCTATGTGAATTAAAATAAACCAAGGAAGTGAATGGAGAAAAACAAAGTGCGGTCTAACCTAAATGCATAAAGTAAATTAGTTCTAACCTATCCTAGCTAGGAATACTTAATAACTAACAAATGAATATATGATGCTAAACATTGCTTATAACTAAAAAAGAAGCAATCAACTGGTTTTCTATGCAAACAAGCTTAATATCATCATAACTAGTGAAGCATATAGAAAATTCCATGAACAAAACTATTTAGTGCTACACATTTAGATTTGAAAGAAATTCCATAAGTGGAAATGAAACATGTCAAATTTGCAACTAACAGAAGAATACTCTACCATATAGATATCATAATTCAGATAAACATGCTAACATAAATGGAACATTGTAGAATATTTTGCAACAAGTCACATCAAGCACACTTAACCTTTCCCTTGATAATGGCCATTCCAATCTTCTCAATATTATCTTTAGAAAATAGTTCCTCCAATTTACAAGATTTTCTAAAGAGCCCTTATTTCCTAGAATTCTTGGGCATTTATAACTACCATTTTCAATTGTTTTTTGGGACTTGTTGGCTACCCGAAGTGTAGTTACAATTGTTGATCTCTTTTATCTTGTCTAGTAGTAGTTTGGAAAGAAAATAATTATTAAGACATCCAAAAGTGGAATAAGATTCACCCTTTACAAAATTATGGGATTCTTCACCTTAATTCCAATTATATCATGTCAATATGTTTCCCATATTTGATAGTTAGATGGGACCATCAAGATTCTACCAAGTAGCAAACCATCCAATGTGATGTGTGAATTTCCAAGGAATCATAAATGAGTTGAATACAGTCTATTGCTTGGCTAGCTCTTCCATGTGTGCTTCCATTCATATTTAGTCACTTTTCTCATGAACAAACTGAAAGTGAGTCCCTTGGCATTGAGTTTCCCATCCAACTCTACGGACATTTGTTTCTTTGTTCTAGTCTCACCATATCCCCATATAGATAGTAGTTTATTCATTTCAATTAAATTTTCAACCCATGTGTAACTATTTTTCTATGTTCCTATGGCTCTCACAATGTATTTCTCCAATTTAGCTTGTACCCTAGTTGTATCTTAATAGTAGTAAAATCAAGTGGTATTTCATTTTCACTTTTCCTAGGTAGTTTAGGCAGGGAATCACAGTACTTTGTGGGCCACTACTTTAGATGTTCTATAGCTTCCAAAAATCCTTTAAGCTACATGCCTTTTTCTTTCATCTTTTCCCACATAGGGAGCAACTTGATAGCTATATTTTGTAGCTCTAGAAGGCATGGATGCATTTGCTTGATCATAGTTTTGAGACTTTCATGCACTTCAATAACACATTCTTTATAATTAGTTAAGTCTAATTTCTTAGCTTTGAGAGCTTTATTTTATACTTTGAGCATTTGGTTTTGTTGCTCCAACTTTGAAATCCTATCTTTATGCATTTATATTTGTTCCAACATGTCCTTTACATTGATTTTATTTGTCTGTGAGAAGGTAGTACTCATGCCATAACCATTGGATTGGAGTAGGTATTATGCACTATGGATTAATCCATGATCATGAGACTAGTTTCGAGCTAGGTAGAGTCACAATCTTCTTAGTCTGTTCAACTATCATCTTCAACGTTCTATTGAACCAAAAACGACTGAGGTTGATAACTTTGTGGGAGTTAGTTGGGGTGATGCCCATTTCTCAAATTAGAAGGTGACCTCTAGTGATGGTTGGGATAAACATTTGTTCAGTGTCCACTTCCATAGAAGTCCTATCCTTCATTTGGTTATGTGTTTGTGGTCTTTCTGTTGTTTCTTGAGTTGTTGCTTCT
Organism: Pinus tabuliformis; assembly: GCA_031772625.1. NCBI lineage: Eukaryota > Viridiplantae > Streptophyta > Pinopsida > Pinales > Pinaceae > Pinus > Pinus tabuliformis. The sequence goes on along the minus strand of CM062808.1, from coordinate 998,458,705 downwards.
ACTTCTCACCCTTCATCTCTTTTTATAGTCTCTTCTTCTTTCCTTGTTCTCTCTTTTTATTTTTCTCTTTCTTCTTTTGCATTTTCCCTTGCTTTCTCTAATTTATGCTCCATGGTTCTTTGTTTTTTCTTCTTGTTGAGCATCCCTTTGGTAACACAATGCTTCCTTCTCAGCTTGGATTGTGTCCTTATTATCTTTGGTTTGATGAGAACTGGCCCCCTTTCTAAAAATCACTTCATTGTAGTTATTTTCCCTTTTTTCTTCTCTTTTGTTGTCAAGGTATTTGATTGATATTCCCGTATGTATTTGCAGTCTCGAAAATGGGATTAGACCACCAATATAACATTGTGCCTTTGGTATGTTAGCTACCCAAAATGAAAAGTTTCTAGGTTTTTTAGATTTTGACTATGCCTCTTTCATGTCCTTGAATAAATATGATCCTGGGTATAAAGGAATTAGTGGCTAGTGTGCTTTCTTGTCTTTGACTAGGGCTCCTCCAACCCTATCACCACTTGATAAGCAATCTCTTAAGTATGACCTTGTATATGACAAAATTGGTAATATGTGAGGTGGTTTTTTTAAGTGCTAAAGACCCTCAAATAAGTTCCATCCTCGTATACAAACTAATCCCAAATATCCTCACAATTTGCTTGGCATTTTTCGACATAGAAGGTGTTTGGGAATTGAATAATGTTTCATATAGGGAATTGAAAATTTGTGGCATATATATATATATATTTTACAAAAATGAGTAGATTTTGTATTAAAATCTACACCCAGATGCAACAATTACTCGGGAAGTGGTGTAACACTCCCTCCCACCTCCTTGTAACTTCCAACATGAGTGAGAGGGGTTACTTAGGCATAAATCGACTTTCAAGGTCTCATTAAGGAAATGGGGTTACCAAATTTTCTCTATTTTCAACTTTCTCAGAACTTAGAATAGACATTGGCATAACATTTGACTTGTTGAGAATTTTTTGATGATATAATTTTTATTGTGATATAAGTACAAATAAAAAGTTTCAAAGTGTAGTAAGAAAGACTCAATTTGAATTTAGCCTTAGTCAAATTGAGTAAATCGAATTTCCACATCAACAGGAAAACTTGGAGGCAACTAGCTATAGTGACATGGCTCTTTGCACTCAGTTAGCTCAGTAAATTCGAGTTAGGGGCTCAGAGTTCAATCATGCATGTGTTGATTGCTAAATTTCAGCAATATGGTTTAGTTATTTTTAGTTGTACTCAGTTAACTGACCTCTAACTATTGATAGAGTCAGTTGCAAGTAAGTTGTGCAGTGACACAAAAATATAACTCAAAGATCAGTTAGTTAACTAATCAATCAACCCAAAATAGCTGATGCATGCATGGAATTCGAATTTCCCAATAGGAGTGGAGGAAAAAGAAATTATGTAAAATTAATTGTATACTACTTGGGTGTACATATTTTTGTATTCAAGCAGGTAATCAATTCCTCCGGAATTGTGCAAGAAGATGGGGGATTTCCCTAGTTTTTAGGAGCATAATTAGTTCATAATTTTGCAAGGAAATAATAGGTTAGAGGAGGAAAAGATTGGCTAAGTGTTGGCTAGAGGCTCTCATTCAACAATGAGAACAATTTTACTTTTGCAGGTTGTTCTCAGAGCTGGAGCAAGCAATTGTAATATTTTCTCTATTCAACTAATTAATGAAAAGAGGCTTGAGGGGTTTTTCCTAGTTGGGTTCCCCTAGAAATCATTTTGTAATTATGGTTTTTCTTGTTGCATGTATATGCATGTTGTTATAAATTGTGATTTCCATTCCATAGATTAGTAGAGTAGAATTTGTGTCTCTTGATTTCAGTTTGATTTCTTGAGCAGTTACAATTTCTATCAAAATTTTTGCATGTTATCAGAGCCTTGGAATCAAATTAGAACCAATATTTTGAACTTATCCCTCAGTAATTTCGAATTTGCATCTTTACTGGAAAAAAATTTCTTCAATTTCGAGAGAATGTCTTTCAACAGATTGAGATTGGAGTATGCACTGGAGGGTAACTCGAATTTCATATACTGGAAGGATCGAATGGAAGTAGTGTTTAATGAAAGTGATGTGTTAGAATATGATAAAAATGAAATTGTGAAACCCCAACACTCTGATGCACAACAATTTTCCCAATGGAAGAAGGATGTTGCAAAGGCCAGGGGAATTCTTCTGGAAGGTGTGAAAGACCATGTGGTCTCAAGTCTCCATGGAAAAGAAACACCATATGCTACTTGGAAGGAACTGATTGAGCTATTTCAAAATATCAATGACCATAGAAAATTGACCCTGAAAGACAAACTTTGAAACAATAGGATGCATAAAAATGACATTATTCCATAGTATCTCTCCAGATTTACTCAAGTTCAATATGAGCTTGGAGGGGTTGGGGTGAATGTTTTAGAAGATGATTCGGTGAGTGTATCTCTTCTAGGCCTTCCAAAATCCTGACACAACTACTAGGAATCAGTGAATGGAAGGGAAAAATTACGAAATTGGGAAATTTTGTGGTCCGATTTGGTTCAAGAAGAGATCAGGAGAAATACCAGAGATGGAGGATCATAGAGAGCAGAGGATGAAGAAAATTTTGCCTTAGTTGGGAAGAGGTTGAAGGGAAAAGGAAAGATGACCCAAAGAAAACCTGAAACCAACCAAAATAATGGAATGAAGAAAGACTTGAGCATGATAAAATGTTTCCATTGCCATGAATACGGGCACTATGCAACAAAATTTCACACAAGAAGCCTCCAGGAGGAGCAGGAGGTTAAGCACAGACTTCATAATTCAAATTAGACTTCACACTAATAGCATGCATGGACAAAATTTTTATGGGGAGTGTGTGGTACCTCGATTCTGGTGCCTCATTCTATATGATGGGGTGTAAGGAAATTTTCAGTAGTCTAGAGGAGAAGGATATCTAGATGCATATTGAATTAGGGGATGGCACGAGGTACAATTATATAGGAATTGAAACTGTCACGTTTGAGAGGGAGAAAGCCTCTCCTTTCTACCTCAAATATGTTTGATGAGGAGAAGGCTATGAGATTCTATTTGGAATGAGAGTTGAGTATCCCACTGGATTAAGATCTTATATCTCCAAAGGAGGAGCCTCAAGGTGAGCTTCAGGAAGTTGTGGAGTAGCCACAAATGGAGAAAACGAGACGAGGCCAAGTGGAGACAATCACTCAACTAGAAACATATAGATAAGGGAGAAAGAGAACTAGATAAGATAATAGATTGATACACGATGCGAGGGAGCATGTGGGGGATCCTACATGACAACGCAGGAAGAGGAGGTCACCTGAGAGGTACACTGGTTACATGGCTACAAAGGTACACTGGTTACAAAGCCTTCTTCATTTGAGGAAGCAATTTCTCAACCTGTTTGGGTTGATGCCATGGTGGAAGAATATGAATCCATCATTAAGAATAATGTATGGGAAGTGGTGCAAAGAATAGAAGGGAAATCAATGGTTGGTTCTAGATGGATCTACAGAGTGAAGCGTGCAACTGATGGGAGCATCGAGAAGTACAAGGCCAAATTTGTGGCCAAAGGATTTTCTCAGGTAGAGGGAGTTGACAATGAGGAAACATTTTCCCTTGTTGCAAGGTATTCCTCCTTCAGATCAATTATTGCATTAGCTATGTAGATGGGGTGGAAGATCCACCAGATGGATGTGAAAACCTCCTTTCTCAATGGTGTTGTTGAGGAGGAAATTTACATAGAGAATCCAGAAGGATTTGAGACATATGATTGGGAGTCACATGTGTGCAGACTCTAGAGAGAATTGTATGGTCTCAAACAGGCACCTCGAGCATGGCGCACATGGATTGACAGTTATCTCATTGGATTTAGCTTCAACAAAAGTGAAGCAGACATGAACCTCTATAACATTGTGGTAGATGGTAAGTTTCTTATTCTTGTTTTGTATGTTGATGATTTAATATTGATAGGTGATGAGCAATTGATCCTCTCTTGCAAGGGAATTTGAGATGAAATAAATGGTCTTAATGCATTACTTCCTCAGGTTGGAAGTATGGCAAGGTGATGGTGCACTATTTGTGTCAGGGGAAGTATGCCTCTAAAATACTTCAGAGATTTAACATGGAGAGTTGTAAGCCTATGGAAACTCCTCTATCTAAGAACTAGAGGAAGGATAATGCCACTTCAAGTGAAGAGGTTGATGTTACCATTTATAGGCAGCTTGTGGGGTCTTTGAAGTATCTTTTGAACACAAGACCCAACACGTGCTATGTAGTAAACCATCTTAGTCAAGCTATGGTGAGGCCTACCAAGATGTATTGGAAGGCGATAAAGCATGTGTTATGGTATCTTAGAGGCACTAGCGAGTATGGATTATGGTATAGGAAGATATAGGGGGTGAAGCTCCATGGTTTCACCGATGTAGATTTGGTAGGGATTCCATCAGACAAGAAATGTACTTTGAGTGATATCTTTAGTGTTGGTTCCACAACTATTTCTTGGTACAACATGAAGTAGAGGTCTGTTGCACTCAACTCAACAAAGGCATAATACATGGCTTCAAGTTAAGCAACATGTGAGGCCATATGGATGAGGAAGATACTTGTGGGGCTTTTTAGTTAGGATATGGATTCGACAATGATATATTGTGATAATCATAGTTGCATTAATCTCTCTGAGAATTTGATATTTCATGACATGTCCAAGCACATTGATATCCAATATCATCATTTTCAGGTTAGTGTGTAGATGAGAATCATGTTGCTACAGTACATTCCAATGGAGGAGCAATATGCTAACATCTTGACAAAGGATTTATCAAGAGGTAAATTCAAATTCCACAGGTGCAAGATAGGGGTGGTGAAAATTCCCTTTCTTGCTAAGAGGGAGTGTTATAAAGTGTAGCAAGAAAGGCTCTATTTGACTTTAGCCTTTGTCAAATTGAGTAAATTTAATTTCCACATCAGTAGGAAAAAAACATCTGGTTCATGATGGAAGTAGAGGAAAACAAAAACATCCCATTCTTGGACATTCTTCTCCTTAGGAAGGAACATGGATCACTAGGACACAAGGTGTTCATAAAGAAAGCACATATTGATAACTACCTTCATGTTGAATCACACCATCACTCGACACAAAAGATGGGGGTGCTCAAAAGCCTCTTTACAAGAGCTTTAAGAATATATGACACTAATCATGTTGAAGAAGAAATTGAGTATTTAAGAAAAGTCTTTGCAAACATTGGGTATAAAAATAAGGACATCATTAAGACCATCAAAAGAGCTAGAACTAGAAATGGAGTAAGACCCCCTGCAACAAGCTCCCAAGCTACTAGAAAGAAGGCTTATCTACCATACATTCAAGGAGTCACAGATAAACTAGCCAGGGTTCTAAAAAAAACGGTATTGAAACCTCTTTCAAGCCCTTGTCAACCATAAGACAGAGAATGAGATCAGTTAAAGACAATCTGGATCACCTCCAACAAAAGGGTGTTTATAAAGTCATGTGTTCATGTGGGGATTGTTATATTGGAGAGACTGGAAGATCCTTCAGAATAAGACTCAAAGAACATGGTGTTGACATAAAAAAATGGTAGAAATAGATATTCATCGCTTGTAGAGAACTCAAAAAAAACATGCCACCATGTTTGCCTTGAAGACACTAAAATAATCGCTAAAGAGAAGCATCAGTATAAACGAAAGATCCATGAAGCCCTTGAAATTATAAAGCATCCTCACAATCTTAATAGAGATGGAGTTTTGGAAGTAAGCAGGAGTTGGATCCCCTTACTCACTCAAGACCCCATAGCTCATAACCGAGACTAAGCCACTTGCCTTCATCCCTCATCCCTCTCCCCCGCCTTTTACCCCATTAATCCTCTCCCTCCTGCCCTCTCACTCACTTTCAACCCCCTCTAAAATCCTTTCACTACATATCATTCTCCTTATTCCTTCCATACCATCCTTAATATATATCTATCTTAATCATTAATAACATACAATTAATAACAATTAACCCTAACTATAACAATTATGAACCCTAACAATAAAAACTTTATTATCATTATTAATAATAAATTCTTACATGGATGATTATTATTATTAACTTTGTTAATTAAATCCATTACTAATCCATAAAGTTAATAATAAAATTATTAGCTTTGTTATTATTAGTATTAATTAAACTTTATTAACAGTAATAAATATTAATGATGAAAATAATTAATATAAAAAATAATAAACGATCATTAACTTTATTATTAATGATAATTATCCTTAATAAAATCTATAATAATAATTATCATTATTAATAATATTAATAAACTCCCCATAATAATTTAGTAATTTTTTTTTTCACAAATCCTCCTTGAAATAAATTTTTAGGTTTGCTAGTAGACTCCTCATTTTTTTCCCTTCCATTCCATATTGATTTCCCTTCATCTTGCTCTTCTATGTGGATTTGTCCTAACGATGAGTCTTGTTATAGACTTGAAACATTGACACAAAAATGGCTATTGTGGATTATATTCCGAATACTCAAACTCAACTTGGAGGTAGTTAACTAGTATGACATGGCTCTTGTCACTCGATTAGTAAAGTAAATTTAAGTTAGGGGCTTGGATTTTAGTCATGCATGTGTTGATTGCCAAATTTTAGCAATCTAGTTCAGTTATTTTCAGTTGTAATCAATTAACTGGCCTCTAACTATTGATAGAGTCAATTGAAGGTCAATTCTATAGTGAGACAAAAGTCTAACTCAAAGATCTATCATTTAACTGATTAATAAACCCAAAATAGCTCATGCATTCATGGAATTCGAATTTCCTAGATGGAGTGGAGGAAAAGGAAATTATGTAAAATTAATTGTATACTAGTTGGGTGTACAAATTTTTGCATGCAAGAAGGTGATCAATTCCTTGGGAATTGCGCAAGGAAACAGGGTATTTCCCTATTATTTAGGAGCCTAAATATATCATAACTTCACAAGGGAATAGGAAGCTGGAGGAGGCAAAAATTGACGAAGTGTTGGCTAGAGGCTCCCATTGAGCAGTGAGAACAATTTTAGTTTTGCAGGTTGTGCTCAGAGTTGGAGCAAGCAATTGTAATAGTTTCTCTATTCAACTAATTAATGAAAAGAGGCTTGAGGGTTTTTTCCCAGTTGGGTTCCCTTAGAAATCACTGTGTACTTGTGGTTTTTCTTGTTGCATGTCTATGCATGTTGTTTTAAATTGTGATTTCCATTCCATAGATTAGTAGAGTAGAATTTGTGTCTCCTGATTTCAGTTCGATTTCTTGAGCAATTGCAATTTATATCAAAATTTCTACAAGAATAGACATTTCCATAACATTTGGCTTGTCGAGAGCTTCTTGATGATATAAATTTTATCATGATATGAGCTACAAATAAAAAGGTATGGCCATTCAAAGCTTAACCCTTTTTTTGAACCTTGCCATGTTAGTGGGCACTGCCATGCGACCCCCATGTGACAACCCAACACCACCTGGTATGCCCCATGGCACCTTCCATGCCATCCCTTTGCTGGGTCCACAAAGGCAACCCCTTTGTCTACTTTTGTGGCCCTTTTTATATCACAATTGATCTCAACCTCACCCTTTTTTCCCTCTTTTTTCCCTCCTTATTGTACCTTACACACTACCAAAAGGTCTAGGGTGGGACATACTTTTTCATGTTAAAGGACAAGAGGAATATGGTTAACCTCAACCTCTTCTCCTGTTATGCACACCTCCGCAACATGGGTTCCCAAAGGTATGAGACCCCAAGGTCTCAAGACATGAAATTTGTTGTTTAATGTCGGGTCAAATCCCGTCAATCTCACCCTGCCTGCTTCCCTTCATCAACCTCATTAAAGGTGTTCACACCAGGGCGAGATGGGAAATCCCACCTGTCTCATAACAGAAATGACTCCTCTGTCATGCCTTCATGTTTATGGGACGACCAACATATATGCACATATATATGTGTGCATATATGTAGTGAGAGGCGACACACACCCTCGATAGTTATAATTATGATTATATATATATATATATATATATATTGTTCCAATCCCTCTTGAGCTTACATTTATGTACTTACATATGTGCATATATACAACTCCGATGACACATAATCGAACATGGAAATATCTCCTGGCTTTGTATGGTGTATATATATATATATATATATATATTGGCTATGCCTTAGCCACGGTCCCTCTTAAGCTTAAAATGATACTTGCACAACCATGTTGTTACAGGAAGGTACAAAGGTGCACTCTTCTAAACAATGCAACAACATAGGAATCTTAACGCGTAGATTATTTCAATACAAGGCATATAAGCCTTTTGAACAGGGATCCCTCACATTTATCATCATATAAACATAATGATCAATATATATATATATATATATATATATATATATATATATATATATATATATATATATATATATATATATATATCATTATCAAGTCATGTAAGAAGCTATATTTGATATATATTGCATTCAAGTATACAAGAAGCTATATTTGGCCATTCACTAGAGTATGGTCAAATAAGCATTCCAAGCTTTCACATTTCACATAAGTAATAAGCATTTACATCAAGTTCATTTACATGAGAGAATAGTAGGTCATTTATTTAAGGATTTGATGATTGATGACTAAGATTGAGACTTCCACTCTCCACCCAACCATAGGATAGCTACACAACAAGTCTTTCTTACATCTAATCACCCCCGAACCTGATTCAGAGCTTGTGAAGGGAGGTTCTCAAGGGATATTCACACTAGTCATATGCACATTCACATATGAATCTAGAGTCCATAGAGAATCCACTTAACTTCCAGGAATCCATAGTGCACTATGCCTCCACCCAACACAATCAAAACAAGAAATCCATAGCATCTAAATATCCAGTCTACAACAGGTTTAGGGAATCCATACTTATTGCAGCTCCACCCCATAACCAATTCAAGGATTATAAAAATTTAGTGATCCACCCAAACACAATCAAAATAGAGAATCCATAGAGTCCAGGCTCCACCCCACAATTAGATCAGGGAATCTAGAACTGCTCAAGATCCACCCCACAACTTGTTTAGGGAATCTATAACTCTAGTTCCCCACCCCAACATCATTACAGGAGTCTAGAGACCTAATAATATCCACCCACTTTGCACATTAAGAATCCCAAACCCAATGCCTCCATCCATCTCTTGTAGGAATCTAGAGCACACTGGCCATTCCACTTGATGGAAAACATGGGAATCCAAATAGCTAACCTCCACCTCTTAACAAATAACTAGAAATATAGAGCTCTATTCAAGCTCCCTCTGATGCAACACATGGATCCCAAGCACTCACTCTCTTGCAAGTTTCCAGAACAACTTTTTTCTTTTCTTATCCTTCATCTCATGCACAACACTTTCTTTCTTTTCAATCATCTTTTCCAACACACTGTATGATGGTGTATTGAACAGAACTTCCCCTACCATGACAGTGGGTCGACTCATACCTATTTATCCAATCCCATATTCTACATTTAATTCCTAGTACATTCGTTCCCCCCTTTTCAACAATGGTCCATACATAGGCTTAAATTCCATGAGCTCTAACTGCACTGCTCCATTGAGTTTAACTTAGACGAAGGTTGAAGCTAGTTTCCAATGGCACACTAGAGTCCATCCTTTTAATTAAATATTTCCTAACAAATCCATCCTCAAGTCAGAAAAACAAGTGATGAATTAAATGTGGGATTGGGGTTCCAAAAGAAATCCTCCCTCTTAACCTCCACAGGCTCTAAATCAATGTCCCTCTTAGTCTAGTCATCATTTTAATTATGTACATTAATTTATATTTTTATACACATTCATGCACACAAAAATATTTACAAGAGGGTGAAAATGGGGCTATTACAGACCCCACCTGCTTAGAGGAACACCTTCATTGGCATTCTACACTTGAACACAAAAAAAATTACAATGATATTTATACATACAACTCCATTTATAGTTACATTTACATTTTCTCCCTTAGCAAACAAAAATGGGTATGAAACCATCATCTGATTAGCCATATCCCATGTGTCTTCCGAGTCTAGTCCAAAGCATCTCCACTACACCTTGACCTATTATATGAATCAAATCCAGATCTCAATCTACCTATGATCTAGTATGCATAGTAGTTTTGGCTGGAATTCTCCCTCTAGTTCTACCTATAGCACATACTAGTCAATCACATTATTAACATCCTATACATATATTTTAAGTAGAGAAACATGGAAAACATCATGAGCAGTCACTATATGCAATGAATCCAATCAATGTGTCATTGGCTCTATTCTTTCTAAAATATAGAAAGGCCCACAAAAACATGGTACCAACTTGACACATGATCCACTCCCCAAGGAACTTCTCTTTGGTTTAATTTTGAGATATACATGGTCTCCCACTTTAAATTATTTATGAACTTTGTAATAGTCTCCATAACTCTTCTGCTTATCTTGAGCTGCTTTTAGATTTTACTTGATGGCTGTAACTTGTTGCTCTAATTCATTTAGTATATCTGGTCCAATGTGCACTTTGTTCATTGGATCACTCTAGCTAATAGGAGTTTACGTTTCCTCCCATAAAGAGACTCTAATGGACCCATTTTCAAGGATTCTTGGTACCCATTATTATAGGAAAACTTCACTAAAGGTAGGAATTCTTTTCACTTACTTTATGGTGCATGACATACATGCTAAGCATGTCCTTTAGCACTCTATTCTCTCAGTCTACCCATCTGTTTGTGCATATTACACTATACTGAAGGCTAATTCTATCCCCAAACCAATGAACAACTCTTTCCAAAATTTTGATGTAAACTTAGCATCCCGATTAGAAATAGTTTTCTTTGGCACCCCATGTAGTCTTACTATTTATTTCATGAAAACTTGGGAAATATATTTTTCTTTATGGGTAGACTTAACAACCACAAAGTGAGTTGTTTTTCTCAAAATTTCCACTACAACCAAAATAGCATCATGTTTCCTAATAGTCTTTGGCAACCCAACAAAAAAATCCATGGAGATGACTTTCCATTTCCACTGTGGGATGGGAATTGGTTATAACAGTCCTGTTGGATGCTTGCATTCCACCTTTAACTGTTGGCATTCTAAGAGATTTTCTATAGACTCAGCCACCTCTTTCTTCATACTTGACCAATAATATGACTTCTTTAAAGCAATTATCATCTTTTGGTATCCCGAGTGACCAGAATATGGTCTTTTGTGATGATCATCCATAATGATCTTCTTCAAGTCATCCATATTAGGTATGTACCATCTTCTTTTAAACTTCAATAGTGCACCTTTTGTAATGGAGTATTCCTTGCTCAATGTCCCTTCAGGTTCTTATTGTAAGTGCTCCTTAAGTTGTTGATATTTCTCATCTCATTCTCAACCTCAATCTTCTCTTGAATGTTGAATTTACAAGATCTCACAATAGCTATAGTAGTTACTTGTAGCCTCCTGTTGAGTGCATCAACTACCTTATTCTCTTTCCCCTTGATACATTTTATTTCATGGTTGAATTTAGTTATTAGTTCAAACCATATTTCCTGGATGGCATTCAAATTTGGTTGGTCAAACAAATACTTCAGTCCCCTATGGTCTATCATGAATGTAAATTTTCTTCCTAGAAGGTAATTCATCCACATTTTCAGTGCATGAACTATGGCTTCCAATTCTAAATCATGGGTGACATAATTTTGTTCATTTTCATTTAACTTCCTGGACTCATAACAGACCACCTAGCCTTCCTACATCAAAATTCCACCAAGTCCTTCCTTGTAGGAATACATACATACCACAAAGTCTTTGTCTAGGTCAAGAATCCTTAGCACTGGTGCATGTTTAAGAAAATTCTTAAGCTACTCAAAGGTCGTAGCACATTTAATTTTCCATTGGAATTAACTCGGTTTCTTTGTAATGCAGTGATTGGGTAACCAATCTTAGAGAAGTTTCAAATAAACCTATGATAGTAACCTGCTAGCCCCATGAAAGATCTTAACACAGACAAATTCTAAGGAGTAAGCCATTCCATGAATGCATTAATATTTTCTGGGTTAACTACCATATAATGCATTGAGATGATATGCCCCAAATATTGAATCTGATTTTGGTAGAGGTCACATTTCCTAAGTTTTTCATAGAGCTTATTCTCTTTCAACAATTGTAGCACAATTTTGAGGTGTTTTTAATGTTCTTCCTCATTCTTATAATACACTAGGATTTCATCCACAAAAACTAGCACAAACTTTTCCAAATAAGGACTCAAAATGTTATTCATCAGGCACATGAAAGTAGCAGGAGCATTTGTAAGCCTGAATGGTACAACCACGAATTCGTAGTTCCCATACCTGGTTTGAAATGTCATCTTGTGTATGTATTCTTCTTTTATATGCACCTAATAGTACCCTGATCTTAAATAAATTTTCAAGAACACTACTGCCCCTTTTAGTTGATCAAATAGATCATTAATCCATGATAATGGATATCTATTCTTAATGGTGACCTTGTTGAGTTGTTGATGATCAACACATAGTCCCAAAGTGTTGTATTTATTTTTCACAAATAGCATAGGCACTCCCCTCATGACATGCTCGACCTAATGTTCCCTTTATCCAAAATTTCCTTCACCTGCAACTTCAACTCAATTAACTCGGGCGTGCTAATTTTGTAAAGGAATTTGGACTTGAGAGTTATCCTAGTCATGACTTTCATCGATAAATCAACCTCCTTGTGTGGTGGAAGTTCTGGAATCTCCTCATGGAAAACATCTGCAAACCTCTTTATAATTGGATGCTCCCTCATGTCATCCTCATTGTCTTCTAATCCACTGGAGATGTGAACAATGAATAGGCTACAACCCTTACAGCCACAATGCTTGAGTTGTAGTGTCCTTACTAGTTTTACTAGCACTGGCTTGATCTCCCCTTGCAATATGGTATTTCCCCATGGTCATTGAGGCATTCGATCGATTTTCTGTAGCAATCAATATTTGTTTGACGTTTCACCTACCAATCCATCCCAATGAGGATGTCGTATGCTCCTAGTGGTGACAAATTTAAATTAATTACAGTGGGCATGCCACATAGGATGATTGGGAATGAATGGACATCATATTCACTCACTTCTTGGTCTCGATGTCCAATTGAACTAGCAAAGGCTCCTTCTGCATTGTCCCGGGTAAGGAACTCTTCTCAACCACTTGTGGACTTATGTAACTATAGTTTTATCCCGTGTCTATCAATAAACAAACAAATTGGTCATTGATATTACCTTCCATTTTTATTATTGAGGCTTGATGATCCACTTGTTTATTGTTGACGGCTACATATATGAATGATGCACACCTGGCCATGCCATTCATGGTCTCTGATTCCTATACATTATATGATATTAGGCCACTCTACTGCCACTGAGTGCAATCCTTTTGCTGATGGTTCTCCCCATATCTCTATCATTACATAGGCCCTACTTTGAGCTTCTCGATTTAAGTTCTTGTTTGTTTCATGAACCACTCTTTAATAGTAGTGATGGATCTTTTTTGATGTCCTCTTTTGGCATGAGTGACTGTCTTATGACTTTCCCCTGCAGGATTCATTCTTTTCCCTTTAAATCCTAGCTTGTCCTTCACCTTCCAATTTATTCTAAACTTTGACTTGTGATTTGTTTTCTCATAACAATGCTTCAATTTCTTGATAGTCTCCTCCAATGTCTTTGGCTCAATGAAATCTATTATGTATCAGAATATCTGAGGCAACCCACTAATATAATGTTGTATTTTTATATTTTCATCCTTGATGTAGGTAAATATCTTAATAGTTGCAAGAACTTGGTAATATACTCTTCATCTATCATCTATTCTAAACTTAAGTTGATATAACTCTTTGGCATTCTTATCATAATACTCTTCAGATATATATTTCTCTCTGAAGTAGCTTTCAAACCTTTTCCAAGTCAAATAATTTTCTTTTATGTCCTTCACATTTCTTAAATCTTCCCACCTAATATCAGCCTTGTGTTTCAAATTGAATATGGATACTCTTTCTTTCATATTTTCAGAGTAATGGTGGACTCCAAATCACTTCTTCATCACTAACAACCATCATTTTGCATCTTTAGCCTTCTTTACTTATCCATCAAATGCAGGGGGTTTTCCTTCTTTAACTATTTTGGCACATATTACTTTCTCCTCCTCCTTTTCCGGTCTTGTTTCGTTGTTTCAGAACTATATAACTATTCCTGGATGCCTTGATAAGCTTCTCATTCTCAACCTTGCAACTTCTTATCTCATCCCTTAGGATTCTCAATGTATCCATCCAATCAAGAGAGCCCGCCTCTCCCATCTTTTCTACTGACTCTTCCTTATGCTCATGCTGATATCTATTAGTGCTATATTGCACCATCCTGTTGATCATCCCTTGTTTTCTTCCTATCTTTTGTGACACACAACCAACTATTAGACAATCTGAACATAAATGAATAATATCCATCATCACTTTGGGTTTTCACTATAGGTTTGTTGGTGCAAGATATTTGAAACATCACATCTTAAGTTAGAAAGTCCATTAAAAGCAATAATCATATCAAAATAAATACACATACTACACATACATATACATCTCAAACATCACATAACATTGATCATCATAGCTATTACAATTTGTAATCAGGTCCTACAGTCTATAATGTTGTCTAGAACCAAAAATCATCTCTACAAGTCCAGTATTGAACCTAATTCTCTGATACCTCTATATAACACTCCCTCCCACCCCCTTGTACCTTCCAATCTAAATGAGAGGTGTTACTTAGGCCTAACCCAAATTCCAAGGTCTCATTAAGGAAACGGGGTTATAAAAATTTCTTGATTATCAACTTTCTCAAAACTTAGAATAGACGTCACCATCATGATTGGCTCATTGAGAGATTTTTGGTGATATAAAGTTTATTTTGATATGATCTATGGATAAAAATTTATGGCCATTCAAATCTTGGCCCTTTTTTTAAACCTTGCCATGTCAGTGGGCACTGTCACGTGGTACCCACGTGGCCCCCATGTGGCAACCCCATGCCACCTGATATGCCTCATGGTACCTACATGTTATCCCTCACTTGGTTCCATAAGGCCAATTCCTTAGTATGATTCTGTGACCCTTTTCATATTATAATTGATTTTAACCTTACACCTTTTTCCATTCTTACCACACCTTACACACTACTAGTAGGCCCAGGGTAGCACAATTTTTTTTTGCATTAAAGGTGTTGGAAATAATACTGAGAGGGGGGGGGTGGTGAATCAGTATTAGCAAATCAATAACTTTTTCATTTCCATAATCAGATTCATATACGCTACTTCTGTGAAGGGAACTTACGTGTACACACAACTGTATTTAAGGCAACTAGCGTATATCCAACAAACTTATGATTCAGTTAATTCATCATATGTTGATATTTAATCAGTGCATAAATACTTCATTATCCATATAAAGAGTAACCTGGTGAAGTAAAAACAAAACAGATCATCACACATAAGAAACACACATGAACACCAAGATTTAAGGTGGAAACCTAATGTGGGACAAAAACCACTTGCTGCCGTCTTCTTTTTAATATAAGAAAAACATGTTTACAGTCTTGTACTGGTGCAGACTAATACCAGTACGCAGGCACCCACCTGTAGAAGGCTACAACCTTCTCTTGTTCTCCAGCTTCTACTAGAAGGGAGCTACAACCCCCTAGCTCTTGTACTAGCCGATCTGTTTACTAGTACATAGGCATCGACCTACTGAAGGTTCTAACCTTCACTCGTTTTCCAGATACTATTGGAAGGGAGCTCCAACCCCCTGGCTCTTGTATTGGCCGATATGTTTACCAGTACGTAGGCGCTGGCCTACAGAAGGCTACAACCTTCTCTCTTCCTCCAGGGACCATGTTTCATAAATTTTCAGACTGGATATTCCTGGAACACAACACCATAAAATGAAGGTCACATTTCATCCAATTTTCATGCTGGACCCATCAACAACATTGAAGCTCAAAATCAATCACCACTGCAATACAACCATTGCATTAACTAATCATTAAATACTCAATCATCAATCTTTGAATCACCCAACAACTGAATCACTGAAGCCCTGTCATCAAAACACAGTCACCAGAACATAGAGCAGAACGCAGAACTCTGCAACAACCACTAGAACCATATGAAAATTCAGATATCATATTTCATAATGTATACACTACTTTGATGAGCTGAACTAGCGTGTATACATGCTTTTACCAAAGCGAACCCGCGTACAGATCTGCAAATACTAACTTAAAAACTTCACAACTATTTCAGAATTCAGTCATACCTAGATCATAACATTTGCAGAATAAAACATGCGTCAGTATTCAGATCTAGTCTATCCATGATCAAACCACATAATGATAATACATTCCAAGCCTTAAGATCCCGATCCATCATCCATCATCATCCACATAGGTGCATCCTTAGTTCAGATCAAGCAAAGCATCACAAACCCATAACCTGCATACTAGATCTCACACTTCATCAGATATTCAATACTTGCACACCTTGGCCTAATGATCTTCTCCTCCTTTTATAGTTTTAGGCCTTTCTCAATACCATGGACCAAAACCATTTAGGACCAATACCTTGGACCAAATACCTAGGGTCAATACCTTGGACCAGATACCTTGGACCAATACCATGGATCAAAATACCATGGACCAAATACCTTGGACCAAAACTTAGTTTTCCAAGATATATGCGCGTTTCCTTCTGTGAAAGTGTGTGTGTACGTTATACACTCCTTTTGTTCTATTAACCTGCGTGTATATGCTCCTTTGTCAAGGTGAACTTGCGTATACCTCTCTTTATTCATTCTTTGTAGTCTGATCATTAATTCTTTGCTATTGACCTATTGCACTATGATCTATCATCTGAGTGAGTTTCCATCAAGGACAACACCTGTATCATAATGCCAACAAAAGGATGGGAGGAATTCTCGTCAACCTTGGCATCTTCCCTTGTCATGCACACCATCACGACATGGGTTCCGTGAGGTTTGAGACCCTAAGGTCCCTAGACATGGAATTTTTCATTAAGTTTTGGGTAAAGTCTTGTCAATCTCGCCTTGCCCTGCTCCCGTTAATCGACCTAATTCAAGGAATTCACACCAGGGAGAGACGGGAAATTCCACCTATATCATAATAGAAATGACCAATCTGTCATTCCTTCATCACTTAGAAAGTTTACGGGGAAACCAACGTATATGCACACACACACACACCCGCCCTCGATACTTAAGAATTATGTGACTACCTCCTGAGATTGTATATGTGTATATGTATATTTATATTTCAATAGAACTATTGACACTTAGATAATGTCACACCAATCCCTCCTAATCTTACATTAATGTACATACATATGTACATATATAGAATGTCCATGACACATAATCAAACATAGTGATCTCTCCTGTATTTGTATCGTATAAAAAGACACACTTCACTAAACAATGCAACAACATAGGCCTCTTAACACAAATGATTTCAGTACAAAGCATATTAGTCTTTTGCATAGGGATCCCACACATTTTTCTTCACATAAACATAACAATCAACAATAAGCATATCATTTGAACATCGTTCACGAAAGTATTATCAACGACCATACATATGCAGTCTTACAAGTAGCCTTGAAACCATTAAGAAAAAACATGCATCCAAACAATTAACATTTCAGATAAGCAATAGTCATTTACATGGATTCCATTTACATGATAGCACAAGTAGGTAACTTATCTGAGGATTTGATGACTGGTGATTGAGATTGGGACTTCCACTCTCCACCCAACCATATGTTGGCTGCACAACAAGTATTTCTTAAAACAAACCACCCCTGAGCTTGATTCATAGCCTGTGAAGGGAAGTGCTCAAGGGATATTTGTTGGCATTATGATGCATGTGTTGTACTTGATGACAACCCACTTGTAGCAGAACAACTCACGTGTATATAGTAACTAGATGAATTTGCGTAACTAGATAAATCTACAAGAGAGATATCATATGTGACAGAATGCATGGTAGTTGTGTTTACAGATGTGACAAAATGTAGGGCAGTTCAAAGGAATCATTTGAGAAGTAATATGGAAAATTACAGTGTAACAGGTCTATTCAAAGGTAACATGGCAATGATATAGAAGAACAAGAAGATGGAACTAAGGTCTATTGATCAGAATAAAGAAGGTAAAGGAAAAGGTTGATGTAAAGTAGTTTAAGAAGTATACATAGGTCCACTTAGTCAAAACATCATATACACGCTAGTCCAAAGAACAAAAAGAGCGTATACATATACATGCACTCCCACAGGAGGAAAAGTGCGTATATGTTGGAAAACCAAGGTTTTGGTCCAAGGTATTCTGGTCCAAGGTATTGGTCCAAGGTATTTGGTCTGAGGCATTTGGTCCGAGGTATTGACCCTAGGTATTTGGTCTAAGGTATTGGTCCTAAGTGGTTTTGGTTCGAGGTATTGACAAAGGATCTAAGTATATAAGGAGGAGAAGGTCAACGAGCTAATAGCACAATTAATGAGTATCTTATGAAGTGTTTGATCAAAAGAAAATATGCATGTTATGGGTTTCTGATGCTTTGCTTGATCTGAACTAAGTATGCACCTGAGTGTTTGATGATGGATGAATTCAATGTTGGATCATGATCATGAGACCTGAAATGACTTATCATTGAATGATATGATATCGGTTGGGTTAGATCTGATTATGTACACTTGTTTTATTCTTTAAATGTCATGATCTAGGTTTGTCTGAAGTCCAAAATTGCAGCAAAGTTATGAGCCAATATTTGCATATATGTACGCTGGTTCGTCTCGGTAAAAGGACATGTACACACAGGTTCTACTCTTCCAAGTAGTGTATACAAAAGAAAAGAATTTTTTCTTCAGATATGATTGATCTATCTAATCAGTTCTGTTGTTTTACTGTTGTTTGTCAATGATGTCTTCTTAGATTTGAAAGTAGAACTGAATGAATAAGGAAATTGAATCTGATTGATTGATTGATTGAGAAAGAAGGGTGATCCTTGTTGCTATCTGTTTAGAACTTTGTAATATGATAGTAGATCTTCAGAATGTCACTGATTGGTATAGTTTATGGTTCAGAGGTTTTATGATTCAGTATCTTTAGAACTGTATGCAGGTTGGGCAAAAGGAAGTAGCGTATACACGCAAGTTTGCTTCATTGAAGGAGCGTACACATTCTGACACATGCCTTTTGAGGTTACAGTTAGTTCTAGTTGTTGATGTAGTGTTCTGGGTTCAGATCTGTGTACTGGTTACAATGATCTGTCTATTCCAGTTGATTGGTTGAATTTGATTAAGTTTGAATGAATGGTTGATTCAGTTGTGTCAGAGGTTCAGAGGTTTCAGTTATATCAGAGATTGATGATTGGGTTTCAATGATTAGATGATACATATGTATTTGATGGTTGTATTGTAGTGGTGATTGATTTTGAGCTTCAATGTTACTAATGGGTCCAGTGTGAAAATTTGATGAAACGTGGCCTTCATATTGTAGTATTGTGTACCAAGAGCATCCAGTGTGAAAATTTATGAAACGTGGTCCCTGGAGGATATTGAGGGTTGGAACCTTCAGTGAGGAAGTCGAAGCTTCCTGCCAGTAGTGGTTGGTGATTTGATCAAGGGGTTGGAGCTCCCTTCCAGTAGCAACTGGAAAATGAGTGAAGGTTGTAACCTTATGTAGTTCAGAGCCTATGTACTAGTAAACATATCGGCTAGTACAAGAACTAGGGGGTTGTAGCTCCCTTCCAGAAGAAGCTGGAGAACGAGAGAAGGTTGTAGCCTTCTGCAGGTGGGTGCCTGTGTACTAGTATGAGTCTGCACCAGCACAAGATTGTAAACATATTTTCTTATTATTAAAAGAAGACAGAGATGATAGCAACATGTGGTTTTCACCCACATTGGGTTTCCACCTTAAATCTTGGTGTTCATGTGTGTTTCTTATGTGTGATGGTTTATTCTCTTATTACTGCACATGGTTACTATTTAATGTTTAATGAAGTACTGATGAACTGATTAAAGATCAACATATGAGGATTTAACTGAATCATAAGTTCACTTTATATGCACTGGTTGCCTTAAGAACAATTCCGTGCACACACGAGTTCCCTTCACTGAAGTAGCGTATATAAATCTGATTATGGAAATGAAAAATTTATTGATATGTAAATATTGATTCACCACCCCCCTCTCAGAATTATTTCCAAAAATTGGTATCAGAGCAGGTCCTTTGGCAGAAGCTTGATCGCTTGAAGGATATCCATAGTAACAATGGGAAAGAAGCTAAAAAAGAAAGCACCTCAAAATAATAAGACATCTCAAAGGAACTGTGACAATGGGAGAGATGATTGGCCTTTATGTGAAAGCAACTCTTCAGATTCAGAATCACCTCAGAATGAAGATGAACAAGAAAAAGAACTATCAGGTACGAATTTTTTGTCCTCTGATGATACATTTCTTTGTTCATTTGAATATAATGAAAGTGATAGAGAAACAACTGAATTTTCTCTTATGCGTGAAAGAGAAAGAAATCAAATAGAGGCAGAATTTAAAAAGATCACAGACACAATTAGATATCAAAAAGATCTAATTGATAAAAGGGAATGTTCCTACAAAGAAGAAGTTACCAGATTAAAATCTTAGTTGGAGGAAGGAAACAAAGTAAGGAAGTAGTACAATGAAAAGGAAGATCAATGTCAAAGGCTACAGGATGAAGTGACATCATTGATAAATGAAGAGAATGAAAAGGACACAACAACCAAGGAACTGTTGAGGGCCCTAAAATCGGGTCAACAACAAGGGGGATACCCACCCGGTCGGGAACCTGGTTGGCGGCTCCGTGTTTGGTGTAGCGGGTCCGACTGGGGATAACGGGACTAGCTTCCCGTTCTAAGGGGGTGTGTGTGTGTAGAGTTTGGTGATGTGTGTGTGTGTGTAGAATTTGATAATGAATATATGGAATTATTTCTAAGCTAATCTAGTTCTAAACTCTGAGACTGAATTTTATACTGCTTTAATCTATCAAGAACAACACATCTAATCTACGCTAACCTGGGATAGAACTTTTTCCATTATGCGATCTAGAAAGATTTCACACAATAACTGGTAATGAAGATTATTTAGCTATTATGAGAATATAAATCAATTAAGATGAACCATCCTGCATAAAAAGTTAAGCAAAACGGTTGTGAACATCATATCGCATAATCAGTTATTCATGTATTAAGCATAAATCAATGACTCCACCGTACAAAAGTGCCAAATGGTAGTCCACTCATTCATACGTTAACATATAAACAACATCAGCTGTATATTACTCTAAGAATGTAAGCAAAAACTCGTCAAGAGATAAAAGTACCATTTATGACTGACTTTATACTCACAAACCTGAAGCAATAATGATCTATTTCTACTTACTTCTAATGCCTACTAAGAGTACAGAAGTGCAACATCAGTAGCAGGTATTAAAATACAAACATAAATAAATCTTGATCCGTCCATTCATCAAAAACCCCCTCCAAGGGTGCAAAAGTGCATGTTCTGAGGACAAGCTTTTTGACAAATTTCCGGACCCTTCTCCAATGCAACGAAAAGGGTTAAATACTACTAACCGGCTAATTTTAATTACACAAATTTAGGGAACGGCTTCAAATGACCGCCCTTTTACTAAAACAAATTTATTTCTAAAAACTGAATCTAATTTCTAACCATTTCTGTATCTGCTCCTTAGTGCTGTAAGCGATGCGCTGTTCGCCGTGAAAGAGTCGGCTGCTTGTCCTTTCCTTTTGTTCAAGCTTGAAAATTAGAAATAACAAGAGCTGGCACCTTTTTCTGACAAACTAGAAGATATTTTTGAAAGTGTTCTTCTGGAGGAGTGTCTTCACGGCGTGTATACTTAGTACAACTCAGATTTCTTTCGAACTGATTGTGCTGTTGCTATTTCGGTTTCCGGCTGTGCGAATGACTCAATGAGCTGGGGATTTTGTTGCCTGAACGATTTTCTCAATTGAAACTTGTTTCCATTCTTTGTTCCAGGCTTTTCTGAGACGTCTTTCCCCTTAAGCGTTTTTCTTTTTTCTTTACCCAATTTGGGACTCAGGATCTTTCATAAACGCTTTGCTTTTGTGCGCCTTTGACTCTGAGTCCTAGATAGCCTATTTCCATCAGCATTTGTTGAATGACACTCTGGGATTCGCGGTCCTGCTGTATGCGGTATCCATCTGCGAAGTCATCTCCTCTGTTCTTCTAGTTCTGGCGCTTTTCCTTAGATGTTTCCTGCATATAGATTTATATCAGTTGCTGACTTATAGTTCACATAAATGAAAAGAGACAGAAGAAAAGATTGACATGAAAGCAATTAAGTTCTAATGAATGCATAATCATGTCACCCATTATGACTTGACTCTTCGAAAAACGTAACATAATCATCTTTGGATACACAGGCGTACAATCATTAATTTCCCGTAAGGTGCGCGCCTAATTTTAGGCTCCCAGATCATGCCGAGGAATGCCTGCGACGAATGGCTTCTGCGATTTGCATCGCAGCCTCGAAGATTGCGATGTAAATAGTGGTATCGCAACAATTGATGGTCTCATTTGTCGCACACCATAGATCGCAGGTCGCAGCTTTGCATGGTCGCAGATCGCATATCACAATATCGCAAGGTCGCAAGGTTTTTCGCTTTGTCACTTTGTGCTGCTTATGCGACATTGCGACGTGCGACGTCGCATATCGGCCGTCGGCGGTTCTTTAGGTTTTCCCCTTTTGAGCGCTTTTAATGCACGCGATGCGATGAGTTCTCGCGTCGCTCCTCCTCAGTGTGTTTATGCGCTTTGGGGAAAGCGCTCCTTTTTCCTTTGCGACGCGATATAGCTCTTAGGGAGTTAATACAAAAGATTTTTCAAACAAAAATATGTTTTGGATTTTTTGGTTAAGGGTCCCCCTTTGCTTGATGTTATTACTAATATCAAACAAAGAGGGGGGTTGTTGGTGACCACAACAATGACGATTCACTGTGAAGAACCAGTTATCTCTGCATTTCTATTGACCGTCCACTTCCGAAATAGCAAAAATTTTTATATGTCTAAATTTTGTTATGGACAGATAGAGTAGATTGCCCCTCACCTTGTCGACGATATTTTGTCTCAACCCTTTTTATATCCCAATTTCTTGCTTCCTCAGTTTTTTTTCTTGCATTCGCATCAGTCATTACTTGGTCTTAATTAAAGATAAAATAAGGTCTTCTCTGCGTACTGGCTTAAAAGTATGCTCATTTGTCGTAGGTAGAGCCTCTGCTACCCGCAAGCGTCCATAGCCTCGATAGGGTTACCATGTTATCCAACAATGATCCTTTTTCCTGCTTGAGGTTACTCGCAACATTCCAGAGAAAAATCCTTTTTGACACACTTTTCCTTTTTTAATTCTCTAAAGAACAATGTCTTGGTTTGGTGGCCAAATTATGACACAGTCATTCACCTGATTTACACTTTTGCTGAACAAGCCGGCTCGTGATGAGACCTCTTGTCTTTTGATTGCAACAATCTTAAGTCGTTGCCCTGTTTTGATAGACAGTATTGGCAAAGTCAGCAAGTTATAATATCTGTGACATTGATAAGCCGGCTCGTGATGAGACCTCTTATTCTTTGAGATATAGTGTTTTGTTTGGATTGTTTCTCTGAATGCTGTAATTTCCTTTTAGCAGGGAGGAAGTCATTGTTTTTCCTTAAGAAAGCTCTGGACGACAATAATAGAGTTTTTGAAAACAACAGTTTTGCAGAGAATGCTTATTTTATTATTGATGATACCTTTCATGGTGCTGATACAAAACAATTCTTTTACCAGAGGTTGCTTTTGTCAAAGTTTTTTAGAGGTCGAAATGAGTATCGTAATCAAAGTGAAGTTAACTCTATTTGTTAATAATAAAATTCAGGTTTTCAAAAATTTTGCTATTTGTACAAGCGAAATCAAAATCTGATAGAGAATTGGCGTGCCCTTTCATGAATCCTTTTTAAATGATCATTTACAACGGGTTTTATTCATAAAAAGAGAAAAACAAAACAAAATAAAAACTAAAAACTAAATCTATCCTACAAAAAATAGAAGATTTCTCTTCTATGGAAAGTATAATTTAAGAATCAGTCCATTGACAGGTAAAGAATCTCTCCTTCCTGCCAGATCCTGCAACACGAATGTAGACGGGCCTACGACTTCTACAATCTGAAAAGGGCCAAGCCACAGCTTCTGAAATTTCGTATGTTTGCCCTTTTCTTCATGAGCCTTATCCCATTTCAAAACTAAATCACCCATCTGAAAGTTTTTTCTGGTTATGATGCTTGAGTCAAAAGAAGATTTTATTAGCGCTTGGTGATGAGCATGGGTTTTCCTAGCTTGTTCTCTTTGTTCTTCTGGTTTGATTATTTCCATTTGTCTTAATTGTAAAGTGGAAGTAGATACTTCATCGATATATTGCACTAAAGACAAAGAGGGAATGACTAAGTGAGTCGGAAGAACCACTTCTCTCCCATAAACTAAATTAAAGGGAGAAGTGCCGATTGAAGCTTTCTTTGTGATTCTATCAACCCATAAAGCATTTATCAGCGCTTTGTGCCAATTCCTTTGGTTTTGGTCGACTGTTCTTTTGATAATTCTGATTAGGTTCTTGTTTGTTGATTCAGCCAATCCATTACCTTGCGGATAGTAGTTGGCAGAATATTTCAGTTTGAACCCTCTTTTAAGCGCAAACTCAGTCATAGTATTTCCAGAAAAATATGAAGCGTTATCAAACATTAATGCTGTTGGCAATCCAAACCTAGTGATGATAAATTGATCTATGAATTCAATAATATTTTCAGAATGAACTGTCTTGAGAGGAACTGCTTCTACCCATTTGGTAAAATAATCAGTTGCCGTGAGGATATACTTATGCTACTTAGAAGAGTGAGGAACGATCTCACCTATTATGTCCAAGCCCCATTGACTGAATGGTTGGTCGATGATGACTGGTTGTAGCGGCATGGATGGTTTCCTTTGTTTTCCTGCAGCAGTCTGGCAGACTTGGCATTTCCTTATGTGATTGTATGAGTCTTTGAATAGTGTGGGTCAATAATATCCTGCACGCAAGATTTTATGTGCAGTCGCATCTCCGGCATAGTGTCCGCCCGCTGGTCCATCGTGGAGTTCCTGCAAAACCTTTTCGGCTTCAGTTTTCTCAAGACACCTAAGAAGCACAGAATCGTAATTCCTTTTAAACAAGACATCATTTATGAGCTGGTATTGTTTAGCTTTTAATCTCAGAGCTCTTTTCTTGGTATGATCCAGACGTGATGGAGCATACCCGTTCTTAAGAAAATAAATGGTGTCAGCATATGATGATTCTGCATCGTTTAGGCTTACCTCATACGTTTGTACCTCTTCAGATGAGTTCTCCGGGATTTGCGATGCTCCGGCTAACATCTTGCAGAAGCCTTGACCTCTTACGATGTTTGCTGGTTTGATCTCGAGATCATATTCTTGTAAGGCGGTAATCCAATTAGCTCTCTTTTCGCCCACGTCTTTCTGCACTAAAAGGTTTCTTACAGTCGGAAACGGTACTACGACTTTAGTGTGGGCTTTAAGCAAGAAAGGTCTGAAATATTTGATCGCTTTGAAAACAGCATATGCTTGTTTCTCTACGTCTGAGTAATTAATTTCAGCACCTTGTAAGTTCAAGCTAAAGAATGCGATTGGAGCCTCCGCTTTCTCTTGATTTGCTTGGGTCAAAATCGCGGCATAGGATTTCTCTGAGGCAAAAGTGTATAAGGTAAAAGATTCTGAAAAATTTGGGGTGGCCAAAGATGGAGCATTGATGATAGCTTGTTTGATTAAGTTGAACGCTTCGTGCTCATCTAGACCCCATTTGAAATTTGAATTCTTTTTTATCATATTTTGTAAGGGAGAAATAATACGTGAAAAATCCGGGACAAATCTTTTGACAAAATTGATCTGTCCAAGGAAGGATTGCATGGCTTTCTTGTTATGGGGTATGGATATTTCGGAAATTTCCTTGATTCTGTTGGGTTCTATATGAATACCAGATTTCGACACTATGAATCCGAGCAATTTCCCTTCGCTTAACGCAAAGAAAGATTTCTTTGGGTTGAGTGAAATCCCATACCTCAAGCATCTTTGAAAGATTTGCTTCAAATCTTTGAGGTGGTTGTTTCGTTTTTTGGGGTACACTGTTATATCATCCAAGTAAATCACCACTGATTTATTGACTAACCCTTTAAACGCGCTGTCCATGGCTCTCTGAAAGGTAGCTCCGGCATTGATCAGACCAAATGGCATCTTCCGATATGCATAAGTGCCCCATTTGGTTCGGAACGTAGTCTTTAACTGGTCATCGGGATGCACCAGTACTTTATTGTATCCTGAAAATCCATCCAGGAATGACATTAATTCTGAACCTGCTACTGCCTGTAATATTTGCTCCATAGGTGGGAGGGGAAAGTTATCTTTCTGACAGGCTTTGTTGAGATTTCGGAAATCGATACAGATTCTAATGTCTCCGTTTTTCTTCCTAACGGGCACCATATTGGATAACCATTTAGAATGCCTGATGGGGAAGATTATTCTGGCTCTCAACAACTTATTAAGCTCGGTTTTTATCTGATTTTCTAGGTTAGGGTGTATTTTTCTGAGCTTCTGCTGGACAGGTTTTTCATTGTCAATCATAGGGATAACATGTTGAATGATAGAAGTGTTGTATGTTTTTAGCTCATCGTAATTCCAAGCAAAAACGTTTTTGTATTGTCTCAGAAGACGGATATATGCTGATTTCTCTTCAGGGGCTAGGCTGTGACCTAGGTTAACGTTTTGTGGCTTCTGATCGGTCCCTAGGTTTACTAATTCATAGTTCAGGGTAGAACTGCAAAGTTTAGCATTGGCGGACCTTTTAAACTGACTTTTCAAATCATATAAATCTTCTAACTTGACCACCGATTTCGGTATAGCATTGTCAGAGCCATTTTGTTGTATTTGATGATCATGATGGTCTTCGTCGATTATCTGATTTGAGTAGGATCCTTCAGAAGTAAGGAAATTTACGATGTCAGGATCATCGTTGAACACTCTCCAATTGGTGATATTGTGAGGGATGGATGGTCTAAAGATTAATTCTATTGAAAACCTATCAGGACTAAAATCTTTAGAAGGGATAAGTCTAGAGGCTACGTTAGCTAACAGGTCTGCGCTCGCGTTTTGAATTCTTGGAATTGACGAGATGTTGAATGCTACGAAATGTGCAGTGAGATCTTGAACTAATGATTGATAATGCTTTAAATGACTTGACAAGCAATGTATGGTGTTACGTACCCGTTTTACGACGATCTTCGAATCTCCAAAGACTTGAAGATACTTAACGTTTAATCCGATTGCTTTGTATAGGCCTTGAACCAAGGCTTCGTACTCCGCTGTGTTGTTCGTGCAATCGAACTCAAGTCTGCATGTGAGCATAATCTTATTCCCGTCTGGGTTAATCAGAACGCATCCTGCTCCTGCCCCCTCATTTGATTTAGATCCGTCAAAATATAATTTCCAAAATAAAGATGTATTTACAGAATTATCTAAAAAACTAAAACATTTTGAGTCATCAGTTTGGGAGAAATTTTCAACTTGGGATAAAACTGAATTCTCTAAGTATGGTGAAATATGAGCATTGAAATTACCTAGGAAAGAATCTATTGCGTAATTGCCTACAATGCTGCTATTGTACGTTATGGCCTCATTTTCTCCTTCCAGTTCAGTCACTATGTATTTTTGGTGCAATTCTCGTTCAACCTTTATCTGATTTGGTTTACCATTGTATGGTAACCACATGTGCGACCAATCGGTTGAAAAATATCCGTGGAGTTTTTCCGACCAATCCCTGCTAAGAATCAAACCATAGAACTCAGGGATATCAGCTACTAGAATGTCGATAACCTGACACACTTTTGGGTTAGACGACAATCTTATGGTCACCTGATTAAGTTCACCAATCACTTCGACTTGGGATCGATCAAGTTGAACTATACGTACCGCAGATTTTTGAGGTTGCACATTCAATTTGGCACATATTGATCTGGGTAAAATATTCGTTGAAGCACCAGAATCGACCAAGCAATTGTGCACGTTTTTGTTGAAGATTTCATATGTGAGAAGAAAAGGAGGAGTATGAGATCTTGATCTTCCTCCAATCAAGGCGATGTCATTTGGATCAATTTTATTGATCGTGTTGGTTGGAGGCCTTCCCAAATTGTGGGAAGCTACAGCTGTAGGTAAAGATGTAGTAGGCACAGCATGTAATTCTTTCATCATTATTTTCTGCTGGTGTTTCAATTTACTCAATTCATACAGAGTGATATTAGCCCTAGTCTTCTTCATATCATCAATGATGTTATATTCCATTTCATACGACACTATTAGTGTTCTTGATGGAGGCGTTTGATCAGATTGGACTGGGCTAATGTGGGTCGCTTTAGCAGTTGTATTTTTTGTTGCGATCTTTTCTTTTGTTGCAGGGCTTGCGCCCTTTTGTTTTGGGGTAGTTAGGGGAGGATCAAGTTGATTTTTGCTTCTCGTGCTAACCGGAAATGCTTCTTGATCCTCTTCTTGTGGGAGGATGAAGTCCCACATTCCTTGTAGTTCTACGACCTCTTCCTCGTTGGTCTGCCCTTCAGTGGTATTCTCTTCTTCTTCGTCTTCTTCAGATTCAACATTTGAGACAACACTAGGTGGCCTTACCTCCATGGGAGGATTTCTTTTAAAAGTCCTAAAGGGCTTTTTCGAAGAAGTCTCTGCTACTTGTTTCTTAATATCAATCATCTCATTTGACATGGCTTTCAACACTTTTTGTAATCCTTCCAAATCGAAAGGATCCTTCGTTTGCTTCTTCTTGGTGTCTTCTTTGAAATAGATCTTCTTAGATTTGCGTTCTTCTATAGCGGATCTCTTTTCTAGGGCTACCACGCGTTTTTCCACTGCTAACGCTTCTGTCAAGTTGTTGACTAAGGTGGTCTTGTTTGCCCTATCTACGAAGATAGCCAAGTTTGGAGGTAAAGTCGTGATGCACCATTCACATCTTACTTCCTCGCTGGGTTGTGAGGCAGCGGGGATTTTGTTGAGGATCTTATTGAACCGTAAGTTAAAATCTTTAATGGGTTCTCTAGCCTCAGCGTTAAGATTAGATAGGTCATTGATCAATGTCGCCGTGGATCTGTCATCACCAAACTTGGTGAGGAACTGACTTTGAAAAATGTCCCAGCTTGTGATGGATCCGGAAGGTAACGAAAAGTACCATGACTCGGCTGTTCCTTGCATTGTATAAGGGAAAAGCCGGACAACAGCGTCTTGGTTAGTGACTCCGTTGAGATTAACAGAAAGCATGAAATTATTGATATGTTCCTCGGCTAGCATTCCTGCTTCCGGATTGAATTTAGGCAGCCATTTCTCAGGATGGGCCGGTATAGGGCTCAGGGGTGGAGGCATTAAAACCGCCCCAGGATTGTTCCATGGAGACTGGGCCATCGCTGAGTTGCTAATTAATGGAAGTGCAGAAGATGATCCCTGATGCTGAGAAGATGAAGATATTAAGATCTTTGATGTTTGAAGAGGAAGGTTTGTAGAAGATGGGTGAGTGAGTTGGAATGAAAGAGTGGGTGGTTGACTTCACGGTGAGGGAGTTGATATGGACGAAGTGGATGAAGGAGTCTGACTGTCAGACTCTGGTGGTGTTTTCCTTGCTCTTTTCCTGGTAGGGAGAGGGAGTTCACTTGGTTGTATGCCAAATTTTTCACTCTTTGATCTGGTAAGGGGATGAGCAGGGTTGTACTGCGAAGTCACGCTGCTTTTAGATTTATCAGACTTCTGGTTAAAAATAGAGAATCCCTGGAGTTTACGAATCAAAGTTCGAATTTCAGGGGGATCAATGATAGATTGGTCTGATATATTCGAATATGTAGCAGTGGTAGGTACTCGAGCGACTTCAAATTCCGGGTTTAACCGTGTTGGAGAAGTCGAGGGAGTTGATGAGGGTGTATTACTCTCAGAATGGTATTTTGATATTTCTTTAGGTGCCATTCATAGTTCGTGCCCTCCTTCTAGCGCCAAATATGTTGAGGGCCTTGAAATCGAGTCAACAACAAGGGGGATACCCACCCGGTCGGGAACTTGGTTGGCGGCTCCATGCCCGTTTGGTGTAGCGGGTCCGACTGGGGATAACGGGACCAGCTTCCCGTTCTAAGGGGGTGTGTGTGTGTAGAGTTTGGTGATGTGTGTGTGTGTAGAATTTGATAATGAATATATGGAATTATTTCTAAGCTAATCTAGTTCTAAACTCTGAGGCTGAATTTTATACTGCTTTAATCTATCAAGAACAACACATCTATTCTATGCTAACCCGGGATAGAACTTTTTCCATTATGCGATCTAGAAAGATTTCACACAATAACTGGTAATGAAGATTATTCAGCTATTATGAGAATATAAATCAATTAAGATGAACCATCCTGCATAAAAAGTTAAGAAAAACGGTTGTGAACAACATATCGCATAATCAGTTATTCATGTATTAAGCATAAATCAATGACTCCACCGTACAAAAGTGCCAAATGGTAGTCCACTCATTCATACGTTAACATATAAACAACATCAGCTGTATATTACTCTAAGAATGTAAGCAAAAAATCGTCAAGAGATAAAAGTACCATTTATGACTGACTTTATACTCACAAACTTGAAGCAATAATGATCTATTTCTACTTACTTCTAATGCCTACTAAGAGTACAGAAGTGCAACATCAGTAGCAGGTATTAAAATTCAAACATAAATAAATCTTGATCCGTCCATTCATCAAAAACCCCCTCCGAGGGTGCAAAAGTGCATGTTCTGAGGACAAGTTTTTTGACAAATTTCCGGACCCTTCTCCAATGCAACAAGAAGGGTTAAATACTACTAACCGGCTAATTTTAATTACACAAATTTAGGGAACGGCTTCAAATGACTGCCCTTTTACTAAAACAAATTTATTTCTAAAAACTGAATCTAATTTCTAACCATTTCTGTATCTGCTCCTTAGTGCTGTAAGCGATGCGCTGTTCGCCGTGAAAGAGTCGGCTGCTTGTCCTTTCCTTTTTTTCAAGCTTGAAAATTAGAAATAACAAGAGCTGGCACCTTTTTCTGACAAACTAGAAGATATTTTTGAAAGTGTTCTTTTGGAGGAGTGTCTTCACGGCGTGTATACTTAGTACAACTCAGATTTCTTTCGAACTGATTGTGCTGTTTCTATTTCGGTTTTCGGCTGTGCGAATGACTCAATGAGCTGGGGATTTTGTTTCCTGAATGATTTTCTCAATTGAAAATTGTTTCCATTCTTTGTTCCAGGCTTTTCTGAGACGTCTTTCCCCTTAAGCGTTTTTCTTTTTGCTTTACCCAATTTGGGACTCAGGATCTTTCATAAACGCTTTGCTTTTGTGCGCCTTTGACTCTGAGTCCTAGATAGCCTATTTCCATCAGCATTTGTTGAATGACACTCTGGGATTCGCGGTCCTGCTGTATGCGGTATCCATCTGCGAAGTCATCTCCTCTCTGTTCTTCTAGTTCTGGCGCTTTTCCTTAGATGTTTCCTGCATATAGATTTATATCAGTTGCTGACTTATAGTTCACGTAAATGAAAAGAGACAGAAGAAAAGATTGACATTAAAAGCAATTAAGTTCTAATGAATGCATAATCATGTCACCCATTATGACTTGACTCTTCGAAAAACGCAACATAATCATCTTTGGATACACAGGCGTACAATCATTAATTTCCCGTAAGGTGCGCGCCTAATTTTAGACTCCCAGATCATGCCGAGGAATGCCTGCGACGAATGGCTTCTGTGATTTGCATCGCAGCCTCGAAGATTGTGATGTAAATAGTGGTATCGCAACAATTGATGGTCTCATTTGTCGCACACCATAGATCGCAGGTCGCAGCTTTGAATGGTTGCAGATCGCATATCGCAATATCGCAAGGTCGCAAGGTTTTTCGCTTTGTCATTTTGTGCTGCTTATGCGACATTGCGACGTCGCATATCGGCCGTCGGCGGTTCTTTAGGTTTTCCCCTTTTGAGCACTTTTAATGCAAGTGATGCGATGAGTTCTCGCGTCGCTCCTCCTCAGTGTGTTTATGCGCTTTGGGGAAAGCGCTCCTTTTTCCTTTGCGACGCGATATAGCTCTTAGGGAGTTAATACAAAAGATTTTTCAAACAAAAATATTTTTTGGATTTTTTGGTTAAGGGTCCCCCTTTGCTTGATGTTATTACTAATATCAAACAAAGAGGGGGGTTGTTGGTGACCACAACAGGAACTTATAGAAAGAACCAGCTACTGTGAAGGTATTGAAGTTGTGGTCGTTTCTCTAAAAGAAGATCTCAAAAATTCAAATAAGAAGAATGAAGAACTACTCCAAGCATTTGAATAACAAGAAAATTAAGTTCTAAAATTAAGGAAACAAGTGGAAGAAGGAAGAAAAGCTGAAGAAATCATGAAGAAGCAGTATCTTGAAAAGGAAGAGCAATATCAGGTTGAGGTAAATATCCTAAAAGGTAAATTAGAAGAAAAGGATAAACTTTTATGATTTCAAGATAGTACTAATATTTTGGATGATATTATTAGTAGTCAAAGGTCTCCTTCCATCAAATCTGGTCTTGGTTTTCATGAAACTATTAAAGGTTAATCTAGCTCATAAACTGAAGCAAGGAACTCTAGTGCAAAATCTAAAACACTGAACAAGGAGATAAGAGGTCAACCCCATCAACAACCAAGGAAAGAAAGTCTTCAAAGAAAATCATTTACTCCTAACTATGGAACTGTTAATCGATTCATTCCTTTGATGAATAATGTTGAATGTTTTATATGTCATAATTTCGGACATATTGCAGCAAGATGTAGAAGTGGAATGGTTCAAGCTAATAATTGTCAAATAGAAATATCATTAGCTCCAAGGTACTTTAAGGGATATTTTCTTTCTTGCAATATGTTTGGTCACAAAGCCATTAACTGTTACAGAGGGAATATGAAACATATAAGATGTTATGCTTGTAACAAGTTTGGGCATATACCAAAAGAATGCAGGAGAAAATTTCAGCCAACATACCAAAAGGAGAAAACATCATCGCATTCCAAGGTATGGAAGAAGAAGGAAGTATAGCCAGAAATATGTGGCATAGATCAGTATGCAGATAGAACAGACCCAGGATGAATTGAAAGTATGAAATTTCAGTGTTCTAATTCTCATACACAGTTATCATGAAGACAAGTCACGTATATATGCGAGTTCGAAGTTGCATAGTCACGTATTTGTTGGTTTGATGAAGAAGTAGTGGGACAGACTCAGAAAAATGATCTGATATGGTTCAGTCAGTTATCAAATATCTTTTTTGTTCTGATTGATGATGATTATAGTCTGTTGATGATATATAGAAGTGCTTTTGAACCTCATAAGTTGTTGATGATGACTTGATGTATAACTAGTTGATGATGATGGCTTGATGATCCTTACTGATATATGCAATGATCAGATCTGACAGTGAACAATTGGCACAGGTTCAGGGGGAGAATATGCTATGGTTCTAATAATGCATTGGTGGCATTATGTTTAGAAATCTTTTATACTTATGTTGTTGAAGCGTTTAAATGATACATCATGGTATGATGCAGTCATGAGTTGCCTATGATGAAATACCATATGATACTTATATCGCTTGAGCCACATAGTTGTTATTCAGATCATATTTATGGATGATTGTGGATAACCTTTTTGATGATGCATATAGTACATATGGTATGTTGCTTACATGGTGATCTTCATAAGGATAAGGAGAAGTATAAATCTTGAGTACACAACTTCATTATTTGATGATAAGCCACTCATTTCTTTTATGATGCTGTCGTCATGCCTTCAAAGATGCATAAAGTTCACATGGTGAAGTTATGATGTAGGATTACTATAGTTCTTGGCTCTCACATGGTTGAGGATTGTTGTTGTTGATGGTATCAAGAAAGCTTGACAAATGACTATGAGCTCATGGTTTGCTAGATACATAATTGATGGATACACATTATGTTGGATACATGGATGATTACTTAAGTTTCATATTGATAAATATCGTTGGTTGGGCAAGAGAATGGTGTTATTGCAGGTCTCATGAAGACATAGCTATTTGAAGACATGGATATTTGGAGACATGGCTTACTTAGTCACATAATGATGATGACTTCTTACTTTATGATGATAAGTTTGATACTCACACATGTTGATTATCATGGTTGATGCTTATCAAATGTGGGATGTTCCCTAGTGATGATACATGGTTGATATATTGAGGGCTCTTGTGGAAAGATCATGCAGTTCTTGATGATGATGTTATGATCATAGATGATGACTATGGTGTTTTCACATACATATGATCTGATGTGAGTGATTTTGTGTCACTGATTGGAGATGATTCATGGAAGGTTATGATAAGGCTCTTTCTACTAAGGAAACAGAGAAAATTGATCTTAATGAGATCAAGAGGATGAGTTGATATCTGTATGCGACATACCTTGTCATAGGTTGATTATATTTACATTGTCACATCTTGGGAGCTGATGATGGACATATATAGGTTGCTGGTCTGGGTGTTGCTAATAGATGCTTAAGGAGAAGATCATATATGGTGTATGATAGTTGATGATGACTATCATGGTCTTGTTTAGATCTTTGGTCTCTGTTATAAATTTCATGTATATCATTCGATGTAGAGGTCATATAAAGACCCATGATGTAATAATATGTCTCTGTCTATCGTAGTCTTTTAATGAGTCCTTTTTGGTCATATGATGTAATTTGTACCCCCACTATGCATGGGAAGGATGATGTAAGAATTTCTATGTTTCAGTGATGTATAAACAATTGGGATATCCCCACTTGGTTGGATGGATGAGTCAAATTTGGTATATCTCCACTTGGTTGGGAGATTGATGTATGTAAGAGTCATTGGTGATAGGAAGGTCAAAATCACATAGTTGAGTTATAGAGTCATGCTATTCTTTTGGAAAATATTTTTGCAGACTCTGCATGTGCTCAGGGGGAGCATGGACGGTTTAGTACATCATAGCATATCCAAAGGGGGAGTTTAATTAGAGAATTCAACATGTGCCTAGGGGGAGCATGATCAATGTTTATATTCAGCTGTTCAGATATGACAATCTTCATTTTGGTCAACTCTTTGCCCTTGATATCAAAGGGGGAGAATATCTTGGTCCACCCTTTGCCCTTGATGTCAAAGGGGGAGAGTATTTTGGTGTTGCTTATTATCTCTAACAGTTTCTACAGCTTGCAGTAATCAACACCAACATGGTTGCCATCAAGTCCAAAGGGGGAGATTGTTGGCATTATGTTGTATGTGTTGTACTTGATGGAAACCCACTTGTAGCAGAACAACTCACTTGTATATGGTAACTAGATGAATCTACACAACTAGATAAATCTACAGGAGAGATATCATATGTGATAGAATGCATGGCAGTTGTGTTTACAGATGTGACAAAATGCTGGGTAGTTCAAAGGAATCATTTCAGAAGTAGTATGCAAAATTACAGTGTAACAGGTCTATTCAGAGGTAATAGGGCATTGGTACAAAAGAATAGGAAGATGGAACTAAGGTCTACTGATCATAATAAATAAGGTAAAGGAAAAAGTTGATGTAAAGCAGTTGAAGAAGTATACACAGGTCCACTTAGTCAAAACTGCATATACACACTGGTCCGCAGAAAAAAGAGTGTATACATATACATGCAATCCCATAGGAGGAAAAGCACATACATGTTGGAAAACCAATGTTTTGGTCCGAGGTATTTGGTCCAAGGTATTTGGTCCGAGGTATTTGGTCCAAGGTATTGACCCTAGGTATTTGGTCCAAGGTATTGGTCCTAAGTGGTTTTGGTCCGAGGTATTGACAAAGAATCTAAGTATATAAGGAGGAGAAGGTCAAAGGGCTAAGAGCACAAGTAATGAATATCTTATGAAGTGTTTGATCAAAAGAAAAAATACATGTTATGTGTTTCTATTGCTTTTCTTGATCTGAACTAAGTATGCACCTGAGTGTTTGATGATGGCTGAATTCAATATTGGATCAGGAACATGAGACCTGAAATGACTTATCCTTGAATGATATGATATCGGTTGGGCTAGATTTGATTATGTACACTTGTTTTATTCTTTAAATGTCATGATCTAGGTTTGTCTGAAGTCCAGAATTGTAACAAAGTTATGAGCCAATATTTTCATATATGTATGTTGGTTCGCATCGGTAAAAGTGCGTGCACACCTAGGTTCTACTCTTACAAGTATCGTATACAAACGAAAATCCTTTTTTCTTCAGATCTGACTAATTTATCTGATCAATTCTGTTGTTTTACTGCTGTCTGTCAATGATGTCTTCTTAGATCTGAAAGTAGAACTGAATGAATTAGGAAATTAACTTTGATTGATTGATTGATTGAGAAAGAAGGGTGATCCTTGTTGCTATCTGTTTAGAACTTTGTAATATGACAATAGATCTTCAGAATGTCACTGATTGGTACAATTTGTGGTTTAGAGGCTTTATGATTCAGTATCTTTAGTACTTTACCAAGGTTGGGCAAAAGGAAGTAGCATATTCATGCAGGTTTGCTTTATTGAAGGAGCGTACACATTCTAACACATGCCTTTTGAGGTTACAGTTAGTTTTGGTTATTGATGAAGTGTTCTGGGTTTAGATATGTGTACTGGTTAAAGTGATCTATCTATTCCATTTGATTGGTTGAATTTGATTAAGTTTGAATGAATGGTTGATTCAGTTGTGTCATAGGTTCAGTGATTATTTGATTCAGTTGTGTTAGAGGTTCAGAGGTTTCAATTATATCAGAGATTGATGATTGGGTTTCAACGATTGGTTGATGTAGATGTATCTGATGGTTGTATTGCAGTGGTGATTGATTTTGAGCTTCAGTGTTACTAATGGGTCCAATGTGAAAATTTGATGAAACGTGGCTTTCATATTGTAGTATTGTGTACCAAGAGCATCCAATGTGAAAATTTATGAAACGTGGTCCCTGGAGGATACTAAGGATTGGAGCCTTCAGTGAGGAAATCGAAGCTTCCTGCCAGCAGTGGCTAGTGATTTGATGAGGGGGTTGGAGGTCCCTTCCAGTAGCAGCTAGAGAACGAGTGAAGGTTGTAACCTTCTGTAGGTCAGAGCCTATGTACTAGTAAACATATCAGCTAGTACAAGAACTAGGGGGTTGTAGCTTCCTTCCAGAAGAAGATGGAGAACGATAGAAGGTTGTAGCCTTCTGCAAGTGGGTGCCTGCGTACTGGTATGAGTCTGCACTAGTACAAGATTGTAAACAAATTTTCTTATTATTAGAAGAAGACAGAGATGACAACAGGTGGTTTTCACCCACATTGGGTTTCCACCTTAAATCTTGGTGTTCATGTGTGTTGCTTATGTGTGATGGTTTATTTGTTATTACTGCACATGGTTACTATTTAATGTTTAATAAAGTACTGATGCACTAATTAAAGATCAACATATGATGAATTAACTGAATCATAAGTTCACTAGATATATGCTAGTTGCCTTAAGAATAGTTGCATGCACACGCGAGTTCCCTTCACTGAAGTAGCATATATAAATCTGATTATGGAAATGAAAAAGTTATTGATTTGTAAATACTGATTCATCGCCCGCCCCCTCTCAGTATTATTTCCAACAATTGGTATCAGAGCAGGTCCTTTGGCAGAAGCTTGATCGCTTGATAGTAACAATGGGAAAGAAGCTAAAGAAGAAAGCACCTCAAAAGAAGAAGACATCTCAAAGGAACTGTGATAGTGGGAGAGACGACTGGCCTTTGTGTGGAAGTAACTCTTCAGATTCAGAATCACCTCAGAATGAAGATGAACAAGCAAAAGAATTATCAGGTACAAAATTGTTGTCCTCTGGTGATGCATTTCTTTATTCATTTGAAGATAATGAAAGTGATAGCGAAACAACTGAATTTTCTCTTATGCATGAAAGAGAAAGAAATCAAATAGAGGTAGAATTTAAAAAGCTCACAGACATAGTTAGAGATAAAAAAAGATCTAATTGATAAAAGGGAATGTTCCTACAAAGAAGAAGTTACCGGATTAAAATCTTAGTTGGAGGAAGGAAACAAAGTAAGGAAGCAGTACAACAAAAAGGAAGATCAATGTCAAAGGCTGCAGGATGAAGTGACATCATTGAGAAATGAAGAGAATGAAAAGGGCACAACAACCAAGGAAATTATAGAAAGAACTAGCTACTATGAAGGTCTTGAAGCTGTGGTCATTTCTCTAAAATTATATCTCAAAAATTCAAATAAGAAGAATGAAGAACTACTCCAAGCATTTGAAGAATAAGAAAATGAAGTTCTTGCACTAAGGCAACAAGTGGAAGAAAGAAGAAAAGCTGAAGAAATCACGAAGAAGCAGTATCTTGAAAAGGAAGAGAAATATCGGGTTGAGGTAAATATCCTAAAAGGTAAATTAAAAGAAAAGGATAAACTTTTACGATTTCAAGATAGTACTAAGATTTTGGATGATATTCTTAGTAGTCAAAGGTCTCCTGCCATCAAATCTAGTCTTGGTCTTCATGAAACTATTAAAGGAGAATCTAGCTCACAAACTGAAGCAAGGAAATCTAGTGCAAAATCTGAAACACTCAACAAGGAGATAACAGGTCAACCCCATTAACAACCAAGGAAAGAATGTCTTCAAAGAAAATCATTTACTCCTAACTATGGAAGTGTTGATCGATTCTTTCCTCTGATGAATAATGTTGAATGTTTTATATGTCATAATTTCAGACATGTTGCAACAAGATGCTGAAGTGGAATGGTTCAAGCTAATAATCGTCACATATAAAGATCATCAGCTTCCAGGTAATTTAAGGGATATTATTTTTCTTGCAATATGTTTGGTCACGAAGCCATTAATTGCTATAGATGGAATATGAAACATATAAGATGTTATGCTTGTAACAAGTTTGGCCATATAGCAAAAGGATGTAGGAGAAAGTTTCAGCCAACATACCAAAAGGAGAAAACATCATCACATTCCAAGGTATGGAAGAAGAAGGAAGTACAACCAGAAATATGTGGCATAGCTCAGTATGCAGGCAAAACAGACTCAGGAGGAACTGAAAGTATGAAATTTTAGTGTTCTAATTCTCATACGCAGTTATCATGAAGACAAGTCGCGTATATACGTGAGTTCGAAGCTGCATAGTCATGTATTTGTTGGTTTGATGAAGAAGCAGTGGGACAGAATCATAAAAATGATCTGATATGGTTTAGTCAATTATCAATTATCTTTTCTATTCTGCTTGATGATGATTATAGTCTGTTGATGATATGTAGAAGTGCTTTTGAACCTCATAAGTTGTTGATGATCACTTGATGTATAACTAGTTGATGATGATGCCTTGATGATCCTTATTGATATATGCAATGATCAGATCTGACAGTGAACAATTGGCACAGGTCCAGGGGAAGAATATGCTATGCTTCTAATAATATATTGGTGGCATTATGTTTAGAAATCTTTGGTACTTATCTTTTTGAAGAGTTTAAATGATACATCATGCTATGCGGCATTCTTGAGTTGCCTATGATGAAATCTCAGATGATACTTATATTGCTTGAGCCACAGAGTTGTTATTCAGATCAGATTTAGGAACATTGTGGATAACCTTTTTGATGATGCATACAGTACATATGGTATGTTGCTTACATGGTGATCTTCATAAGGACAAGGAGAAGTACAAAGCTTGAGTACACAACTTCATTATTTGATGATGAGCCACTCATTTCTTTTATGATGCTGTCATTATGCCTTCAAAGATGCATAAATTTCATATTGTGAAGTTATGATGCAGGTGTTGGCTTGAGGGGGCCTGACCCAGGTTCAACGTTAATTATCCAAACAAATCCCTACACTACTGGCCCTTTCGGCATCAGCCCACGGAGTGCGGACTGAAGTCTCACCCAAAGCAGTATGGGGGGATGCTGGAACCAAGTTTCCGCACCCTTGAGATGGTTGTGATGTCGTTGATCTCTTCTATCCCTGCCTTTGCGTAGGTGATCTCACTCTAGGGCTTGTAGGACAAACCCTCTATTTCAGCCTTCAATACCTTCACGAAAGTATACAATCAACCTTCGCATAGCCCTAATCTAGGGTTTAGGTACTTTCGCGCTGCTATGGTAGTGAGTCGCGCAAATTCATTAATTATCCTAAGTGTTTCACTTATCTTCTTAAGCAATCTTAGTTAGCTTCGTGTAAACAGATGTTCTTACTTGCGTTCACTTAACCAACACATTTACATATATTCGCGCATCATATAAGCATTATAAGTGAAATTCATACCCAATATAACAAGATGCATAAATAGGAAGTAAAGATGTAGAAATTGTAGAATACTTCTCTTTATTGTTACTTCTAGATAATTATAGACTCGACCCACCTTGCGCACTCAACTACAAGGGTCTGCGCACTCAGCTGCGAACTTCTACTCTAGTCCTCTGCGCACTCAGCTGTAGAGCCTCTACATACACTACAACTTAAGACTTAGACTTCCTGCTCTAAGCTATCTCTCATACATCATATCTTCTTTTTCTTTCTTTTTTTCAAACTACTTAGAGCTTAGCTCTATTTATACAATCCCATGGTCCGCGGACCATGGGTAGATATTTTACAGCCGACATTACATTTCAAAATAAGGGCAGACAACCCTATGAATCTTTAACATCTACGTGCTCCGCGACCACAAAATGCGGAGTCTTTACACTTGGATTACAAATTTTTTTCAAAATATCGGATTTTAGCCCTAAAACTATCCTTGGGGGATCCTATGCCCAATAGGCCCCCAACACAAACATCGTGACTCACCCTCGAGTCACTCTATAGGCATGAAGATCTTAGTGCGAAGACCTCCGAGCTCCATTTGGATGGCCACAACCTTGGCAGCGCACTGAGCGACCACCTGCTGGACTTCTTCCACTCTCTTCTCGGTGACTACCGCTGAACTGCCACCCTGAATCTGCTGCTGCATTACCTGCAGTATCACGAGCTTTCCTTCAATCAAAGTTGTGATCATACATTCCTCTTCTATCTAGGGCTGTAGGCGCACTTTTAAGACCACTTCTTTGTGCCGAGCGACATCCACCTGTCCCTTAAGCGCCTTTGCCTCCTACATCCTTGCGAGCCTCTATGTAAGTGCAACTGTCTGCGCGATCCCTTTGACCTCATCATATATTTGTTGTAGCTCACGTGCCTCTATTTCCAGGTGCTCCACATTTGGGTCCTCCTGCAGGGTGGTCAGGACCTCGAATGACTGTTCAAAAAGTCTCGTGCAGTCTGCTACTACACTGTCGACCGCCGCTATTGTTTTTGTAACAACAGTGGCACAATGTTCCCTGACTTGCAGTAGGGTTGAAGGCTGAGCCCTC
Organism: Pinus tabuliformis; assembly: GCA_031772625.1. NCBI lineage: Eukaryota > Viridiplantae > Streptophyta > Pinopsida > Pinales > Pinaceae > Pinus > Pinus tabuliformis. The sequence continues at coordinate 998,416,998 of CM062808.1, read as the reverse complement.
AATTGCAATTCTGCGATCTGTAGGTTCAGCTCTAGCTGAATCCTGGCTATCTCTGCTTGAGTGTCACGCACCCTTGTGGCTGACTTGCGGACATGCGCCTCAACTGGTTCTTTTGCCTAAATGTCCAACTCCAGGACCATTCGGTAGGCTTCCTCCACAACCTGCATGATCTGATTATTCTGTTCCACTGCCTTGTTGTGCTGCAGGCCCAACTACTCGATGTTGATGTGTTGCTTGCTCATCACTTGCAGAGCGTGACTCTCCCAGGCCCTAAGTTCCACAGTGACTCCATCCTGCAACAGGTAGAGTGTCTCTCGAGGGAGCGCGACCATATTTAATCCCACCCCTTTCAGGTTGTCGACTGTGGGCCTATCAACCTCATTCTTTGTAGTAAGTGCCCCATCTGGTAGCACTATCGTGTTGGTCACCTTTGTGCACAACATCTCTGCGGTAGTTGAAGTGCCAATCGCGAGGCTGGTGGACACTATGCCAGCCTGTGGAGTGCGAGCCTGCAACTCCTGCAGCTCTGTCCAGAGAGCCCCTAATACCAGTTGTTGCTGCTCTCTGAACTGTTGGAAGGCCTCCGCGGTGACATCCCTCACCATTTCTCCAATATCGTGCAAATCCCCCTCAGTGAGGGTGATTGGGTTGAAGGATGTCTTTGAGGCCTTGGTTTTCTTCCACGGCACTACCTTCTCTTGCAGTCACTGATGCTTGAGTTGGGTGGATGTCATCTACAGGTCCACGACACCATGTTCTATTAGCTCCGCTGTTTCTGCTTCAGTCCTAGGCGCAGGTGAATTCTGTCCTTCACACTCTTCTCCTCCTATTTTCTGTTGTTTTGCTAGTTTCACGGCGTCGCGCGCTGCCTGGGCCTTAGCCTCTGCTTCCTCTTTTCTGTGCTTCTCAGCCAGCTGTGCCATTCTGAGCTATATTTCTTCCTTCTTAGGCTGTGCAGAGGACTTTTCCATTTCCACCGCGGAGCCAGTTACAGCGCGCCACTCTGGCGGCCAAGACTCAAGGATTGTGAAGATGACATTGTGAGTTTCCAGATATGGTAAGTTATGCCATGTCTTCATAGGGTCCTTCCACGCCCTAATAAAGACATGGTGGAAATATGCTTTGAACACTGCAAAGCTCTGTAAACTGGTGTATACTATGGGTGACAACTGTGGCTTGCAATTGATCCCCATCTGAATACTCATCTCCATCAAGATTTAAAAGATCTTGCTTTCTTTTACGCGCTGCGCATCCTTGGTCGCCCATAGTGAAGCGTACTTTGCTGCCTCTGGAAGATTTGGCGCGACCAAAGGGAATTGGTTGTCCTTTGACAACTCCCATGCCACCAATACAATTGGGAGCAACAACCACACGTAGTGGAACGTCTTGCCCTATTCCCATGCCTTGCGACAGTTCGCAAGGAACTCATCAGCACGTTGGCCTGCCAATGGGATCACAGGTGGGGGCACCTCATCTGCGTGACACTTCCGGATTACCTTCCCCGCTAATATTTGTGTTGCTACCTTGACTGTAGGGTTTTTAATGCTATAAAAGGCATATCCCCCCTTCTTCTTTTCCAACTTGAATTTTTCCTTAATAGCCTCCGGGAGGGCCAACTCACCACCTTTTTCTTCTGATATATTGTCTAGATTCTCCCTTGAGTAAGGCAACTGTGTGATCTAATGTATCAAGTGGTCTGTGATGGGAATGGGCTCCTCCAGCCACAAACACCCATCATGCAACAAGCAAAGCAGTTGCCTGATGACGAAGATGGTTACTGGGGTGCAGTGGTAATGCGGTACCCAGAGAAGGTTGAGCAGCCCGAATTTCTCTACACCCTTGAGCCATCTCCGCGACTCTAATTCGATCGTTCCAATAGTCGTATCAATACTTTGGTGCATTAACTACTTAGTCACTAAATGCAAGAACTTCTCATGATCTGCGAGGTCCCAATCTTCGAATTTTAGTACAGGAACCCGCCCTAAGTGCAGCCCCTAAAAAACAATGTCATCCGGGAGCAACGAAGTTTGCAGGGAGCTCTTTCTCTCGTCTATGTCCTTGGGCACCTTGGCTTTGCCCTTGCACGGTGGAACATATTCTAGTAACCTGGTAATAGAGTCCGCACCCTGGGTTTCAACTTCCATTTCCACATCATCCTCATCCACCAGGATTTCTTCAGATTCTTCCTCGTTTGCCTCCACGTTAATGGCCTTCCCCTTCTCCTGCAAGGTGAGCTTGGTCCTCTGTGGGTTTATTGGTGAGATGCGCATCGATAGCATAGGATGCTTCTGCTTATCCTTCTTTGGTCTCGGTGTCCTGGGTGATTTAGGGACTTCGATTATCACTCTGGCACTCTCTCGGGAAATTTCTACTACCTTAATTTCCTGTGTGGCTTCCTCGGCTATCACTGCTCATGTGTCCATGGCTTCTGCGGGTGCTGACATAGAGGTAGCAGGGCATTGGTACAAAATAATAGGAAGATGAAACTAAGGTCTATTGATCAAAATAAAGAAGGTAAAGGAAAAGGTTGATGTAAAGCAGTTTAAGAAGTATACACATGTCCATTTAGTCAAAACAACATATACATGCTAGTCCAAAAGAGCATATACATATACATGCAATCCCACAGGAGGAAAAACTTGTACATGTTGGAAAACCAATTTTTTGGTCTGAGATATTTGGTCCAAGGTATTTGGTCCGAGGTATTTGGTCTGAGGTATTGACTCTAGGTATTTGGTCCAAGGTATTGGTCCTAAGTGGTTTTGGTCCAAGGTATCAACAAAGAATCTAAATATATAAGGAGGAGAAGATCAAAGGGCTAAGAGCACAAGTAATGAATATCTTATGAAGTCTTTGATCAAAAGAAAATATGTGTGTTATGTGTTTCTGATGATTTTATTGATCTGAACTAAGTATGCACCCCAGTGTTTGATGATGGTTGAATTCAATGTTGGATTAGGAACATGAGACCTGAAATGACTTATCATTAAATGATATGATATCAGTTGGGTTAGATCTAATTATGTACACCTATTTTATTCTTTAAATGTCATGATCTGGGTTTGTCTGAGGTCTGGAATTGCAGCAAATTTATGAGCCAATATTTGCATATACGTACGCTGGTTCGTCTCAGTAAAAGTGCGTGTACACGCAGGTTCTACTATTCCAAGTAGCGTATACAAAAGAAAATCCTTTTTTCTTCAGATCTGACTGATCTATCTGATCAGTTCTGCTGTTTTATTGTTGTCTGTCAATGATGTCTTCTTATATCTGAAAAGAGAACTGAATGAGTAAGGAAATTGAATCTGATTGATTGATTGATTTAGAAAGAAGGGTGATCCTTGTTGCTATTTGTTTAGAACTTTGTAATATGACAATAGATCTTCAAAATGTCACTGATTGGTACAGTTTGTGGTTAAGAGGTTTTATGATTCAATATCTTTAGAACTATACATAGGTTGGACAAAAGGAAGTAGCGTATACATGCAAGTTTGTTTCATTGAAGGAGCGTACACATTCTGACACATGCCTTTTGAGGTTATAGTTAGTTCTGGTTGTTGATGCAATGTTCTGGTGTTAGATCTGTGTACTAGTTACAGTGATCTGTCTATTCTAGTTGATTGGTTGAATTTGATTAAGTTTGAATGAATGGTTGATTCAGTTGTGTCAGAGGTTCAAAGGTTTCAGTTATATCAGAGATTGATGATTGGGTTTCAATGATTGGTTGATGTAGATGTATTTGATGGTTGTATTGTAGTGTGATTGATTTTGAGCTTCAATGTTACTAATGGGTCCAATGTGAAAATTTTATGAAACATGGCCTTCATATTGTAGTATTGTGTAAAAGGAGCATCCATTGTGAAAATTTATGAAACATAGTCCCTGGAGGATACTGAGGGTTGGAGCCTTTAGTGAGGAAGTTGAAGCTTCCTGCTAGTAGTGGCTAGTGATTTGATCAGGGGGTTGGAGCTCCCTTCTAGTAGTTACTTGAGAATGAGTGAAGGTTGTAACCTTCTATAGGTTAGAGCCTACGTGCTAGTAAACATATCGGGTAGTACAAGAACTAGGGGGTTGTAGCTCCCTTCTAGAAGAAGCTGGAGAATGAGAGAAGGTTGTAGCCTTCTGCAGGTGGGTGCCTACGTACTGGTATGAGTCTACACTAGTACAAGATTGTAAAAAATATTTTCTTATTATTAAAAAAAGGCAGAGATGATAGCAGCAGGTGGTTTTCACCCACATTGGGTTTCCACCTTAAATCTTGGTGTTCATGTGTGTTGCTTATGTGTGATGGTTTATTCTATTATTACTGCACATGGTTACTGTTTAATGTTTAATAAAGCAGATATGCACTAATTAAAGATCAACATATGATGAATTAATTGAATCATAATTTCACTGGATATACGCTGGTTGCCTTAAGAACAGTTGTGTGCAAACGTGAGTTCCCTTCATTGAAGTAACGTATATAAATCTGATTATGGAAATGAAAAAGTTATTGATTTTTAAATACTTATTCACCCCTCCCTCTCAATATTATATCCAACAATTGGTATCAGAGTAGGTCCTTTTGTAGATGCTTGATCACTTCAAGGAGATCCGTAGTAACAATGGGAAAGAAGCTAAAGAAGAAAGCACCTCAAAAGAAGAAGACATCTCAAAGGAACTGTGACAGTGGGAGAGACAATTGGCCTTTATGTGGAAGCAACTCTTTAGATTCAGAATCACCTCAGAATGAAGATGAACAAGCAAAAGAACTATCAGGTACGAATTTGTTGTCCTCTAGTGATACATTTCTTTGTTCATTGGAAGATAATGAAAGCGATAGCGAAACAACTGAATTTTCTCCTATGGGTGATAGATAAAGAAATCAAATAGAGGCAGAATTTAAAAATCTCACAGACACAATTAGATATCAAAAAGATCTAATTGATAAAAGGGAATGTTCCTACAAAGAAGAAGTTACCAGATTAAAATCTCAGTTGGAGGAAGGAAACAAAGTAAGGAAGCAGTACAAGGAAAAGGAAGATCAATGTCAAAGGCTGCAGGATGAAGTGACATCATTGAGAAATGAAGAGAATGAAAAGGACACAACAACCAAGGAACTTATAGAAAGAACCAGCTACTGTGAAGGTCTTGAAGCTATGGTTGTTTCTCTAAAAGAAGATCTCAAAAATTCAAATAAGAAGAATGAATAACTACTCCAAGCATTTGAAGAACAAGAAAATGAAGTTCTCGAATTAAGGCAAAAAGTGGAAGACGAAAGAAAAGCTCATGAAATCATGAAGAAGTAGTATCTTGAAAAGGAAGAGAAATATCAGGTTGAGGTAAATATCCTAAAAGGTAAATTAGAAGAAAAGGATAAACTTTTACAATTTGAATATAGTAATAAGATTTTGGATGATATTCTTAGTAGTCAAAGGTCTCCTGCTGTCAAATCTAGTCTTGGTTTTCATGAAACTGTTAAAGGTGAATCTAGCTCACAAACTGAAGTAAGGAACTCTAGTGCAAAATCTAAAACACTCAACAAGGAGATAAGAGGTCAACCCCATCAACAACCAAGGAGAGAAAGTCTTCAAAGAAAATCATTTACTCCTAACTATGGCACTGTTAATCGATTCTTTCCTCTGATGAATAATGTTGAATGTTTTATATGTCATAATTTCGGACATGTTGCAACAAGATGCAGAAGTGGAATGGTTCAAGATAATAATCATCACACAGAAAGATCATAAACTTCCAGGTACTTTAAGGGATATTATTTTTCTTGCAATATGTTTGGTCACAAATCCATTAACTGTTATAGAGGGAATATGAAACATATAAGATGTTATGCTAGTAACAAGTTTGGGTATATAGCAAAAGAATGCAGGAGCAAATTTCAGCCAACATACCAAAAGGAAAAAACATCATCGCATTCCAAGGTATGGAGGAAGAAGGAAGTACAACCAGAAATATGTGGCATGGCTCAAGATGCAGACAGAACAGACTCAGGAGGAACTAAAAGTATGAAATTTCGGTGTTCTAATTCTCATACGCAGTTATCATGAAGACAAGTTGTTTATATACGGGAGTTCGAAGCTTCATAGTCACATATATGTTGGTTTGATGAAGAAGAAGTGGAACAGACTAAAAAAAATGATCTGATATGGTTCAGTCAATTATCAATTATATTTTCTGTTTTGATTGATAATGATTACAATCTGTTGATGATATGTAGAAGTTCTTTTGAACCTCATAAGTTGTTGATGATGACTTGATGTATAACTAGTTGATGATGATTCCTTGATGATCCTTACTGATATATGCAATGATAAGATCTGACAGTGAGTAGTTGGCACAGGCTCAGGGGGAGAATATGCTATGATTCTAATAATGCATTGTTGGCATTATGTTTAGAAATATTTGGTACTTATGTTGTTGAAGCGTTTAAATGATACATAATGCTATGCTGCAGTCATGAGTTTCCTATGATGAAATCTCAGATGATACTTATATTGCTTGAGCCACATAGTTGTTATTCAGATCAGATTTATGGATGATTGTGGATAACCTTTTTTATGATGCATACAATACATATGGTATGTTGCTTACATGGTGATCTTCATAAGGACAAGGACAAGTACAAAGCTTGAGTACACAACTTCATTATTTGATGATGAGCCACTCATTTCTTTTATGATGCTATCATCATGCATTTAAAGATGCATAAAGTTCATATGGTGAGGTTATGATGCAGGATTCCTATAGTTCTTGGCTCTCACATGGTTGAGGATTGTTGTTGTTGCTGGTATCAAGAAAGCTTGACAAATGACTATGGGCTCATGGTTTGCTAGATACATAATTGATGGATACACATTATGTTGGATACATGGATGATTACTTAAGTTGCATATTGATAAATATCATCGGTTGGACAAGAGAATGGTGTTATTGCAAGTCTCATGAAGACATAACTATTTGAAGACATGGATATTCGTAGACATGACTTACTTAGTCACATAGTGATGATGACTTCTTACTTTATGATGATAAGTTTGATACTCACACATGTTGATTATCATGGTTGATGCTTAGCAAATGTGGGATGTTTCCTAGTGATGATACATGGTTGATATATTGAGGGCTCTTGTGGAGAGATCATGCAGTTCTTGATGATGATGTTATGATCATCGATGATGACTATGGTGTTTTCACATACATATGATATGATGTGAATGAATTTGTGTTACTGATTGGAGATGATTCATGGAAGGTCATGATAAGGCTCTTTCTACTAAGGAAACAGAGAAAATTGATCTTAATGAGATCAAGAGGATGAGTTGATATCTATATGCGACATACTTTGTCACAGGTTGATGATATTTACATTGTCACATCTTGGGAATTGATGATGGACATATACAAGTTGTTGGTCTGGATGTTGCTAACAAATGCTTAAGGAGTAGATCATATATGGTGTATGATAGTTGTTGATGACTATCATGGTCTTGTTTAGATCTTTGGTCTCTGTTATAAATGTCATGTATATCATTCGATGTAGAGGTCGTATAAAGACCCATGATGTAATATTATGTCTTTGTCTGTCGTAGTCTTTTAATGAGTCCTTTTTGGTCATATGATGTAATTTGTAACCACACTATGCATGGGAAGGATGATGTATTGCTATATTTCAGTCATATATAAACAATTGGTATATCCCCACTTGGTTGGATGGATGAATCAAATTGTGTATATCCCCACTTGGTTGGGAGATTGATGTATCTATGAGTCATTGGCGATAGGAAGGTAAAAATCACATAGTTGAGTTATAGAGTCATGTTATTCTTTTGGAAAATATTTTTGTAGACTTTGCATATGCTAAGGGGGAGCATGGACGATTTAGTGCATCACAACATATACAAAGGGGGAGTTTAATCAGAGAATTCAACATGTGCCTAGGGGGGAATGATCAATGTTTATGGTCAGCTATTCAGATATGACAATCTTCATTTTGGTCAGCCCTTTGCCCTTGATATCAAAGGGGGAGAATATCTTGGTCCACCCTTTGCCCTTGATGTCAAAGGGGGAGAGTATTTTGGTGTTTCTTATTATTTGTAACAATTTCTACATCTTGCACTAATCAACATGAACATGGTTTCCATTAAGTCCAAAGGGGGAGATTGTTGGCATTATGATGCATGTGTTGTATTTGATGGCAACCCACTTGTAGCAGAACAACTCACTTGTATATGGTAACTAGGTAAATCCATAGGAGAGATATCATATGTGACAGAATGCATGGTAGTTGTGTTTACAGATGTGACAAAATGCAGGGCAGTTCAAAGGAATTATTTTAGAAGTGATATGGAAAATTACAGTGTAACAGGTCTATTTAGAGGTAATAGGGCATTGGTACAAAAGAACAGGAACATGGAACTAAAGTCTACTGATCAAAATAAAGAAGGTAAAGGAAAATGTTTATGTAAAGCAGTTTAAGAAGTATACGCAGGTCCACTTAGTCAAAACAACGTATACACGCACTCCCATAGGAGGAAAAGCATGTACATGTTGGAAAACCAAGGTTTTGGTCCGAGGTATTTGGTCCAAGCTATTTGGTCTGAGGTATTTGGTCTGAGGTATTGACCCTAGGTATTTGGCCCAAGGTATTGGTCCTAAGTGGTTTTTGTCCGAGGTATTGACAAAGGATCTAATTATATAAGGAGGAGAAGATCAAAGGGCTAAGAGCACAAGTAATGAATATCTTATGAAGTGTTTGATCAAAAGAAAATATTCATGTTATGGGTTTCTGATGCTTTTCTTGATCTGAGCTAAGTATGCACATGAGTGTTTGATGATGGATGAATTCAATGTTGGATCAAGAACATGAGACCTCAAATGACTTATCACTGAATGATCTGATATCGGTTGGGATAGATCTGATTATGTACACCTGTTTTATTCTTTAAATGTCATGATATTGGTTTGTCTGAAGTCCAAAATTGCAGCAAAGTTATAAGCCAATATTTGCATATATGTACGTTGGTTCGTCTTGGTAAAAGCGCCTGTACACGCAGGTTCTACTGTTCCAAGTAGCGTATACAAAATAAAAACCTTTTTATTTAGATCTGACTGATCTATCTGATCAATTCTGTTGTTTTACTACTATCTGTCAATGATGTCTTCTTAGATTTGAAAGTAGAACTTAATGAATAAGGAATTTGAATCTGATTGATTGATTGATTGAGAAACAAGGGTGATCCTTGTTGCTATCTATTTATAACTTTGTAATATAACAATAGATCTTTAGAATGTCACTGATTGGTACCGTTTGTGGTTCAAAGGTTTTATGATTCAATATCTTTAGAACTGTATGCAGGTTGGAAAAAAGGAAGTAGTGTATACATGCAAGTTTGTTTCATTGAAGGAGCATACACATTCTAACACATGCATTTCGAGGTTATAGTTAGTTCTGGTTGTTGATGCAGTGTTCTGGGTTGAGATCTATGTATTGGTTACAGTGATCTGTCTATTCCATTTGATTGGTTGAATTTGATTAAGTTTGAATGAATGGTTGATTCAGTTGTGTCAAAGGTTCATTGATTGTTTGATTCAGTTGTGTCAGAGGTTCAGAGGTTTCAATGATTGATTGTTTAAGTTATATCAGAGATTGATGATTGGGTTTCAGTGATTGGTTGATGCAGGTGTATTTGATGGTTGTATTGCAGTGGTGATTGATTTTGAGATTCAATGTTACTAATGGGTCCAGTGTGAAAATTTGATGAAACGTGGCCTTCATATTGTAGTATTTTGTACCATGATCATCCAGTGTGAAAATTTATGAAACGTGGTCCCTGGAGGATACTGAGGGTTGGAGCCTTCAATGAGGAAATTGAAGCTTCCTGCCAGTAGTGGCTGGTGATTTGATCAGGGGGTTGGAGCTCCCTTCCAGTAGAAGCTGGAGAACGAGTGAAGGTTGTAACCTTTTGTAGGTCAAAGCCTACGTACTAGTAAACATATCAGCTAGTACAAGAACTAGGAGGTTGTAGCTCCCTTCTAGAAGAAGTTGGAGAATGATAGAAGGTTGTAGCCTTCTGCAGGTGGGTGCCTGTGTACTAGTATCATTTTGCACCAGTACAAGATTGTAAACATATTTTCTTATTACCAAAAGAAGACAGAGATGACAACAGTAGGTGGTTTTCACCCACATTGGGTTTCCACCTTAAATCTTGGTGTTCATCTGTGTTGCTTATGTGTGATGGTTTATTATGTTATTACTGCACATGGTTACTATTTAATGTTTAATAAAGTATTGATGCCCTAATTAAAGATCAACATATGATGAATTAACTGATTCATAAGTTCACTGGATATACGCTGGTTGCCTTAAGAATAGTTGTGTGCACACATGAGTTCCCTTCACTGAAGCACCATATATAAATTTGATTATGGAAATGAAAAAGTTATTGATTTGTAAATACTGATTAACCACCCCCCTCTCAGTATTATTTCTAGCAATTGGTATTAGAGCAAGTCCTTTGGCAGAAGCTTGATCGCTTGAAGGAGATCCGTAGTAACAATGGGAAAGAAGCTAAAGAAGAAAGCACCTCAAAAGAAGAAGACATCTCAAAGGAACTGTGATAGTGATAGAGACGATTGGCCTTTATGTGGAAGCAACTCTTCAGATTCAAAATCACCTCAGAATGAATATGAACAAGCACAAGAACTATCTGGTACAAATTTTTTGTCCTCTGGTGATACATTTCTCTGTTCATTTGAAGATAATGAAAGTGATAGCGGAACAATTGAATTTGTTCTTATGGGTGAAAGAGAAAGAAATAAAATAGAGACAAAATTTAAAAATCACATAGACATAGTTAGAGATTGAAAAGATCTAATTGATAAAAGGGAATGTTGCTACAAAGAAGAAGTTACCAGATTAAAATCTCAGTTGGAGGAAGGAAACAATGAAGGAAGCAATACAAGGAAAAGGAAGATCAATTTCAAAGGCTATAGGATGAAGTGACATCATTAAGAAATAAAGAGAATGAAAAGGACACAACAACCAACGAACTTATAGAAAGAACCAACTACTGTGAAGGTCTTGAAGCTGTGGTCGTTTCTCTAAAATAAGATCTCAAAAATTCAAATAAGAAGAATGAAGAAGTACTCCAAGCATTTGAAGAACAAGAAAATGAAGTTCTCGAATTAAGGAAACAAGTGGAAGAAGGAAGAAAAGCTGAAGAAATCATGAAGAAGTTGTATCTTGAAAAGTAAGAACAATATTAGGTTGAGGTAAATATCCTAAAAAAGTAAATTGGAAGAAAAGGATAAATTTTTACGATTTCAAGATAGTACTAAGATTTTGGATTATATTCTTAGTAGTCAAAGGTCTTCTGCCATCAAATTTGGTCTTGGTTTTCATGAAACTGTTAACGGTGAATCTAACTCACAAACTAAAGCAAGGAACTCTAGTGGAAAATCTGAAACAATCAACAAGGAGATAAGAGGTCAACCCCATCAACAACCAAGGAAAGAAAGTCTTCAAAGAAAATCATTTACTCCTAACTATGGAACTGTTAATCGATTATTTCCTCTGATGAATAATGTTGAATGTTTTATATGTCGTAATTTCAGACATGTTGCAACAAGATGCAGAAGTGGAATGGTTCAAGATAATAATTGTCACACAGAAAGATCATCAGATTCCAGGTACTTTAAGGGATATTATTTTTCTTTCAATATGTTTGGTCACAAAGCCATTAACTGCTATAGAGGGAATATGAAACATATAAGATGTTATGCTTGCAACAAGTTTGGGCATATAGCAAAAGAACGCAGGAGAAAATTTTGGCCAACATACCAAAAGGAGAAAACATCATCACATTCCAAGGTATGGAAGAAGAAGGAAGTATAGCGACGAATATGTCGCATAGCTTAGTATGTAGACGGAACAGACTCAGGAGGAACTGAAAGTATGAAATTTTAGTGTTCTAATTCTCATACACAGTTATCATGAAGACAATTTGTGTATATACATGAGTTCGAAGCTGCATAGTCACGTATATGTTGGTTTGATGAAGAAGTAGTGAGACAAACTCAGAAAAATGATCTGATATGGTTCAGTCAATTATCAATTATCCTTTTTGTTCTGATTGATGATGATTACAGTTTGTTGATGATATGTAGAAGTTCTTTTGAAGCTCATAATTTTTTGATGATGACTTGATGTATAAATAGTTGATGATGATGCCTTGATGATCCTTATTGATATATGAAATGATCAGATCTGACAGTGAACAGTTGGCACAGGTTCAGGGGGAGAATATGCTATGCTTATAATAATGCATTGTTGGCGTTATGTTTAGAAATCTTTGGTACTTATGTTGTTGAAGAATTTAAATGATACATCATGCTATGTTGCAGTCATGAGTTGCCTATGATGAAATATCAGATGATACTTATATTGCTTGAGCCACATAGTTGTTATTTAGATCAGATTTATGAATGATTATGGATAACCTTTTTGATGATGCATACAATACATATGGTATGTTGCTTACATGGTGATCTTCATAAGGACAAGAAGAAGTACAAAGCTTGAGTACACAACTTCATTATTTGATGATGAGCCACTCATTTCTTTTATGATGTTGGAGCTCATGGTTTGCTAGATACATAATTTATGGATATACATTATATTGGATACATGGATGATTCCTTAAGTTGCATATTGATAAATATTGTGGTTGGGCAAGAGAATGGTGTTATTGCAGGTCTCATGAAGACATAGCTATTTGAAGACATGGATATTCGGAGACATGGCTTACTTAGTCACATAATGATGATGACTTCTTACTTTATGATGATAAGTTTGATACTCACACATGTTGATTATCATGGTCGATTCTTATCAAATGTGGGATGTTCCCTAGTGATGATACATGTTTGATATATTGAGGGCTCTTGTGGAAAAAACATGCAGTTCTTGATGATTATGTTATGATCATAGATGTTGACTATGGTGTTTTCACATACATATGATATGATGTGAATGATTTTGTGTCACTGATTTGAGATGATTCATGGAAGGTTATGATAAGGCTCTTTCTACTAAGGAAACATAGAAAATTGATCTTAATGAGATCAAGAGAATGAGTTGATATCTATTTGCGACATACTTTGTCACAGGTTGATGATATTTACATTGTCACATCTTGGGAACTGATGATGGACATATATAGGTTGCTAGTCTGGATGTTGCTAACAGATGCTTAAGAAGCAGATTATATATGGTGTATGATAGTTGCTGATGGCTATCATGGTCTTGTTTAGATCTTTGGTCTCTGTTATAAATGTCATGTATATCATTCGATGTAAAGGTCATATAAATACCCATGATGTAATAATATGTCTTTGTCTGTTGTAGTCTTTTAATGAGTCCTTTTTGGTTACATGATTGTTATAGAATTTTTTGTGCCTTACAGCTCTAAGCATGAAATGTCCATAAACCAAGGGCTCCTAAGTCCCTAAAAGTGTTGTTCTAACTCCTAAAGGAACAAGGTTAACAAAATACAGCTTCTCCCAGAAGTTCTCCACCAGAAACTGCTCAGAATCAGTCAAATCAGGATCATTTCAGCTGCTCCACTGGCTAGCTGCGTTGCATAGCACCCAGATACACTAGCTAGGTGCGTTGCAACACACCTAAATGCACTACCAGGGTGGGTTGAGCGGGAAATGACAAATGGCAGTGCCATTCCGCGAAGTGGAAAGACAATGGAAGCTTCCAGAATCTTCTCCAATGACACTTGCCTCACTGAGTTCGACCAAGGATGAGTAAGAGGCTCTCAGTCTCCAAGTGGAAGCAAGAACTGACAGAGAGAAACCACTAGTCAAATCATAAGCTGACTCATACTCCTTGCATACATCTATATATGGATCCCTCATCCCAGAGATCCAGAGGCTAGAATTTTGTACATTGCAAAGAATTGCTGTTGGTTTTGAGATAGATATCAGAGTATTGGGTGATTTATGCTTCTCTGCTGGGAGGTTGATGCTGGATCAGGAATCATCGGTTGTAACTCCTCCTGGATCTTCTTGTTATATCAATAAAACTATTTGAGTTTCTCCTACATGCTTGTGTATCATTGATGTTTGTTACATTTGTATGTTTAGCTTAAATCTGATCCTAAGATTTTTATGAGTATAAACCCATGTCTTTGTATAGTTTCCTTCTTCTGTGATCTTGCAGGTACTTGGTGAAGCTAGGCAAGTAAGGGAGTAGGTAGCTGGAAGCTGTCAAAGAGGAGAGAGATTGGATCAAAGGACTAGCGCAAGACACAGGTTAGTTCATCCTATTTCTCTTTGTTTATAGTTCATAAAGAAGAATACAAAAGTAGTTTTCTCTGTTTGTTTCTAAGGTCACTGTCACACCTTAGTGGGATAGGGTCATTCTGAATAGACACTTTTCCCGATAACAAAATGCCGACTCCGCTGGGGACGATTGTCTAGTTAGTTAGTTTGTGTTTCTCTTGTTGTTTGTTTCATAAACTTAGAAGTAGCAAATCGAACTGCATTTTCCATTAACAAATGCAAAGTACACATCTGCTGCTTCAATCCATTCACTGGATCTGCTTATGATTTGAACAGCTGATTCACAAATGATCTGATTGCCCTTTGTGATAGCTCTTACACCTCCTTTAAATCTACCCTCTGATTGTGCATTACTGATTGCTTTTACTCGGCCAAAAACCATAGATTAAACTGCAAACCGTGACCCAGAACCCGGATAGAATTCTCGTTTCTGCCCCAGCGCAGGTACTGTGAAGAGTTCCTGCATTTCAGCGTAGTTCCCGAGAGGGAAACCTGTGTTGCAATCCATTTTCTCTGTGTAACAGGTGCGCTGATCAGCCTAGCCTTGTGCAGCTGAGGTTCTTTGCTCAATTTTTTCAGTTTTGTCTCTGATTTTTGCAGCCTGTGATCAGTGTATGTGTCTGTTTAAAAACCCCTTTTCCTTGCTGTAATTCTGCCTCAGTTGTATAAAAGAAACTGTATATGTTTTTGTGTGTTTGTTACGTCATTTACAGTTTCCCATTGCAAAAGTAGAATAGTCATACTATCGTCCTTTGGTTCAGATCTGTCGCAAGTGTCGATTTTGATCATAGGAGAAAGTTTATTTGCTGTTGACAGTCGATTATGCTTTTACTTTTGCCTTTGGTTTGAATTTGTGACTTTCTAGTGTTGAAACGAGTATTTATTTCAAAATCATAAAGTGTCGTAATCGTCTCTACCTTTTGATTTCGAAAAGAAGCTTGTTTGTGTTTGTCACTTGAAAGCGAATTCAGATTTGTACATCAACTTTCTTTTTAGGCATCAATATTAAGAAAGTGAAAAACAAATACATGCATGTGGATTTGCATATTTATAGTCTGTTTGGCTTGATTTAGGAAAGTGCATTTATAGTGTGCTCTTTGCTCTTTGCGAAAAGATTGTGTCTTTCTTTTCCCCTAGTAGCTAGGATTTTCATTGCTGAAAAGAGATAAAAGTTTGTTTATCATCCTTAGATTGCATTTTAGGAATTACATATACATCTCGTGGTGAACCCAAAAGGAAAACTTCATAAGAAATATCAACTTAAAATGAATTAAATGAACTTAACAACGCTTTGGAACTTAACGCACAACATTTAGAGGTCTAGGCTAGAGACGTATTCCGGCGTCGTAGAGCCTGGTAACTGTTGTCCTCATTGATGGTTGGGTGATTCCTCCACTTTGAGACGATAAGTGCCAGTACGGACTTGTGCTCCCACGTACCGTCGAGTATATATTGGGAGACCCCTATAGGCTTAAAACCTTTATCCATAGGAAGCCGTGTCGGCCGCCCTACTAATCGCAATGCACCGAACACAGCATTCGGGAAGATTGACTGCCGTACTGTAAAACGTATTCTGCAGTTTTGCGATTGGTTTGGTACTCCCTCTACCTAGACCTCCAGAGCAGTCCCTTTCGTTCCTTTTCAGACTCTTTAATGGAAAAGGTCCATCTGAGCACTTGTCACTTCAGGCTCATTAAAAATCGAAGGAGACTAGAGTCATCTTTTGTTTTTTCTCGACTCTTAAAAACTGAAAAAACAAGTTGTGTCAAAGCGTCTAAAAATTTATTTTAAACGGAATAATCATCACCTTTCCCTCGTTGGTCTTCGAAGTTAGTCTCCCTTCATCGCAAGTTCTTGTAGAATCGCTAGGAAATCTCTTGGATAGACTAGATATGTCTGAACAACCGTCGACATCTAGGACTGTGTCATCCGACACAGCAGCAGTAGAACCTCCTGCTGCTACTCCAACGATGTTCGATGGTATATCATCTGTCCCGGCAAGTTATCAAGAACAAGCCGGAGTCCAATCAGGGACTGTTTCGACGACATGGTCAGTTCCTATTTCTTCATCCGGATTATCATCTGGTATTTCTTATGTTGAAACTCAACAAATCGATCCAATGTGTCTTCAAAGGCCAATATACCCTTTAAGTACTGGATTTCCACCATATGGAGGGCAGTATGCCTTTTCATTGTTCCCTCCCGGAGAACAACCATATGGGAGTTTACAACAAAGTTCAGGTCAAACTGGAATTACATCCAGCGGTTGGGTACTAATACTGCCTCAGCAACCAAGGGTTGCATATTCAATGCAACCAGTCCACCCTGTGTCGAATATTCCCACTATACCTGGTATGGTGATTGCGTCGCAAGTACAAGCGCTACCTGTTGTATTTCAACCCCAAGTTTCTCAGGTTGCAATACAACAGCCTCTTGTCTCGACAACTCAATCACAACCTCAGGTTAGTGCCTCCTTATTTGGAGCGACTCAGGCTCAAACAAGTACTATGACTCCTCATCTTGGTCAATCATCCAGCATTGGACAACAGCAAATGGTCCATCAACCAGAGCTGGTTCAATCTCAACAACCGCCATTCCAGCAATCATATCAAGGACCTGAGCAACAAGTCTTTGTAAGTAATGGGCAACCGCATTTCCAAAGCGGTTATCAACAACCATATTATAATGGTTATGCCCATCAACCTTGTCAAAGTTGCCAGCATCAAATACATTATGCTGGTATGCAAAGACCCACTGCTCAGGCGATTTCATCTTATCCTGGGTATGCTTCGCCTAACCTGAATCAACAGTTGCCTTTTGTAGCAACTCTAGAATTACCAGATCTAAACCGGCTGACGAATGATCCAATTGCTTATGCCCCTTGGTGGCCAGCGATTCCGCATAAACTTCCGTCAGATATTCCTAAATTTAATGGAAATCCGGGTGAAGACCCGTCGAATCATGTGATGACATTTCATCTGTGGTGTTCATCAAACACACTAAACGAAGATTCGATTAGGTTTCGCCTTTTTCAGAGGACGTTAACTGGTCCAGCAGCAAAATGGTATATCGAATTTCCTAGAGCCTCGTTCGACAACTTCAGTACCTTAGCCACAACCTTTTTAACCCATTTTCAGTTACCAATAAGGTACGAAACGGGAACAGAACTTCTTACCAACTTCAAACAGACAACGGCCACTCACATATCTGATCATATACATGAGTGGCGACGTCGTCGTAGAATGGTGAAAACGTATGTTCCTGATCAGCTTTTAGCTGAATGGTTTATTAAGTCATTATTGCCTTCCATCACGGAAGATGTGGCAAAAGGGGGAGTCGTCACCGAAGAGCAAGTTATCGCTCGTGCGCAATATTTGGACTTGATTTACACTCAGTCCGGCACGCTCTACGATAAAATACTTGACGCCCCTAGACCAGAATTCTCAGTTCCTCCTCCTCCTAAATCAAATAATGACTCTCATGCTGGTGATGGCGTGATTGGCGCAACAGACACGAAATCGACAAAGGCTACATCTAAAAAGGCCCGTAATATTTCTAGTCAAAATGTAAATGAGGAACTTCTTACCTCGGAAGTAAATGCCATGTCGACCGACAAGGGAAAACAACTGAAGCAAACAAGGGGCAAGAAGAAAAAGAAAGGGAGAAAAAAGAAGCACGATAAAGCTTCTGCAAACCCTTCTGGGCAAAGGAAACCCCCTGCGGGGTGTCATATATGCGATGAGGATCATCAGACGAGATATTGTCCACATAAAGCTGAAGTTAAGAAACTATTTAAGAGTTCAAAAACCTCAGCAGTATTGACTGATCCGTTTCCAAACCCAGGAACCAAACTGGTTGCTAATCAAAATGCTTCCCGATCCCAAGTGCTTATGTTGTCTATATCAAAGCAGCAAAATGATGCTTTGACAAGGAATAAAGATTACGGGAATCCACAACTGTCGAATAACAAGGCTAATGAACAACCTAGTAGTTCGACAACAACTTTGACCGAAGTTGTGCCACCCATCATTCCTGAACAAATGATAAAGTCGCCAAAGGGAGTAGTACACAAATCGACATTTAATCCTCGTGCAAAAATATCACAGAATTATAATATAATAGAGGACCTAGCCCAATCGCCGTCCACTATGTCGACACTTGAGGTACCGCAAAATTGCCTCTCCCAAGAGCAAGCTTTATTATTAGCAATAGGTGGGATTGACCCAATGGATTCCGATCTTGTGGCCTTTGATCATAAAGGATATGACCCTCAATTACCAGCTCAACTAGCTTTCCTTATTCAAGTGAAATCCCTCAACAAAACTGTTCATCGAACAATTATTGATGAGGGGGCATCCACATGTATTATGTCGATGAGTTGCTGGAAAAATTTAGGGTCACCACCCTTGTCGCGATCGTCAACAATGTTAAAAGCATTTGATGGATGATCATACACTCCATACGGGATTTTAAGTAACTTGCAGGTTGAACTGGGGGGTAAAACAGTAGAAATTGATGTTGAAGTAATCGACGGAAACCTTGATTACAACATCCTACTGGGTAGGCCCTGGATATATGCCATGGCCGCAGTTGTGTCGACCTACTTCAGGAAGATTGCATTTCCCTTCCAAGGAGGAATTACAATCGTCGACCAACAAACATTTCTCCCCAACAATTCACAAGTTATGGGAAGCATTCCAATAATCCATGGAAGCAATCATTCGCTCCAAAATATCGGGGTAGGTCTCCTAAAAGACCCTGCCTTAATGGGTACTTTTGCCCTACCGCCTCCAAGTAATCTGGCGGAAATGGCCACAGTGGAATATGAAATCTTCTATATCTAATGGATTTGGATTCCGAGGACGGTTCTTATCTCATGTCGACCTCGTTAAAAAATGAAACAAGGAGTCTTGAGGATGGTTCTTTTACTGTGTCAACCTCATTAAAAAATGAAACAAATCCCCTTTCTCAAAGGTAAACCTTCATTCCAACCACCAAGTTGAATGCAATGAAGCTTGGGGGGCATGCACCTCGATTTGCGTTATTATGCTGGGGGCATGCAAACTTATCACGAGCAGTGTTACTGCAGGGTTCAAGCTCGTTAAAAAATAAACCCACCATGAGCAGTGTTATCGCAGGGTTCAAGCTCGTTAAAAAATAAACCCGCCTCAAGCAGTTTTAGCACATAGTTCAAGCTCGTTAAAAAATAAACATAAGACATGAGCAAATGTTTCCACCCACGTTTAAGCTCGTTAAAAAATGAACTATTCCCCGGTAAATAACCACCGTGAATGAAGCATTTCAGCCATTAAAGCCTTGGTCGTGTTTGCACCGTCACCTCCACTTTTCCATTGGCCGATCATTCACCTCCATTTGATTGTTTACCCATTTTGAAGAACAACTGCGAAGAGTGATTTCACTAGCCATCCTTGTGACACTGCCATGATTGGAAAATTCCAACCCTTACCTGGAATCAGCTGCTACCCATTTTATCACTCGTTCCTCAAAAGACGAGTCTTCTTTAAGCTCTTTTCAACTGACTCGTAAAATTTGAAAAGATTTCCGAGTTTTGGCCTTCCAGCTCGTTAAAGCGACAGGAAGTGCTATCCCTCCTCTAGATTTTAATCTTTTTGGACCTGAGGGATTATTGCACAAAAAGATCAAGCGCTTGTTTTGTTCGGCTTGTTAAAACTATCGAAAATTCATCCCTTCTGTATTGTTTTATACTTTTTCGGACTTAAGGGATTAGATGACGAAAAAGGAATTTTGGAGTTACCTTTACGTACCTTTTCAGACTCTCTAAAAATGAAAAGTACCGAGTTATCTTTGTCGTTAAACTCGTTAAAAAGATTAATAGCGACAAACTTGTCTTTAGACGAGAACGAGTTTCACTATCGCTAGGCTCGTTAAAACATAGAGATGGGTTTGCCCGAAGGGTAAATTATAGAACAAGCATATGTTATCCTCCTCAACCTTGACAAAAATAAAGAGGTACTGGTCAGCAATGGCTGGGGAAAAATTGGGAAGAAAACTCAAAGAATCTTTATTGGTAGCAAGTCGCTCTTGAACATGACACTTCCACTCCGTGCCCGAGACGGGTTGGGTTGTTTCATTCACCGGTCACATCACCATGGTCACGCCATACCATCCACATTTGGGGTAAATGCTACCAATCCATCACATAAGTGTCGCTGACATGTTCAAGAGAAGTCATCCAGAGAAGTCACCTGTGTCCCATCCACTACCATACATTATACTTCATTCTTTCATGACCGCCATCCTGAACCATATATCATCAGATCATTTTCACCTCCGTCAAAATCATTTGCTCCGTTCCATGTCATTGATGTGGGATTCATTAAGACCCTCCTTTGACGGATCGCTTCTTGTCGACATCAGCTCATTATCCAAGAAGTTGATCTAGGAACACCCCATTCAGTACTTTGAAGCTTGCATGCCTCAATGGCAAGTTTCTCACTTCCGGCGACAGGTATACATCAATGACCTTCGACCGAAAGATTTTGCGTGGTGTTCGACGCCAAGTCCTTTATTCACACCACGTGAATTGTACTGCAGTACCTTGAGGATCATTATCATTATCGGTGATTCCTCTCGCGCTTGTTAACAGTTTACATCATTGACTGGTAATCAAGCGATGTCTTTCCATGTTCGACTTCAAAACATTTCTCACATGGATCGAATTGTACTTCGAGTGAAGATCGGACGAGATTGAAGACCCCGGATCTAGTTTCATCCATCCGGGCTGCGATATATATTCAGGAAAATAAAGACATTGAAATGTACAACATTGCAGCACAGATAATCATCCTACCAAAAGGATGATGGCTCTATCAGAATCATCAGTCTACCATCAGACGATTGTCTGTCCTATGTACATGAAAATGAATTTATAAAGCTGAGCATGGGAATGCCCGCCTCATCATGAAGACAGTATGAAGATAATGTATTGTATTGTATCTTATTACAGGTCTCCTCCCAGCATTGAAAGAACTCCGGATCCTCCTAATGAAGCATTTCACCCGATAAACGGCCTCATACTTTAGGGGGCAACTGTTATAGACATTTTTGTGCCTTATAGCTCTAAGCATGAAATGTCCATAAACCAAGGGCTCCTAAGTCCCTAAAAGTGTTGTTCTAACTCCTAAAGGAACAAGGTCAACAAAATACAGCTTCTCCCAGAAGTTCTCCACCAGAAACTGCTCAGAATCAGTCAAATCAGGATCATTTCAGCTGCTCCACTGGCTAGCTGCGTTGCATAGCACCCAGATACACTAGCTAGGTGCGTTGCAACGCACCTAAATGCACTACCAGGGTGCGTTGAGCGGGAAATGACAAATGGCAGTGCCATTCCGCGAAGTGGAAAGACAATGGAAGCTTCCAGAATCTTCTCCAATGACACTTGCCTCACTGAGTTCGACCAAGGATGAGTAAGAGGCTCTCAGTCTCCAAGTGGAAGCAAGAAATGACAGAGAGAAGCCACTAGTCAAATCATAAGCTGACTCATACTCCTTGCATACATCTATATATGGATCCCTCATCCCAGAGATCCAGAGGCTGGAATTTTGTACATTGCAAAGAATTGCTGTTGGTTTTGAGATAGATATCAGAGTATTGGGTGATTTATGCTTTGTTGGAGGTGAAGAGGGGCTTCTCTGCTGGGAGGTTGATGCTGGATTAGGAATCATCGGTTGTAACTCCTCCTGGATCTTCTTGTTATATCAATAAAACTATTTGAGTTTCTCCTACATGCTTGTGTATCATTGATGTTTGTTACATTTGTATGTTTAGCTTAAATCTGATCCTAAGCTTTTTATGAGTATAAACCCATGTCTTTGTATAGTTTCCTTCTTCTATGATCCTGCAGGTACTTGGTGAAGCTGGGCAAGTAAGGGAGCAGGTAGCTGAAAGCTGTCAAAGAGGAGAGAGATTGGATCAAAGGACTAGCGCAAGACACAGGTTGGTTCATCCTATTTCTCTTTGTTTATAGTTCATAAAGAAGAATACAAAAGTAGTTTTCTCTGTTTGTGTCTAAGGTCATTGTCACACCTTAGTGGGATAGGGTCGTTCTGAATAGACACTTTTCCCGATAACAATGATGTAATTTGTACCCCCACTATGCATGGAAAGGATGCTTTAATAATTGCTATATTTCAGTCATGTATAAACAATTGGTATATCCCCACTTGGTTGGATGGATGAGTCAAATTTGGTATATCCCCATTTGGTTGGGAGATTGATGTATGTATGAGTCATTGGTGATAGGAAGGTCAAAATCACATAGTTGAGTTATAGAGTCATGTTATTCTTTTGGAAAATATTTTTGCAGACGTTGCATTTGCTTAGGGGTGAGCATGGATGATTTAGTGCATCACATCATATAAAAGGGGGAGTTTAATCAGAGAATTCGACATGTGCCTAGGGGGAGCATGATCAATGTTTATATTCAGCTGTTCAGATATGACAGTCTTAATTTTGGTCAGCCCTTTGCCCTTGATATCAATGGGGGAGAATATCTTGGTCCACCCTTTGCCCTTGATGTCAAAGGGGGAGAGTATTCTGGTGTTGCTTATTATCTCTAACAGTTTCTATAGCTTGCACTAATAAACACCAACATGGTTGCCATCAAGTCTAAATGGGGAGATTGTTGGCATTATGATGCATGTCTTGTACTTGATGGGAACCCACTTGTAGTAGAACAACTCACTTGTATATGGTAACTAGATGAATCTACGTAACTAGATAAATCTACAGGAGAGATATCATATGTGACAGAATGCATGGCAGTTGTGTTTACAGATGTGAGAAAATGCAGGGCAGTTCAAAGGAATCATTTCAGAGGTAATATGGAAAATTACAATATAACAGGTCTATTAAGAGGTAACAGGGCATTGGTACAAAAGAACAGGAAGATGGAACTAAGGTCTACTGATTAGAATAAAGAAGGTAAAGGAAAAGGTTGATGTAAAGCAGTTTAAGAAGTATACACAAGTCCACTTAGTCAAAACAACGTATACACACTGGTCCACAGAAAAAAAAAGAGCGTATACGTATACACACACTCCCACAGGAGGAAAAGCGCGTACATGTTGGAAAACCAAGGTTTTGGTCTGAGGTATTTGATCCAAGGTATTTGGTCCGAGGTATTGACCCTAGGTATTTGGTCTAAGGTATTGGTCCTATGTGGTTTTGGTCCGAGGTATTGAAAAAGGATCTAAGTATATAAGGAGGTGAAGATCAAAGGTCTAAGAGCACAAGTAATGAATATCTTATGAAGTGTTTGATCAAAAGAAAATATGCATGTTATGGGTTTCTAATGCTTTTCTTGATCTAAACTAAGTATGCACTTGAGTGTTTGATGATGGATGAATTCAATGTTGGATCAGGATCATGAGACCTGAAATGACTTAGCATTGAATGATCTGATATCGGTTGGGCTAGATCTAATTATGTACACCTGTTTTATTCTTTAAATGTCATGATTTGGGTTTGTCTAAAGTTCGGAATTGCAACAAAGTTATGAGGTAATAGTGGCATATATGTACACTCATTCGTCTCGGTAAAAGTGCGTGTACATGCAGGTTCTACTCTTCCAAGTAGCGTATAAAAAAGAAAATCCTTTTTTCTTCAGATCTGACTGATCTATCTGATCAGTTCTATTGTTTTACAACTGTCTATCAATGATGTCTTCTGAGATATGAAAGTAGAACTAAATGAATAAGGAAATTGAATTTGATTGATTGATTGGTTGAGAAAGAAGGGTGATCCTTGTTGCTATCTATTTAGAACTTTGTAATATGACAATAGATCTTCAGAATGTCACTGATTGGTACAGTTTGTGGTTCAAAGGTTTTATGATTCAGTATCTTTAGAACTGTACGCAGGTTGGGAAAAAGGAAGTAGCTTATACACATAGGTTTGCTTCATTGAAGGAGCGTACACATTCTAACACATGCCTTTTGAGGTTACAGTTAGTTTTGGTTGTTGATGCAGTGTTCTGGATTCAGATCTGTGTACTGGTTACAGTGATCTGTCTGTTCCATTTGATTGGTTGAATTTGATTAAGTTTGAATGAATGGTTGATTCATTTGTGTTAGAGGTTTAGTGATTGTTTAATTCACTCTTGTCAGAGGTTCAGAGGTTTCAGTGATTGATTGTTTCAACTATATCAGAGATTGATGATTGGGTTTTAGTGATTGGTTGATGCAGATGTATTTGATGGTTGTATTGTAGTGGTGATTGATTTTTAGATTCAATGTTACTAATGGGTCCAGTGTGAAAATTTGATGAAACGTGGCCTTCATATTGTAGTATTATGTACCAGGAGCATCCCATGTGAAAATTTATGAAACGTGGTCCCTGGAGGATATTGAGGGTTGGAGCCTTCAGTGAGGAAGTCGAAGCTTCCTGCCAGTAACGGTTGGTGATTTGATCAGGGGGTTGGAGCTCCCTTTCAGTAGCAGCTGGAGAATGAGTTAAGGTTGTAACCTTCTGTAGGTCGGAGCCTACGTACTAGTAAACATATTGGCTAGTACAACAACTAGGGGGTTGTAGCTCCCTTCCAGAAGACGCTGGAGAACGAGAGAAGGTTGTAGCCTTTTGCAGGTGTGTGCCTATGTACTGGTATGAGTTTGCACCAGTACAATATTGTAAACATATTTTCTTATTATTAAAAGAAGACAGAGATGACAACAGCAGGTGGTTTTCACCCACATTGGGTTTCCACCTTAAATCTTGGTGTTCATGTGTGTTGCTTATGTGTGATGGTTTATTCTGTTATTAATGCACATGGTTGCTATTTAATGTTTAGTAAAGTACTAATGCATTGATTAAAGATCAACATATGATGAATTAACTGAATCATAAATTAAATGGATATATGATGGCTGCCTTAAGAACAGTTGCGTGCACATGCGAGTTCCCTTCACTGAAGTAGTGTATATAAATTTGATTATGGAAATGAAAAAGTTATTGATTTGTAAATACTGATTCACTCCCCCCTCTCAATATTATTTCCAACAATTGGTATCACAGTAGGTCCTTTGGTAGAAGCTTGATCGCTTGAAGGAGATTCGTAGTAACAATGTGAAAGAAGCTAAAGAAGAAAGCACCTCAAAAGAAGAAGAAATCTCAAAGGAACTGTGACAGTGGGAGAGATGAATGGCCTTTATGTGGAAGCAACTCCTCAGATTCAGAATCACCTTAGAATGAAGATGAATAAGCAAGAGAACTATCAGGTACGAATTTATTGTCCTCTGGTGATACATTTCTCTATTCATTTGAAGATAATGAAAGTGATAGCAAAACAATTGAATTTTCTCTTATGGGTGAAAGAGAAAGAAATCAAATAGAGGTAGAATTTAAAAATCTCACAGACACAGTTAGAGATAAAAAAGATCTAATTGATAAAAGGGAATGTTCCTACAAAGAAGAAGTTACCAGATTAAAATCTTAGTTGGAGGAAGGAAACAAAGTAAGGAAGAAGTACAAGGAAAAGGAAGATCAATGTCAAAGGTTTCAGGATGAAGTGACATCATTGAGAAATGAAGAGAATGAAAAGGACACAACAACCAAGGAACTTATAGAAAGAACTAGTTATTATGAAGGTCTTGAAGTTGTGGTCATTTCTTTAAAAGAAGATCTCAAAAATCCAAATAAGAAGAAAGAAGAACTACTCCAAGCATTTGAAGAACAAGAAAATGAAGTTCTCGAAATAAGGCAACAAGTGGAAGAAGGAATAAAGCTGAAGAAATCATGAAGAAGCAGTATCTTGAAAAGGAAGAGCAATATCAGGTTGAGGTAAATATCCTAAAAGGTAAATTATAAGAAAAGGATAAGCTTTTACGATTTACAGATAGTACTAAGATTTTGGATGATATTCTTAGTAGTCAAAGGTCTCCTGCCATCAAATCTGGTCTTAGTTTTCATTAAATTGTTAAAGGTGAATCTATCTCACAAACTGAAGCAAGGAACTCTAGTGCAAAATCTGAAACTCTCAACAATGAGATAAGAGGTCAACCCCATCAACAACCAAGGAAAGAAAGTCTTCAAAGAAAATCATTTACTCCTAACTATGGAACTGTTAATCAATTATGTCCTCTGATGAATAATGTTGAATGTTTTATATGTCATAATTTCAGACATGTTGCAGCAAGATGCAGAGTTGGAATGGTTCCAGCTAATAACCGTCACATAGAAAGATCATCAGCTTCCAGGTACTTTAAGGGATATTGTTTTTATTGCAATATTTTTGGTCACAAAGCCATTAACTGCTATAGAGGGAATATGAAACATATAAGATGTTATGCTTGTAACAAGTTTGGGCATATAGCAAAAGAATGCAGGAGCAAATTTCAGCCAACATACCAAAAGGAGAAAACATCATCGCATTCCAAGCTATGGAAGAAGAAGGAAGTACAACGAGAAATATGTGGCATAGCTCAATATGCAGACATGACAGACTCAGAAGGAACTGAAAGTATGAAATTTTAGTGTTTTAATTCTCATACATATTTATCATGAAGACAAGTCACGTATATACGCTAGTTCGAAGTTGCATAGTTACGTATATGTTGGTTTGATGAAGAAGCAGTGGGACAAACTCAGAAAAATGATCTGATATAGTTCAGTCAATTATCAATTGTCTTTTTTGTTTTGATTGATGATGATTACAGTCTGTTGATGATATGTAGAAGTTCTTTTGAACCTCATAAGTTGTTGATGATGCCTTGATGTATAACTAGTTGATGATGATGCCTTGATGATCTTTACTATTATATGTAATGATTAGATATGACAATGAACAGTTGGCACAGGCTCAGGGGGAGAATATGCTATGCTTCTAATAATGCATTGTTGGCGTTATGTTTAGAAATATTTGGTACTTATGCTGTTGAAGCGTTTAAATGATACATCATGCTATGCTGCAGTCATGAGTTGCCTATGATGAAATCTCATATGATACTTATATTGCTTGAGCCACATAGTTGTTATTCAGATTAGATATATGGATGATTGTGGATAACCTTTTTGATGATGCATACAATACATATGGTATGTTGATTACATGGTGATCTTCATAAGGACAAGGAGAAGTATAAAGCTTGAGTACACAACTTCATTATTTGATGATGAGCCACTCATTTCTTTTATGATGTTGTCATCATGCCTTCAAAGATGCATAAAGTTCATATGGTGAAGTTATGATGCAGGATTCCTATAGTTCTTGGCTTTCACATTGTTGAGGATTATTGTTGTTGATGGTATCAAGAAAGCTTGACAAATGACTATGAGCTGATGGTTTGCTATATACATAATTGATGGATACACATTATGTTGGATACATGGATGATTACTTAAGTTGCATATTGATAAATATAATTGGATGGGCAAGAGAATGGTGTTATTGCAGGTCTCATGAAGACATAGCTATTTGAAGACATGGATATTCAGAGACATGGCTTACTTAGTCACATAATGATGATGACTTCTTACTTTATGATGATAAGTTTGATACTCACACATGTTGATTATCATGGTTGATGCTTATCAAATGTGGGATGTTCCCTAGTGATGATACATGGTTGATATATTGAGGGCTCTTGTGGAAAGATCATGCAGTTCTTGATGATGATGTTATGATCATAGATGATGACTATGGTGTTTTCACATACATATGATATGATGTGAATGATTTTGTGTTACTGATTGGAGATGATTCATGGAAGGTTATGATAAGGCTCTTTCTACTAAGGAAACAAAGAAAATTGATCTTAATGAGATCAAGAGGATGAGTTGATATCTATATGCGACATACTTCATCACAGGTTGATGATATTTACATTGTCACATCTTGGGAACTGATGATGGACATATACAGGTTGTTGGTCTGGATGTTGCTAATAAATGCTAAAGGAGTAGATCATATATGGTGTATGATAGTTTCTGATGACTATCATGGTCTTGTTTAGATCTTTGGTCTCTATTATAAATGTCATGTATATCATTCGATGTAAAGGTCATATAAAGACCCATGATGTAATAATATGTCTCTGTCTGTCGTAGTCTTTTATTGAGTCCTTTTTGGTTATATGATGTAATTTGTACCCCCACTATGCATGGGAAGGATGATGTAATAATTTCTATATTTTAGTCATGTATAAATAATTGGTATATCCCCACTTGGTTGGATGGATGAGTCAAATTTGGTATATTCCCACTTGGTTGGGAGATTGATGTACGTATGAGTCATTGGTGATAGGAATGTCAAACTCACATAGTTGTGTTATAGAGTCATGTTATTCTTTTGGAAAATATTTTTGTAAACTCTGCATGTGCTCAGGGGGAGCATGGATGGTTTAGTGCATCACAACATATACAAAGGGGGAGTTTAATCAGAGAATTCAACATGTGCCTAGGGGGAGCATGATCAATTTTTATATTCAGCTGTTCAGATATGACAGTCTTCATTTTGGTCAGCCCTTTGCCCTTGATATCAAAGGGGGAGAATAGCTTGGTCCACCCTTTGCCTTTGATGTCAAAGGGGGAGAGTATTTTGGTCTTTCTTATTATCTATAATAGTTTCTACAACTTGCAGTAATCAACATGAACATGGTTGCCATCAAGTCCAAAGGGGGAGATTGTTGGCATTATGATGCATGTGTTGTACTTGATGGAAACCCACTTGTAGCAGAACAACTCACTTGTATATGGTAACTAGATGAATCTATGTAACTAGATAAATCTACAGGAGAGATATCAGATGTGACAAAATTCATGGTAGTTGTGTTTACAGATGTGACAAAATGTAGGGCAGTTCAAAGGAATCATTTCAGAAGTAATATGGAAAATTACAGTGTAACAGGTATATTAAGAGGTAGCAGGGCATTGGTACAGAAGAACATGAATATGAAACTAAAGTCTACTGATCATAATAAATAAGGTAAAGGAAAAGATTGATGTAAATCAGTTTAAGAAGTATACGCATGTCCACTTAGTCAAGATAACGTATACACAATGGTCCATGGAACAAAAAGAGTGTATACATATACACACACTTTCATAGGAGGAAAAGCACGTACATGTTGGAAAACCAAGGTTTTTGTCCGAGGTATTTGGTCGAAGGTATTTTGGTCCAAGGTATTGGTCCAAGGTATTTGGTCTAAGTTATTGACCCTAGGTATTTGGTCCGAGGTATTGGTCCTAAGTGGTTTTGGTCTGAGGTATTGACAAAGGATCTAAGTATATAAGGAGGAGAAGATCAAAGGGCTAAGAGCACAAGTAATGAATATCTTATGAAGTTTTGATCAAAAGAAAATATGCATGTTATGGGTTTTTGATGCTTTTCTTGATATGAACTAAGTATGCACTTGAGTGTTTGATGATGGATGAATTCAATGTTGGATCAGGATCATGAGACCTGAAATTACTTATCATTGAATGATCTGATATCAGTTGGACTAGATCTGATTATGTACACCTGTTTTATTCTTTAAATGATCTAGGTTTGTCTGAAGTCCAGAATTGCAACAAAGTTATAAGCCAATATTTGCATATATTTATGCTGGTTTGTCTCAGTAAAAGTGCTTGTACACGTAGGTTCTACTATTCCAAGTAGCATATACAAAAGAAAAGCCTTTTTTCTTTAGATCTAACTGATCTATCTGATTAGTTCTGTTGTTTTACTAGTGTCTGTCAATAATGTCTTCTTAGATCTAAAAGTAGAATTGAATGAATAAGGAAATTGAATCTAATTGATTGATTGATTGAGAAAGAAGGGTAATCCTTGTTGCTATCTGTTTAGAACTTTGTAATATGACAGTAGATCTTTAGAATGTCACTGATTGGTATAGTTTGTGGTTCAGAGGTTTTATGATTCAATATATTTAGAGCTGTATGCAGATTTGGCAAAAGGAAGTAGCATATACATGTAGGTTTACTTCATTAAAGGAGTGTACACATTCTGACACATGCCTTTTGAGGTTATAGTTAGTTTTGGTTGTTGATGTAGTGTTCTGGGTTCAGATCTATGTACTGGTTACAGTGATCTGTCTGTTCCAGTTGATTGGTTGAATTTGATTAAGTTTGAATGAATGGTTGATTAAGTTGTGTCAGAGGTTCAATGATTGTTTGATTCAGTTGTGTCAGAGGTTCATAGGTTTCAGTTATATCAGAGATTGATGATTGGGTTTCAGTGATTGGTTGATGCAGATGTATTTGATGGTTATATTGTAGCGGTGATTGATTTTTATCTTCAATGTTACTAATGGGTCTAGTGTGAAAATTTGGTCAAACTTGGCCTTCATATTGTAGTATTGTGTACTAGGAGCATCCAGTGTGAAAATTTATGAAACGTGGTCCTTGGAGAATACTGAGGGTTGGAGCCTTCATTGAGGAGGTTGAAGCTTCCTGCCAGTAGTGGCTGGTGATTTGATCATGGGGTTGGAGCTCCCTTCCAATAGTAGCTAGAGAACAGGTGAAGGTTGTAACCTTCTATAGGTCGGAGCCTACATACTAGTAAACATATCGACTAGTTCAACAACTAGGGGGTTGTAGCTCCCTTCCAGAAGAAGCTGGAGAACGAGAGAAGGTTGTAGCCTTCTACGGGTGGGTGCATGCATATTGGTAGGAGTATGCACCAGTACAATATTGTAAACATATTTTCTTATTATTAAAAGAAGACAGAGATAACAGTAGTAGGTGGTTTTCACCCACATTGGGTTTCCACCTTAAATCTTGGTGTTCATGTGTGTTGCTTATGTGTGTTGGTTTATTCTGTTATTACTGCACATGGTTACTGTTTAATGTTTAATAAAGTACTAATGCATTTATTAAAGATCAACATATGATGAATTAACTGAATCATAAGTTCACTGGATATACGTTGGCTGCCTTAAGAACAGTTGCATGCACATGTTAGTTCCATTCACTGAAGTAGCGTATATAAATCTGATTATGGAAATGAAAAAGTTATTGATTTGTAAACACTGATTCACCCCCCCTCTCAGTATTATTTCTAACAATATTCACACCCATCACATACACATTCTCATGGGAATCCAGAGTCCATAGAGCCTCCACTTGACATCTAGGAATCTAGAGTGCATTATGTCTCCACTCAATACAATTAAAACATGGAATCCAAAGCATAAAAATATCCACCCTACAACAACTTTATGGAATCCAAAGTTGTTGCAGCTCTGCCACACAACCAGTTTAGGGAATCCAAAACTTTAGTGCTCCACCCAAACACAATCAAAACATGGAATTCATACAGTCTAGCCTCCACCCCACAACTAAATCAAGAAATACAGAACTACTCAAGCTCCACCACACAACTAGTTCAGCGAATAAAAAACTCTAATTCTCCACCACAAAAACACTATAGGGGTCTAGAGACCCAATACTCTCCACCCACTTTTCAGATCAAGAATACATAACCCAATGCCTCCACTTGTCTCTTGCAGTAATCCAGATCACACTAGCCATTCCACCTGATGTCCTCCATGGGAATCCAAAGAGTTGGCCTCCACCTATGATCTGAAATGATCATAAACTAAAAACTGATGTAGAATTGATTAACCATTAATGATTTGAATATTAGTTGAAAGCATGCATATCGAGGAAAACTGCTTGATAAGAACACTTTATGACAACTGATTAAACATAAAAATAGATGCATAACAGAAGTGCAAATAGTAAAAACACAACGATACTAGACAACAAAGTTGATGACGAAGTTCATCCTTGATGGACTACGTCTCCGGGTCCGCTTTCAAGATGGGTGACCGTTTTTATTAGGAATGAGAAGAAGGTGTTGATTACATAGAGAATTGATCAGTTTGAATGCACATGTAGGGACTTCTAATCATTGTCATAAGATATCCCTCTGAACCAGGGTTCCAACACTGCTTATGGTTTCCAAAACCGACCCCTGATAATCCCATAGCACTGAAAAAAAAAACTGCCTATGTCCTCCAGAATCTGCATACAAAAGTAAAAAACCACTCTCTATCCTCAAAGAAGCAAATCCACTTTAAAAAGGCCCGTGGATACATGAAAACCACCTTGGCTAGTTTGTAGATGTATCTGGTTGCAATCTAGTTAGGTTTTTTCTTTGGTCTTGTTGCATGAGGACACATAGGCTAGGGTTTAATGGTCCTAGAATTAGTTTGTTTTGAAAAACTGTATTAGAAACCCAAAAATAACTTTGTAATAAGTCTTGACCACTGGTGGTTAGTTAACCGGGAGGAGGTTGTAACCATTTCCATGTGACCACCGGGCGGTCGACTGCCTGACTACCATCTAGTGGTCTTCTCCGGTAGTTCCGGCTAATGGCACGACCCCAACTGTTGCATGTGACAACCTCACTTCTGGCAGTTGCGGTGAATGTTATGGTTAATGTTGTGGTTGCCAAATTGCCTCCAGTTTCACTATTCACATGTCCTGGTTTACTTCGTGCGGTTCTGATGCAGTTAGGACCTGACTTTCATGTTAACCCCGACGGCTAACTCGACTCCGTTCACATGCTAACTCCGTCGCGGTCTACGAACTGGCAGTTAACCCAAAAACGATCAGCACATACCTCCGATGGTTTATAATAACGCTGGTCACATTACTACGGTTCCGCTGCAGTGTAAGGATGTGGTTAGGAATTGTTTGGTGTTTTGTAATGTTTTTACATTGTAATGAATAGGGCCGAGGGTTTAATGGTTTAGGGTTAGGACTTTAGGTGCTAGGTTGATTACGGTTTAGGTTATAGCATGGATTTAGACTTTGCTTAGGGTTAGGTTGATTAGGGTTTGGGTTTTAGTATAATGATTTAGGTTTAGTCTTTTAGCATCCAAAATTACACTTTGACATAACCCTTATACATTTTGTCACAAAGCGACATTAATCACTACATGATGATCCATGAACCAAAACACTGAATTGACACTAGACAACGATCATATCAACCCTTTGCCATGACTACACCCATGTCGACACTAATCCTACAAAGATGAACTACAAAACACATGTCGTCGACCAAATCCTAGGGAACTGTCGATGAACTCATGTCGACAACCAGGAGCTGACCCATCTTAACTGAACGCCATGAAAACCTATTACTTGAACAACCTGATCCATAAATAACACTCTCAAACTGTCGAAGATGAACTGAAGTGACGTCGACACTAAACACTGATGACGACACTTGAAAACCTGTAAAACTGAATCAATGGAATCCTCCTGGATCATTCCTCTCCACTTGAAAGCTTTTGGACCACAAAAGTTTGACTAGACAAATAGCTGATGAGGGTAGAACTCCCTCTCTTTCCACCTTGACCTAACGATGTACCAATACATTCGATAAATCACTTGCAAGTGATGACCCTGATGATGCTGACCATGGTACTTTTCGAATCGGTGACCTGTTTCTTCCATTTTCCGTATGAACAACTTGCGACGATGGGAAAACAACCTGTTATCAACATGGAAATTGAATTCTTTCCACAAAGAATCATGAGTTAGTGATTCAAAATCTTTGAAAACAATCTCTACTGGATGTTGTTTAATACCATCAACTTGTATAAACAATCTATTTTGTGGAATAATAGAGACAATCAAAGATACTTTCAACATCAAACCAACTACTTGATTTAACATACTTTCCTGATTCCTGTTTACTAAGTGAACTTGCTGCACTGAACCTATCTGATTGTAAGGTGAAATTTGTTGCAACTTAGTTTGTCTTTGAAAGTATTGAATTAGTTGTTGATTTGTTTGAATCACTTTGTCCTTATTCATTAAATGATGTTTCCATTGATTAGCAGTTTCCTCTAATGCATAAGTTCCCATTAGACACTTTGACACTGTTTTTGAAAAGGCTTTGATATGAAAACAAATAGGTTCCATATCCACTTGAAAATAGGTTTCCAAATTGTTCGAGACATGAAATGGTGACAAAATATAAGAGAAATCGAACACTGGCTTTCCCCAATACTAACCTGTATCCATACAACTATTAAGTTCCAAACTTAAACTTAATTTATTCATTCTGACATTAGGAAGAGGAGATTTAGGCACAAACTGTAATTCATGTTGTAATCCCTGCTTATGGATAAGATGTTTGGTTTCACATAGAACTGGAATTGTTTCTATCTCCTTAAACAAACCATCTTTAAGATGAGATACATAACTTAAACAAGAATCATGTTGATTGTTATGTTGATCCTTTATACAAATGATTACAAACTGCTTGTTTGAATGTATTAATCGCTTCATCTGAGTAACATTAATTGAATTCAAGTGATTTTTACTTTGATGTGCCCTGATAATAAATTCAACCCCATCCTTCTTAAGGTGATATTTATGTTCTCTCCTGTAAAATACTATATCTTGATCATAAAGATAAGGACTTCCTAATACAACTCCACATATGTCTACTGGAACCACATCTAATTCCACTTCATCAATGTAATTAGCTGTTATGGAAAATATTAATCAACACTGTTTGGTGACTTTTATTTGAGTTGATTTATTTAGCCATCTTAATGGGTAAGGTCTTGGATGATTCCGTGTTTCCAAACCCAAACTTTTAACTAAATATTCAGATATTAAATTCGCTTGTGATCCACTGTCAAACATTGTATATGTCTTTGTATGCTTAGAAGTTATCCTTATGTTAAACAATTCAAATCTTTTATCCTCATGTGAAGGATTTATGTTTGAAGACATTGCAATAGTTTTTGAACTTGAACCAGTTTCAGAAGTTTTACCTGTTGTAACCATGGCGACTATCCTCCTTTCATCACCTGAATCTGAACCTAGATCCTAATGGACTGTTGCAATGGCCTTCTTTTCATCCTTCTCCTTAAGGAAATTTTTGGGCTTAAGTTCTGGGTGAAGTTTCTAGCACTTTGATTCATCATGACTGATTCTCTGACAATGAGAACAAGTAGGTCTTTCCTTCTGAACGACCAGGTCTTTCCTTCTGAACGACCACAGATTTCTTTCTCTTCAAATTGTTCTTCCCCTTACTGTCACTGGAATCTTTGGTTTCCAACTCTTTGGATGACTATGATGAAAACTTGAATGGTTTGCCACTTGATTCAATATGTATGGCCTGAACACACACCTCCTCAAAATCATCAGGATTAAACATCAATAAAGTATGCTGTAAATATGAATGTAAACTGTCGATGTATTTTAACAAAGTTTCACATGTATCCAATGAAATACCAAGCGCCAATGATTTCTTTCTGAACTCTTGAACACTCTACCCTTTACCTTGCCTCAGATGCTACCAATCAATAACAACTTTCTGCATGTATCCTAAAGGATAGAACTGTTTCCTAAGAGCCTTTAAAAACTTAGACCATGACAAGATGACTTTTCCTTTACGCTTTACATCTATCTAAGTTTTACTTTCCCACCAGATTAAAGCTGTTCCCCTCATTCTAAGTGTAGTTAACTGAATTTTAGTTTTATCACTAGAAATTTTCTGAATGCGACAATATACTTGTAACTGCTTTATCTAGTTATCTAGCTTTTCAGGATTCATTTCGCCATCATAAACATGTAACTCAAATTTAACATCAAGTTTCAAAAGAGATGTTTTCTTAGGTTTCTTTTCCGTTTCAGATTCTTCACTGGAAGAAGAAGAAGAAGAAGAAGAAGAGGATGATGGAGATGATGGAGGTGAAGGTGGTTTATCAGTCATCCCTTTACCTTTGTTCTTCTTCGATGTCTTTGAAGAAGAAGCTGCATCTATCGCCTTCTTGTCTTCGTACAATTATCCCAACATCTGCTGTATGGTTAAGAATTCCTACTGAAACTGTTCTTCACTCATCTTAGTTTTAGTGTTTTCACTTGCATTAGGTCCTGACATGGTTGATTTCTGAACGACTTGTCGCTTTCCAATCTCTGAATTGATCTGCTCAAGGATTCCTTCTTGTTGCGACTTTGACCGTGTTAACATTCAATGGAAAATTCTAAAAACGGAACCTGCTCTGATACCAAATTATATGATCTAAATTGATCATAAAATAAAAATTGATGTAGAATTGATTAACCATTAATGATTTGAATGTTAGCTGAAAGCACGCAAATCGAGGAAAACTGCTTGATAAGAACACTTTACGATAGTTGATTAAACATAAAAATCGATACATAACAAAAGTGAAAACAATAAAAACACAGCGATACCAGACAACAAAGTTGATGACAGAGTTCGTCTCTGATGCACTACGTCTCTGGGTCCGCTTTCAAGATGGGCGACCATTTTTGTTAGGAATAAGAATAAGGTGTTGATTACACAGAGAATTTATCAGTTTGAATGTGCATGCAAGCACTTCTAAACACTGTCATTATATAGCCCTCTAAACTAGCTTTCCAACGCTGCTTACAGTTTCAAAAACCAACCTCGGATACTCTCGTAACACTGAAAACAAAACCCGCCCATGTCCTCCAAAATCTGCATACAAAAGTCAAAAACCACTCTCTCTATCCTAAAAGAAGCAAATCCACTTTAAAAATGCCTATGGATACATGAAAACCACCTTGGCTGGTTTGTAGATGTATCTAGTTGCAATCTAGTTAGGTTTTTGCTTTGGCCTTGTTGCATGAGGACACATAGGCTAGGGTTTAATGGTCCTCGAATTAGTTTGTTTTGACAAACTGTATTAGAAACCCAAAAATAACTTTGTAATAAGTCTTGACCGCTGGTGGTCAGCTAACCGGGCAGAGGTTGTAACCGTTTCCATGTGACCACTGCACGGTCAATTGCCTAACTGCCATCTGGTGGTCTTCCCCGGTGGTTCTAGCTAACGACGCGGCCCCGACTGTTGCATGTGACAACCTCAATTTCGGCGGTTGCGGTGAACGTTACTGTTAATGCTGCGGTTGCCAAACTACCTCTGGTTTCACTGCTCACATGTCCTGGTTTACTCCGCATGGTTCTAATGCTGTTAGGACCTGACTGTCATGTTAACCTCGACGGCTAAGCCGACTCCGTTCACATGCTAACTCCGCTGCGGTTTACGAATTGGTGGTTAACCCAAAAATTGGTCAACACATACCTCCTGTAGAAATTTCACCTGTAGAACAAACCGATATATGCAATGTCCTAAAGCATAATACTTGTTCTACTTCTACAAAACATTAAGCGGAAGCATAATCGAATTCATGAGCAACATCAAGTAGAAACATGCATAACTGATCAAGAGAATTAATCACACATAACACAAGATATATCCAGGGGAAAGCACCAGCATAAAACCCCAACCATGTATTATCAATCAAGTGGAAATCCTCTTCACAATACAAAAAGAATTAGCTCTCAAGCTATTAAGTTCTCAAT
Organism: Pinus tabuliformis; assembly: GCA_031772625.1. Classification (NCBI taxonomy): domain Eukaryota; kingdom Viridiplantae; phylum Streptophyta; class Pinopsida; order Pinales; family Pinaceae; genus Pinus; species Pinus tabuliformis. Next base: position 998,379,290 of record CM062808.1, on the reverse strand, counting down.
GAACTAAGAATATATGAAGATATGTCTCATGAACCAACCAAGCCCTATTTATATAGGCTTTACCTATGGTCCCTACGTAGTTTGCTTAGAAAATATTAGCAAAAGCATATGCTATTAATTCCAACATACCAAAATTAACCAATGGTCCAACTACGCAATCCTTGAGGACACTAGTTCCTCAACCATGATAAAACTACTTACTAGAAATAGTCAAGCATCTGATAGTCACTGTCCCACATCTGATCTCAACTAGGTCTCTGACAGAACTGACATGCAACAGTTATCCATGAGTGAATCATTAGCTATCTAAAATAATAGTTGTCACATGCATGCAAGCATTAACAAACTATATTTTATTATTTTAACAACTTGTTAAAATAATTTAATTGGACTTGACTAGTTAGAACTAAGTCAACTGATTCTCTCATTATAGAACTCATACTTATTCCCTCAATCAGTGGAGGAAATTAAGGATAAATTCCTCAATCAGTGGGACAACTCATGTGCATGCTCACAAAGACTTCAAATTTGAATTTCCTTAACTAATTAACTCAATTGAATTAATTAATTAATATTTCCAACTGCTGTTAAGACAAAAATTAATTTTATTTCCTATAGATAGACTAGGGACTGCTATAAATAGGAAGGGACCTAGAAATGCTATTTTTAGAACTTTCTATTTTTAGTAGTTTCACCTCTCACCCAATGTGGCCAATGACCTCACTAGCCAAACTGCTATTTTTATACATGCTATTTTTAGCAGGTCTATTTTTAGCACATTCTAAATTTAACATTTCTTGTTGCACATTTTTCAACACTCTCTCTCAACAAGAAAGGCTTTCTCTTGAACCCGATCCTGTAACTCTGGAATGTTCTACATGCAACACATCTACCTGGTCCACTTTTTCCAACAACACTTGGAACAAAAACACTCCCAACTAACCACTTTGTTGGGCTAGGAACATACTCTGATGCTGAAGCTCTACCTGCCGCTAACAAGTGCTCCCTCTCTGACATCTGTGCTATTGCAACATCTCCATGCATCTTGCACCATTGCACACCTCTCCGTGCCACCTAGCACTGTGCAAAACACTTGTGCCTCTCGCATTGCTACAGCTTGCTAGCTATGGGCTGTCTTGGGATTCCCTACACTGTCGCTCTCTTTGCCGCTCCATCCGCATCTGTCTCTACCCAATCGGTTAGTTCCTGCTACTCCTCATCGGGGCTCCCGTAGCAAGGTCTCATCCAAGAGGTTGGGTACCTCAAGGATCGTGCCCCTCCTCCTTGGGACGATCACTCTATATCGCCCCACCTCCTACCTGGCGGTATGGCTGCATGTGATCCCTCAGCCCACCTAGCTCAAAGTTTCCCCCTACTGGAGGTCTCTGCATGAGTAGATGTCTCTACTCAATCTCCTCTCAGCTTCCCATGTTGTGGCTGCTCCACAACCTCCTGAAGCTGTTGCACCAATCGTGGCTCCTCCACAATCGTCTGAGACTTCTTCTGGCTCTGCATGTTGAGAGATAATATACCCTCCCTCTCAACCACCAAGTCTCCATCAGTTGCCTTACTGCTCATCGCTTTGAATGCATCTTGAACCTCAAGAGCATATAGGTTCTTGACCCGTGAACCAATCTGCTTCTCCTGTCTAGTGATGATGTGTCTAAGGAAAACCTTTCCCTTACTGAAGACTACATCATAGCCTTTGTCTTCCAACATCACGATCAACACCAAGTTTCTGTTCAGTCCTGGTACATACTTGACATTGGTCAAGGTAAGGCGAGCTCCATGCTCCCTCTAAAAAATAACCATGCCTACACTTGAGACACTATATTTCTCATCATTACCCATCGCTATGAGTATCTGGAGATCTTTCTCCTCCAAAGTACTAAACGAACTCTTATCGCCGGTCATGTGGAAAGAAGCTCCACTGTAATGAAACTAACCACTTCCCACCATGGATGAAACCATGCATGCGAAGAGTTTGAAATCCAACTCGAACTGTGAAGCAAGTGCCTTACCTTCAGATCCTTCCCCGGATCCCTTCTTGGATTTCCTCCGTGGACAATTTGCAGCATAATGGCCCACCTCATGACAACGAAATCATCACACTTTCAATTTCTCAACCTTATTCCCATCATTGGAAGAACTGGATTTGGGAAGAGAAACCTTCTCCTTCCACTTCTTCGCTTTACTCGCTAAGGCACAGTTCTCCTCATCATGCATGGATGAAGAACTGTCTTTGGTGCTCCATCTGATCTCCTCCTGCATCAAATCCGACCATAGTCGTTCCCAATCTAGTAGTTTCTCCCTTCCATTCACCGAGTCTTGGTAGCTATGCTAGCTCTTAGGAAGGCCAAGGAGTGCTAGACTCACCATATCCTCATCCGATGTCACAACCCCTACACTTGCAAGCTCATCCCTGCATGTGATTAGCTTGGTCAGATACATAGAGATCGTCTCATCCCTTTCACACTTGATCTTTCGAATTTTGTCCTTCAGTGCCAACTTCCTCTGATCACTGTTATTCTGATATAACTTTCAATGTTTTTCACATTACATGCAGAGTCTCCTTCCCATGGAGGCTCGAGACAATGTGATCTCGCACTCCCTCCAAGAGAATTCTCCTAGCTCTAGCCACACACTTCCTCCATTCCACCTGCTCAGTCTTGTCAGTAGGCTTAGGAATTTCTTGAGCAATGAAATCCTTAAGACCATTATCTTCCAAAACTGCCTCCATGCGATCCTTCCAAGCTATATACTTTGAGCTACCATCAAGGGCATACTCAAGCCTCAAACCATAGAACGCCATCGATGAAATAGATGTGATAAGAACTTGAGATCTATATCCCGAATAATAAACTTCAAATTTCTCCTGCTAGTATACTGTTCCTGCCTGATCACCTATGCTCTGATACCATGTAGAATTTTCTCTACAAATCAACTAGCTTTGATACCATGTAGAAATTTCACCTGTAAAATAAACCGATATATGAAATGTCGTAAAGCATAATACTTGTTCTACTTCTACAAAACATTAAGCGGAAGCATAATCGAATTCATGAGCAACATCAAGTAGAAACATGCATAACTGATCAAGAGAATTAATCACACATAACACAAGATATATCTAGGGGAAAGCACCAGCATAAAACCCCAACCATGTATTATCAATCAAGTGGAAATCCTCTTCACAATACAAAAAGAATTAGCTCTCAAGCTATTCAGTTCTCAATGAACTATGAAGATATGAAGATATGTCTCATGAACCAACCAAGCCTTGTTTATATAGGCTTTACCTATGGTCCTTGCATAGTTTGCTTAGGAAATAATAGCAAAAGCATATGCTATTAATTCCAACATACCAAAATTAACCAATGGTCCAACTACACAATCCTTGAGGACACTAGTTCCTCAACCATGCAAAAAATACTTACTAGAAATAGTCAAGCATCTGATAGTACATTGTCCCGCATCTGATCTCAACTGGGTCTCTGATAGAACTAACATGAAACAGTTATCCATGAGTGAATCCTCAGTTATCTAAAATAATAGTTGTCACATGCATGTAAGCATTAACAAACTATATTTTATTATTTTAACAACTTGTTAAAATAATCTAACTGGAATTGACTAGTCTGATTCTCTCATTATAGAACTCATAATTATTCCCTCAATCCGTGGAGGAAATTAAGAATAAATTCCTCAATCGGTGGGACAACTCATGTGCATGCTCACAAAGACTTCAAATTCAAATTTCCTTAACTAATTAACTCAACTGAATTAATTAATTAATATTTCCAACTGCTGTTAAGACCAAAATTAATTTTACTTCCTATAGATAGACTAGGGACTGCTATAAATAGGAAGGGACCCAGAAATGCTATTTTTAGAACTTTCTATTTTTAGCAATTTCACCTCTCACCCAATGTGGCCAATGACCTCACTGGCCAAACTGCTATTTTTAGACATGCTATTTTTATCAGGTCTATTTTTAGCACATTCTAAATTTAACATTTCTTGTTGCACATTTTTCAACACCTCCGACAGTTTATAATAACGCTGGTCACATTACCATAGTTCTGCTGCGGTCTAAGGACACAGTTTGGATTTGTTTGGTGTTTTGTAATGTTTTTACATTGTAATGAATAGGGCCAAGGGTTTAATGGTTTAGGGTTAGGACTTTAGGTGCCAGGTTGATTAGGGTTTAGGTTATAGGATGGATTTAGAATTTGCTTAGGGTTAGGTTGATTAGGGTTTAGGTTTTAGTATAATGATTTATGTTTAGTCTTTTAGTGTCCAAAATTACACTTTGACATAACCCTTATACATTTTGTCACAAAGCGACATTAATCACTACATGGTGATCCATGAACCAAAACACTGAATCGACACTGGACAATGATCATATCAGCCATTTTCCACAATGACACCCATGTCGACACTAATCCTGCAAAGACGAACTACAAAACACATGTCGTCGACCAAATCCTGGGGAACTGTCGATGAACTCATGTTGACAACCAGGTGCTGACCCATCTTAACTGAATGCCATGAAAACCTATTACCTGAACAACCTGATCCATAACCAACACTGTCGAACTGTCGAAGCTGAACTGAAGTGACGACAACACTGAACACTGATGATGACACTTGAACACTTGTACAACTGAATCAATGGAATCCTCCTGGACCGACCTATTATCAAAGAACCAATAATCCATAAGTTTTTTCAATATCCACCTGATACACCATAGGGATCCCGAGTAGTCAATCTCCTGCAAATTTCCACAATATTTTTTTTCCTCCTTGTCCTTTGTCTCACGCGCAACACTTTCTTTCTTGTCGATCGTCGTTTCCAACATGTTTTTTGATGGTGTATTGACTAGAGATTCCCCTAACATGGTAGTGGGTCGGCTTGTCCTCCTTTCTCCAAGTCCATATGCTTCCTTAAATTCCATATACATCTGTTCCTCCCTTTTTCAACAATGGCCCATACATAGGCTTAAATGATTCATCCACATAGAAATATTACAAGAGGGTGACCATGGGGATATTACAATTGGGGTACATGATTTCTCTTGAGATCTAATCCTCTAGAGAGGAATTCACTACTATCATTAAAATCTTAACTAGAGGAGTTATTGAAATTGAGTGACGGAAGGAGGAGTTTACATAATTGGTAAAACTAGAAAACACATTTACAATGAGAATATATTAGAAAAATGAGTGGGATTCCTCTTCTAGAGGCTTGTTGAGGTTTGGTAGAGTTTTTTCTACATGCCTACTAGAGGAACTTAATTCTGAATTGTGGCTTTTCCTTGTAGAGAGTTGAGGTTGTAGGGTATCAATCTTCTAACCAAGGGCATCATCTTCATCATCATGACATGCCAATTTACTTCTAATATCTCAGGTTTCCTCCATAAGTTTGATGATTGTTCACATTTTTTCTTGCATCTTCAATTTAGTATCCATGATATCCAATTATGGGGACTCGGTCCATTGAGTGCATTTCAAACACCTATATTGTCCCCCTAATCCTATGTTTTTCCTATTGTGATCATTCATTGCAACTCAAAGGAGAAGAGGATGCAAATAGAATTTGATCGCCAACAAAAAATACCACTTCATAATAAGAGGAGCAAAAACTAGGAGTGACTTTGGGGCCACAGTGGCATAAAATAGGGATAGAGCATCTATGATTTGAGTAACATAGATGAAAGAAAATAAAATCTCTAACTTCCAAGGGAATGAACACCAAATAATACATGCATTGCCTCAGGTGTGTTGAGTGCCTAATGCAAGGTGGCTCATAGGACCCCAAAAATCAGGAAATAATCCATAAAAAGGAATAGGTCAGATGTCATAACCTAGAAAGAAAATGAAAATTACAGGGGGGATATAGGGATGCTTAGAGGGGGAATTAACTGAAAATTATGAATACAAACCAAGACTAAAGGATAAAAGAGAAGAGGCTAAATATGGAGAATGAAGCTCGATAGAGGAGTTTGAGCAGTGACAGGCTGCATCCAATGGAAGAATTTTGAATTTCTTAAAGTCAAATGGTTTTTCTAAATCCCCCCTATGATGATAACTACTGCTCTAAGTCCAATACAATGAGCTTCTTGAAGGAGACAAGGTAACCATCTTAGAGATTTTACAGAGAAACACATAATTCATATACCACTAATGGAAATGGGACTAGAGACGGATTGAAGGAGGAAATAAATGAATGTTGGGATGGTTGAGTACCATAAATTTAAGCAACAAAGGAGGAAATTCCCATGGTTCTCCATTAATTATACCATTAATCTTCATAATTTCACTAGCCATTGAAACCATTACCAAATGTTATGGGAGGTCCTTGCCAAGTCATGCCTGCCACCAATTTTTTGTACTCATTGCATGTGGGAGGATTAACATTGCATAAGCTACATGCAACCCTTCTATAAGGATTACCACATCATCCAACTGGATGCACTCACCCTTTCTAATTAGAATTCCAAAAAATGTTACAAACTTTAAGCATAATTGGTGGATCATGAAATTATTCCAAGGAGAAGGGGGATGTAGAAATTAATAGAAATGTGCTACCACTGATGAATTGAAATTGAAAACAAGAGATTACAAATTTCCTCTACAATTCTATGAAATGGAAATCACAATTGAGAAACACATGAAGTGACATGCAACCATCAAAGGAACAAGAAAAAAATGATTTATGGGGTAACCTAAATGGGAATAAACCCTTGACTACTTTTCATTAAACAGATGAGAATGAGAAACTATTACAATGTCTTGCTTCAAATCTGAAGCACACCCTATGCTGCAAACCTATTCTCCTACTTGTTATCCTCTACAATTTCCTAGGCTGAGGAGGAGATCGAAAGAGGTAACCTCGAACCTAATTGCAGCTCAGTAGCTAGCCCTACTGAGTGAGAAAGGGATATATCGAAGTTTTTATCAATGAATAGCTTTAAAGAACAAAGTTTTTAGGCTAGATATGCAAGTTTGTTTGTGTATTTGTGAATTTGAGATTTTAAGGTTTGCTGGACTAGGGTTTAGAGCAAGTGATTAGGTCTAGGCTTTAGAAATGCATAAACAAGTATAGAAAGGAACTAGGTATCAGTAGGCTATGGTATACTTGAAATTTCATCAATGTAGTATAGAATAGAAAGTTTTGAAGAGACTAATGAGCATATGTAAGTATGAGTTCATTAGCTTTAGAAGAAATAAACACAACTATGAACTCCACATAAATAGAGCTTGAAATCAAGAATCTTGTCTATTTAATTGCAAGGTAATTCATAGAAAATCATGTGAAGAAATATGATTTAGCTATAAGAAACTGATATAAGATTAAACAAACACCATAGACTCACAGAACTAGAGTTCCTGAAACATAGCTGCAACTGCTCCTGTATTAGCTTAAAAGATCATAACATACAAGCCTCCTCCACAAAAGTCCAACCCTTCTCTCTGAATGGGAAATAGTACATATAGACTCAATTGAACCACTTCCCCACCTTCAAGAGTCAATTTCCTGGGTGGTGGAACTTATTGCAAGATTCTCTCAACCAACAGGTGAGAGTGAGAAGGTCAAATACAAACACTTCTTGTAGACTTTGATTTGGATTATACTTCCTTAATGAGGCCTATTAAACATAAAAAACAACCTATCATGTGTATTTATTCATGATTACATCATCTAACCTCGAACCAAGTTCAACTACATCAAGAGTTTTGACTTTAACCGAGTCAAATTTAAAACTAGAAAATTTACATAGTGAAATTTTAAATAAAAAACATAGGAAATTGCAGAAGCGCAACATCGACTTTGAGCCCACTTTAAGGTGCCTTCCTGAGGTCCAAATGAAGAAAGGTCAAATATATCTTCAAGTCTAGTTTCCAGAACACCTTGAATTTTTGAAAATTACCCATGGGAAGGCCTTCAAAAATCCAATCTCCCAAAGTCGCTCCAGAAGCGTAGCACCTGTCAAAAAGAGGTCCAGAAAGCTGATTTTTTTACCACTTTTTCCCTTTTTTCTCAAAATTTGGGTCCCCTCTGGAAAATATGAAGAAATGGGGTTTGAGAGGATGCCAAGGGCTTTCCAAAAATTCAAGCCATTCCTTATTTGAGTGCCTGAGGAAAAAGTGTAGCACCAAGGCACTACGCTTCTGTGACTGGCCAAATTTCTGCATAAGGCACCAAAATATCCAAAAAACCAAAAATGTTCAGAATTTCTTCAAAATTGGTCAAAAGATGTAAAATGAAGTATATTAAGCCCTCATGGATGCTTCAGCAAGCATCTCTAAGTTACCCTTCTCATTTTGGTCCTTTAGGGCTTCTTTGAGCTTGTTTTCCAGTTGTTTGACCTTGACATTGCAAATCATATTCTTGGCCTGGTAGTGATGTGCCATATGCCTTAGTAGCTAGTTGTCTCTATTGGCCTTGTCCAAAAGCTTCTCCAAGTGGTCATTCACCTTTTCTAACCAATATTCCCTATCTTCATTGACCTCTAAGGCAATTCTGTCTTCTAACTCTAGTTCCTCATCCAGCAAGATGTGTTTTTTCTCCTCTTTCAATGCTTTCTTAAGCCCTTTGGTTCTTCACCTCTTTTTCTTACCTTGTTCTTGAGTTCCTTCAGGCTCATTGATTTCCAAGACTACTTTTCCCTTATCTACTTGCTGCAATAGTTTAGCTTGCTCCTTTTCCATGATAAGTTGCTTTGCCTTTAACTGACTATTTTCTTGTTCTAAGAATGAAATGACAAAATGAGGGAGTTAGGGAAAGGAAATGATGGTGGGAAAATTTGAGGAGGTGAATAGGGGCTACAAGAAACTTATGAAGTTTAAATGGAGTGAAATGAGGGGAAGAAATGATTAGGATAAATTGAGAAACAGGGTTTCTAGGAAATCTGCCCAAAATGCTAGGTATGAACTAGGGTTTAGGTAAAGGTGAGGCAATCTGATGATTGATAGGTTATTTAGTGACTCAAAGTGTATTTTAAACATGTACAGAGGTGTGAGGTGGAAGATTTACATGTTTTCAATATCAAAACTAGACAAACCATTAGTTACACTAGCTACAACATGAAAATTTCACCTAAAACCCTAGATGAAGAGATCTTGCATTTGCATTCATCTTGGCAAAGGAAAAAGGTGAGGAAAAGACTTATACTTACTTGTGAACAAGATTAGAATAGCAAGAAATAGGTTTGCAAGCTTCAAAATCAAAATTTTGGTGATTTTGGATGAGTTTTGGGCTGCTTTGGCACAAGCACAACGTAGTTCATAGAAGCGCAGTGTAGTTCACAGAAGAGCAACACCACCTCCAGAAGAACAACACAGTTCATAGAAGTGCATCGCCGACTTGAAAACCACTTTTGGAGGCCTTAAACTACTCCAAATTTTAAACTTGATAGCTCGTTGGAAATATATTGAAGTATGCTACAATATGGATACCTCACACATGTAATTTGGACACTCCACTAGGGAGAAAAATTGATTTTCCCAAGGTCACTCTAAAAACCCAGGGTGTCTTTGACAAAAGCGCAATGCCAACTTGCAGAGCACTTTTGGATGCCTTCCACTAATCCAAATCATGATTTGAAGGTTCCATTGGAATTAGGATGTTTGATACACAATAGAGTCCTTAAGAACTACCAAAACCTGCTCCAAATCCCTAAAAAACTGCCTTGAAGTCAAGCTTTCCAAAATTGTAACAACTCTTCTGTTGCAAGTGTATTTTAGTAATTTCTCTCAAATAATAATACCTATGCATAAAATAAAGGAGGTTTTTGTTCCTTGGACAATAATGGACATAAAACTCTTTCACTTTTGTAAAATTCTTCCCCATTTTGTCAGAAACATATTTTGAAGAAAACATGTCCCTATGAGAAATGATGAGGTGAGGTAGTGTACTACAACATTGTCTTATTTGAAATAAAAAATTACCTTTACCTTTATTTTTCTTTCCCTAACATGATAACTCCCTTTGCTCACTGAATCGCATGATGGACATGCTTTTGTTTAGACATATGGTATCATGATGACACATAGAGTGAAACCCTAGACCATGACCTAAAATGAGGAATTTAATCATTTCATGACCCAAGAAACTTAAATGAAGATATGATACCTCGAAGAAGACAATGACCATGATGAGTGATGAGAACCATGAGTAAGTGAAGGGAGCAGCAGTGACCTAGACATCAACAGCCAGTGACCAAATTTGTATTTGAAGATTCACTTAAATGACAAAAATTTGACTTGACACCCTAACAACACCTTGTAAGAGCATATTTGATCACTAGTGATAGGCTGAACTGAGTGACACTAACATTGGCTCCAACTGGGGATGGAAGATCCTTGGAGGTGCCAAGAACACCGTTGACCAGGTAGACTTGTTCATTGGGTATGGAGTCAAAATGGAAAGAATAAACTCAAACTGAAAACTGACTGACTAACTGAACTGAATTGACTATAAAAAACATACCAAATGAAAAACTGACTTTACAACGTTTTTAACAAAAAGAAAACAACAACTGATCATAGAAGCCTTATGACCTTCTCCTCAGGCTTCAAACTTCTAATGATAACTACCAACCTATTGAAGATGTATATACAATCATGTGTAATGATCCCTCCAGTGTAACCAATCCAGCAAATGGCTACTTACTTGGATCCTACTCACACTTTCCTTGAGAAGGCAAAAAAAACAAAATCTAGGCCACTCCAAGTATCCACTGAACATGTGCTCATGATACATAAATACAAGAAAATTCATCTTCCAAGATGGTTGCAACAAATTGGCAATAGGGTCTATAATAATCTGGAACATTACCATATCTTGAAAGTCAGAAGAAATACAAGAACACTTCATTTTTTGAATCTGGAGGAAGATCATCATGTGCAAATGGCTCTAAAACAACCTCTTCTTTATCACTTCTTTCCTGTAACTCATGATTGTCAATTTGAAATCTAACATCCTCAAAATCTGAAGCTACATGTATGAAAGTCTCTTCATGTAAATCTGGATTGAAAGTTTCTAGAGCAAAAAATTCATCAATTATTTGGAAAAGATTACTTTCAAAATATTCTTCCACAACTGGCACAACAAGATGTAATTCTATATCACATACCCTTTTAATCCCATCGTCTTGAGCTGCATTCTCGTACTCTTGAGAATAATATTGATTAAAAGGATCTAAAATTTGCCTTCACCATTAGTTCCTGAGAAGAAACATAAAGCATTTGACTATCTATTTCTTCTTTTCCTTGTTGATTTAAAATCTACTGAACAAGTTGATCATTAAGTTCTAGGAAAAAAACTTGCTGCTCATTAATTTCGAACTCAGTGGATGAATGCTAACTCTGAGGAATCTTAATGCAAACCAAATCAGAATTAGAATCTTCATCAAGGAGTGGAGGGTAGCTCCATTATCATATGTATCTTGTGTACTAAAACAAAGGCATGACTGCTGCAAATTATCACATATTTGAGATGATAGAAGATCACTATTATCAATTGGAGAATTCTGCTCAATTTCACTGTCATCTAGGGTAGACTCCATGATCTTTACATGGTGGTGAAAAGGGTTTTCATTTAAAGCATCAAAGAGTTCATCATCCATAAACTCTTCATCGCCAGAAGCACTTTACAGCTCTTGAATAAAATTTTCAAAATTATCACAACAATCCTCAATCAAAAGCAAAGAAGGATAGGCTTCTTTATACCTCTCAAAAAATACCGAGTGAAAATCCTTGAGAGAATAGATACAAGAAGGAGGTAAGCTTTCATACCAAGACCGTGCTCTTTCTTCTAATGTGACCATGACCATCTTCATTAAACAATATTCATGAAAATTAATCCTCAGATTACGCACATGCATATGAAATCTTATTAAATGAAGTGTAGCATCATCACCTTTTCCATCTTTGAATTTTGACAAGCATGTTTTCCAATATACCTGAGGCATACGATTTGGAAAGCCTGGAAGATGATATTGATGCACAGGAGCATACCTTCTGGATTGAGAACTCATTTTGTTTTCTGGATGTTGCTACCAGTGGAGTCTTCAGATCAAATGGGAGTCACCAGGTGAAAGGTTCAGCCTTCATATGTGTCTAATCACTGTTCACCATCAGCAATCAGATATGATCTTTTTCGTTCTTTCCCAGGGAAGATATGATCTCTCATTTCCCTAACAACGACGCCAAAAATGTTATCCTCTACAATTTCCTAGGCTGAGGAGGAGATCGAAAGAGGTAACCTTGAACCTACTTTCAGCTCAGTAGCTAGCCCTACTGAGCTAGAGAGGGATCTCTCAAAGTTTTTATCAATGAATAGCTTTAAAGAACAAAGTTTTTAGGCTAGATATGCAAGTTTGTTTATGTATTTGTGAATTTGATATTTTAAGGTTTGCTGGACTAGGGTTTAGAGCAAGTGATTAGGTCTAGGTTTTAGGAATGCAGAAACAAGTATAAAAAGGAGCTAGGTATAAGTAGGCTATGGTATACTTGAAATGTTGTCAATGTAGTATAGAATATAAATTTTTGAAGAGACTAATGAGCATATGTAAGTATGAGTTCATTAGCTTTAGAAGAAATAAACACAACTATGAACACCATCTAAACAAAGCTTGAAATCAAGAATCATGTCTATTTAAATGCAAGGTAATTCATAGAAAGAAGATAAAGCATGTGAAGAAATATGATTTAGCCATTAGAAACTGATATAAGATTAAACAAACACCATAGACTCATAGAACTAGAGTTCCTGAAAGATAGTTGCAACTGCTCCTGTATTAGCTGAAAAGATCATAACATACACGCCTCATCCACAAAATTCCAATCCTTCTCTCTGAATGAGAAATAGTACATATAGACTCAATTGAACCACTTCCCCACCTTCAGGAGTCGAATTCCTAGGTGGTGGAACTGATTGCAAGATTTTCTCAACCAACGGGTGAGAGTGAGAAGGTCAAATACAAACACTTCTTGTAGACTTTGATTTGGATTATACTTCCTTAGTGAGGCCTATTAAAAATTAGAAACAACCTATCATGTGTATTTATTCATGATTACATCTATAACCTCGAAACAAGTTCAATTACATCAATGGTTTTAACTTTAACCAAGTCAAACTGAAAACTAGGAAATTTACATAGTGAAATTTTAAATAAAAAATGTAGGAAATTGCAAAAGCGCAGCGCTGACTTTGAGCCCACTTTAAGGTGACTTCCTGAGGTCCAAATGAAGAACGGTCAACTATATTTTCAAGTCTAGTTTCCAGAACACCTTGAATTTTTGAAAATTACCCACGGGAAGGCCTTCAAAAATCCAATCTCCCAAGGTCACTCCAGAAGCAGAACACCTATCAAAAAGAGGTCCACAAAGCTGACGTTTGACCACCTTTTTCCTTTTTTCTCAAAATTTGGGCCCCCTATGGAAAATATAAAGAAATGGGTTTTGAGATAATTCCAAGGGATTTCCAAAAATGCAAGCCATTCCTATTTTGAGTGCCTGAGGAAAAAGTGCAGTGTGCTGGCCAAATTTCTGCATAAGGCACCAAAATATCCAAAAAACCAAAAATGTTCAGAATTTCTTCAAAATTGGTCAAAAGTTGTAAAATGAAGTATATTAAGCCCTAATGGATGCTTCAACAAGCATCTCTAAGTTACCCTTCTCATTTTGGTCCTTTAGGGCTTCTTTGAGCTTGTTTTCCAGTTGTTTGACCTTGACATTGCAAATCATATTCTTGGCCTAGTAGTGATGTGCCATATTTCTTAGTAGCTAGTTGTCTCTATTGGTCTTGTCGAGAAGCTTCTCCAAGTGGTCATTCACCTTGTCTAACCAATATTCCTTGTCTTCATTGACATCTAAGGCAATTCTATCTTCTAACTCTAGTTCCTCATCTAGCAAGATGTGTTTTTTCTCCTTTTTCAATGCTTTCTTAAGCCCTTTGGTTATTGGCCTCTTTTTCTTACCTTGTTATTGAGTTCCTTTAGGCTCATTTATTTTCAAGACTGCTTTTCCCTTGTCTTCTTGCTGCAATAGTTTAGCTTGCTCCTTTTCCATGATAAGTTGCTTTGCCTTTAACTGACTATTTTCTTGTTCTAAGAATGAAATGACAAAACGAGGGAGTTGGGGAAAGGAGATGATGGTAGGAAAATTTTAGGAGGTGAATAGGGGCTACAAGAAACTTATTAAGTTTAAATGGAGTGAAGTGAGGGGAACAAATGATTAGGAGAAATTGAGAAATAGGGCTGCTAGGAAATCTGCCCAAAATGCTAGGTATGAACTAGGGTTTAGGTAAAGGTGAGGCAATCTGATGATTGATAGGTTATTTAGTGACTCAAAGTGTATTTTAAACATGTACAGAGGTGTGAGGTGGAAGATTTACATGTTTTCAATATCAAAACTAGACAAACCATTAGTTACACTAGCTTGCAGCATGAAAATTTCACCTAAAACCCTAGATGAAGAGATCTTGCATTTTCATTCATCTTTCCAAAGGAAAAAGGTGAGAAAAAGACTTATACTTACTTGTGAACAATAGTAGATTAGAAAGAAATAGGTTTGCAAGCTTTAGAATCAAAATTTGGGTGATTTTGGATGAGTTTTGCGCTGCTCTGGCACAAGCGTAGCACCACCTCTAGAAGTGCAGTGCAGTTCATAGAAGCGTAGTGTCGACTTGAAAACCACTTTTGGAGGCCTTAAAATTCTCAAAATTGTGAACTTGATTGCTCGTTGGAAAGCTATGGAAGTATGCTATAATATGGACACCTCAGACATGTAATTTTGACATTCCAACAGGGAGAAAAATTGATTTTCCCAAGGTCACTCCAAAAACCTAGGGTGTCTTTGACAAAAGCGTAGCGCCAACTTACAGAGCACTTTTTCATGCCTTCCACTAATCCAAATGATGATTTGAAGGTACCATTGGAAAGCTTAGGATGTCTGCTACACAATAGAGTCCTTAAGAACTACCAAAACCTACTCCACATCCCTGAAAAACTATCTTGAAGTCAAGCTTTCCAAAATTGTAACAACTCTCCCATTGCAAGTGTAGTTTGGGAATTTATCTCAAATCATAATACCAGTACATAAAATGAAGGGGTTTTTGTTCCTTTGACTATAATGGACAAAATCCTCTTTCACTTTTGTAAAATTCTTCTCCATTTGGTTAGAAACATATTTTGAAGCAAACATGTCCCTATTAGAAATGATGAGGCGAGGTAGTGTATTGCAACATTGTCTTATTTGAAATAAAACATTACCTTTACCTTTATTTTGCTTTCCCTAAGCTGCTAACTTCCTTTACCCACTGAATCACATGATGGAATTTTTTTTGTTTTGACATATGGTATCATGATGACACATGGAGTGAAACCCTAGACCATGACCTAAAATGAGGAATTTAACCATTTCATGACCCAAGACACTTAAATGAAGATATGATACCTCGAAGAAGACAATGACCATGATGAGTGATGAGAACCACGAGTAAGTGAAGGGAGTAGAAGTGACCTAGACATCAACACCTAGTGACCAAATTTTTATTTGAAGATTCACTGAAATGACAAAAAGTTGACTTGACACCCTAACAACACCTTGTAAGAGCATATTTGATCACTGGTGACACGCTGAACTGACTGACACTAACATTGCTGACTTTCCTACTCTAGCCAACACTTAGCCAATTCAAGCCTCCAACTTCCTCCCATTTCCTTGCACAATTAAGGAGAAATTGAGCTCCTAAATAATAGGGGAATTCCTTATTTCCTTGTGAAATTCCCAAGGAATTGATCACCTTCTTAATTATCGAGCCTATACACTCAATTAATATACAATTGATAATTACAATGTGCCTTTTCCTCCACTCCAGCTAGGAAATTCAAATTCCATGCATGTCTGGGCTATTTTTAGCTAATTGACTAGTTTAACTAAGAGATCAATGAGTTAACAACAATCATAACTACCCAACTAACCTTCAACTGAATCAAATAGTAACTAGAGCTCAATTAACCGAGTTCAACTGAAAATAATTGAACTAGATTTATATATTTCAGCAATCACTACATGCACAACTCTACTCCATGCCTACAAACTCAAATTTACTGATCTAAATAAGTGAAAAGGCCATGTCACTTAGGATAACTGCAATCCAAGTTATCCTGTTGATATGGAAAGTAGAATTACTCAATTTGACTAAGGCACAAGTCAAATTGAGCCTTTCTTGCTACAATTTCTAACACTCCCTCTTAGAAAGAAAGGGATTTTTCACCACCCCTATCCTACACCTATGGAATTCAAATTTTCCTCTTGACAATGCCTTTGTCAAGATATCTGCATCCTGTTCCTTAGCTGGAATGTGTTGTAGCATCATAATTCTCCTCTGCACACAATCCCACATGTGATGGTACTTGATATCAATGTGCTTGGATCTGTCAGGAAATACTAGATTCTTAGAGAGTTTAATCTGAATATGATTATCACAATAAATCACTTTCGGATCCATCTCCTAACTAAAAAGATCCACATTTATATTCCTCATCCATATGGCCTCACATGCTGCTTGACTTGCAACCATGTATTCAACCTCTATTGAGTTGAGTGCCACAATTTGTTTTCCTGCAATACGAGTGAATAACTGCAGACCCAACACTGAAGATAACACCTGAAGTACTATTCTTGTCTGATGGACTCCCTTCCCAATCTACATTAGTGAAGCCTTGGGGCTTCACTCCCTTTGTCCTCCTGTACCATAACCCATACTCTATTGTACCTCTGAGGTATCTTAACACATGCTTTGTTTCCTTCCAATACAACTTGATATGCTTCACCATGGCTTGACTCATCTAATTAATTGCATCGCATATGTTAGGCCTTGTGTTCATTAGATACATCAGGTATCCCACAAGTTCCCTGTAGATGGTAGAATCTACTGCCCCTCCTGAAGAACCATTCTCCTTCCTCCAATTTGTAGCTAGAGGTGTGTCCATAGGGTTGCAGTCTTGCATATGAAATATTTGACGTATTTTTAGAGGATTTATTCTCTTGACTCACAAAAAAATCTCCATTCCCTGCCATACCTCCAACCCAAGGAAGTAATGCATGAAACCCATGTCATTCATATCGAAATCTCTTGAAAGAGTGGATCAACTGCTCATTGTTATAGACAATTTTGTGCCTTACAGCAACAAGCATGAATTGTCAATAATCCAAGGGATCCAAAGTTCCCTAAACATGATGTTCCTACCCCTAGAGGAACAAGGTCAGCAAACCAACAGCTCTCAGATCAGTTCTCCACCTGAAAACACTAAAAAACAAGCAATCCTGAAATCAAAGCAGGTGCTCCACTAGGCTTCTGCGCTGAAACACAACTGCTCCATGGTGTACCTGCGTTGCAAAGCAGGTAGAACAAAGCCCACCTGCGCTGAGCGAGTTTGGACATGTGGCACACTGAGTCATTGCTCTGGAATCTTCCAAAAATGACACTTGGATCAGGGATTTCGCCTTGTGATGAGTCAGAGGCTTTGTTTCTCCAAGTGGAAGCAAGGTTCACCAAGTGGACTCAAGAACTGAAGATCAACTAAAGATTAGCTGAAGAGAGAGAGGACACAAGGCAGCTACACATCAGTTGCAAGCTGACTCATCCTTTCTCAATTCATCTATATATTGAGCTCTCTCCTATGAGCTCAGGAGGCTGGAATTTTGTGCAAAGTAATGATATGATGTTGGTTTCACTATTGAGTTATTGGGTGATTGTTTGAGAGAGGTGAAGAAGAGCAATTCTTTCTGCTGGGAGGTGTTGCTGGGTTGGAGCCTTCAATGGTTGTAATACTCTCAGAACCTTTATTTCTTCATTAATAAAAGCTATTGAGGTTCTTCTATGTGCTCTTGTTTCAATTATATATTGTGATGATTGCATGTTTGGTTTACACTAATCCATGAACCAGTTATGATTGCATGCCTCTTGTAGTTTCCTTCTTTGTTATTTTGCAGGATCTCATCGTAGCTGGGCGAGCAGAAGAACAAAGAGCTAGGAGCAAGCGGCCAAAGAGAAGAGTTTGGATTCGATATTAAGCGCAAGGCAACGGTTAGTGCTTTCTCCATTCTCTTTTGCTTTCATAAAGAATTAAACCTTAAGTAGTTTGTTTTACAGTTGTTGCTAAGGAACTGTCACCCTTAGAGTGGGATAGGGTCATCCGAGTCAGATACTTTTCCCTACAAAAAACTGGCGACCATACTGGGGACTGTATCCGTTTGATTGTGTTTGTAGTATTTTGCTATTCATTTCCTGAACAAAAGAGTACCAAATCGAAAAGCTTTTGACTATATCAAAAGCGAAGTAGAGGGCAGTTACTCTTGCTCATTTTCTGAGCAAATTCATGATTTGAAGAACTGATCTACAAAGATCCTTGTAAGCTCTTAGTGATAGCTTTGCACCTTCTAAATCATCCCTTTGAGTGTGCTTGACTGATTGCTTCTGATTTGAGCAAAAACCGTGCATTTTTGAGAAAATTATGACCCGGAAACTGTGAAAACGCAATTCTCGTTTTCCAAAGCAGGTAGTACACAGGCTGCCTGCTTTGCAACGCAGGTCCCAAAAGGGCTACCTGCGCTGAGAGCCAGTTTGGCTGTGCAGAGCCTGCGTTGGCCCAAATTTGCTTAGTGCATTTGGGGTTTCCTCCTTTCTCTTGCCTGTTTTCACTTAGTTTTGCTGCTAGGTGTCAGTCTTGTGCCTGTTTTGAAACCAATATTACTTGCCATCATTCCGCCTCTGTTATATAACGAAATTGTACTTGTTCTTTGTATTTCTTACTCATTTACAATTTCCCATAACGAAAAGTAAACTAGTCATGCTTTTGGCCTCTTAGATCTGAACCTGTGTTAGGCATTTTGCTGGTCTAAAGAGTTAGCTTGTTTGCTGTCCATAGCTGATTAGTCATTTTACTTTCGTTAGTATGGTTTGATTTCATGTATTTCCAGTGATTAAGCAAGTGAATCTTAAGGTGTCTTTTGATTTTGGACAAACTTGTTTACTGTCGCTTTAAATCGAAATCAAAGTTATATGACCACTTTCTTTTTGTAATCCATCCACATTAGGAAAGGGAAAAGAAAATACATGCATTGTGCATTTTGCATTTGAAAAAGTTTGCATGATGATTTAGGAGAAAGTGCATTAGTTTGTGCTGTATGAACTGTGTGAAAAGAATTTGCCTTTCTTCTCCCTCAGTAGTTAAGATTTTCATCAGTCAAAAAGATTTGAAAAAGCTTGCTTCTCATCTTAGGCTGCATTTAGGAATTTGTCATATACATCTCGTGGTGAACCTTGAAAGGCAAACTTTAAAAAGATCAACTTAAAATATACTGAATGAACCTAACAACGCATTTGAAACATAACGCAAACATTTAGAGGTCTAGGTAGAGACGTGTTCCAGTGTCGTTAAACATAGTGACTGTCGATCTCTACGAAGGTGGGTGATTCCTCCTGAGAGTCGGTGGCACTAATACGGACTTGTGCTCCCACGTACCGTCGCGTATATATTGGGAGACCCCTATAGGCAATTATCCTTTATCCATAGGAAGCCGTGTCGGCCGCCCTACTGATCGCAATGCAGTGAACACAGCATTCACGAAGATCGACCACCCGTACCGTAAAACGTATTCTGTGGTTTCGCGAAAGGTTTGGCACACCCTCTACCTAGATATCCAGAGCAGTTTCTTTTGGCCTTTTTCAAACTCTATAACTGAAAAGGTCCAACCGAGCATTTGTCACTTCGGGCTCGTTAATACATCGAAGGAGACTAGAGTCATCTTTAGCTTTTTCTCGACTCTTAAAACATGAAAAAGCAAAGTTATGTTTAAAAGCGTCTAATAAAATTCATTCAAATCGGAATCACAAATTTTCCCCTTTATATTTTAGTTGATCGAGTAATCCGCAGTCGTGGAAGAAAGTCAATTGAATATCCGTCGTTCTTGGAGGCTTGCGAGTCAACCGTCTTTGTCTTCGGAATCGAAAACAATCCGGACAAAGCGAGCTCGTCGAACCAGTTCAAAATCTCCTTTAAAAGTTAGAACAAGTGTTCCAACAACATCTGAGATTCTGGTCACTCCAAACATTTCCGGAAACCCTGCCTCTATAGAAGAAGTTTGATCGCCACAGAGGGACAGTAATACTGATCCTAGTCTGGGGGCAAATACTTGTATGACTGAACCAGTTCCATCTGTAACCGGTCCAGAAAGTTTTGTTCCTCAAACATCTGTCGCGGTCGATACAACCCCTTCTTCGGCACCGGAAATCTTTTACGGACCTGACGGTCTTCCTCTTCCACCTGGTCTGATTGCGATAGAGGAAATTATAGAGGAACCGCAAGTATCCACTCCAATTCAATTTGGAGTAGGGGTCACTCTATTTCCTGCTACAACAAAAGTTTGTCCATCACCAGTGGAAGTTCCTGTAGAATCACTAGGTGATCAATTGGATAGACTAAAAATGACTGAACAACCGTCGACATCTAGGACTGTGTCGAATGACACGGCGACGGCAGAATTACCTGCTGCAAATCCAACAATGTTCGCCGGCATACCATCTGTCCCAACTAGCTCTCAGTCGCTAGAAGGAGTCCACCAAGAGACTATCTCGACAGTATGGTCTGTTCCTGTTTGTTCCGGAGTAATGTCTGGTAACTCTCATGGTGAGGCTCATCAAATTGACCCTTTTGGGAATCTAATTAGGCCATCCAGTCCTGCAGGACAATCAATTGCCTTGAGTTCTGGGTTGCTACCGTATGGGGGGCAGGATGCCTTTTCATTACCCCCTCCGGGAGGGTACCCATACGGGAGTTCTCAACCTTATTCAAGTTATGGTGGAATTGCAACGAGTAGTTGGGTACCTATGCTATCCCAGCCACCAAGAGTTGTATATTCTATGCAACAGTGTGTACCTGTGACAAACATCCCAACTACACCGGCTATTGTGACCGTGTCGCAAGTTCAAACAATGCCTGTTGTATGTCAACCTCAGATTTCTCAGGTTCTCATGCAACAACCCCTTGACCCTGCGACCCAACCACAATCGCCTACTGGTGGGGCAACACAAGTACAGTCGGGTACAACTACCCCACATCTTGGTCCAATGGTTAGTATAGCGCAACAACCCATGGTGTCGCAACCGTGGATAGTGCAATACCAACAGCCGCAATTCCAACAAGTGTACCAGGGTTCTGAACAGCAAATCTTTGCGAATACGGGACAACCATATATTCAAAATGGTCAAAATCAACCACTTTATAGTGGTCAAGTCCATCAACCGTATCAATCATACCAACATCAACTCCATTATGTCGGTATGCAAAGACCAACTGTTCAGGCGATTCCATCGTATCCTGGTTACGCTTCACCTAACTTGAATCAACAGTTACCATTCGTGGCGACTTTAGAGTTGCCTGATTTACATCGATTAACCAATGATCCAATTGCTTACGCCCCATGGTGGCCAGTGATTCTGCACAAACTTCCGTCCGACATTCCTAAATTCAATGGAAATCCAGGTGAAGACCCGTCGAATCATGTGATGACATTTCATCTATGGTGTTCGTCGAACACTTTGAATGACGATTCGATAAGGCTTCGCCTCTTTCAGAGGACATTGACAGGTCTAGCGGCAAAATGGTATATAGAATTGCCTAGAGCTTCGTTCGACAATTTTAGCTCCCTTGCCACGACATTCTTAACCCACTTTCAATTACCAATAAGGTATGAAACGGGAACAGAGATATTGACCAACTTCAAACAGACAACCGCAACTCATATATCAGATCATATACATGAGTGGCGACGTCGACGAAGAATGGTTAAAACATACGTTCCTGATCAGCTTTTAGCTGAGTGGTTTATAAAGTCGCTACTTCCGGCCATAACGGAAGATGTGGCAAAGGGAGGAGTCGTAATAGAAGAGCAAGTTATCGCTCGTGCACAATATTTGGACTTAGTATATACTCAGTCCGGCACGCTCTATGACAAAATACCAGACGCCCCTAGACCAGAGTTTTCAATCCCTCCTCCTCCTAAATCAAATAGTGACTCTCATGCCGGTGGTGGCGTGATTGGCACGGCAAACACGAATCCGAAAAGGACCAATCAAAAGAAGGCCCGTAAGGATTCGAATCAAAATGCGCATGAAGAAGTTCTTGCTTCGGAAGTAAATGCCGTATCAGCAGATAAGGGAAAAGAAACCAATCAACCAGGAAGCAAGAAAAATCATCCGACTCGGATGACCCTATCCCACTCCAGCTGTGATAGGGATCAGTAGGGCGGCCGACACGGCTTCCTAAGGATAAAGGATAATTGCCTATAGGGGTCTCCCAATATATACGCGACGGTACGTGGGAGCACAAGTCCGTATTAGTGCCACCGACTCTCAGGAGGAATCACCCACCTTCGTAGAGATCGACAGTCACTATGTTTAACGACGCCGGAACACGTCTCTACCTAGACCTCTATGTGTTTGCGTTATGTTTCAAATGCGTTGTTAGGTTCATTCAGTATATTTTAAGTTGATCTTTTTTAAAGTTTGCCTTTCAAGGTTCACCACGAGATGTATATGACAAATTCCTAAATGCAGCCTAAGATGAGAAGCAAGCTTTTTTCAAATCTTTTTGACTGATGAAAATCTTAACTACTGAGGGAGAAGAAAGGCAAATTCTTTTCACACAGTTCATACAGCACAAACTAATGCACTTTCTCCTAAATCATCATGCAAACTTTTTTCAAATGCAAAATGCACAATGCATGTATTTTCTTTTCCCTTTCTTAATGTGGATGGATTACAAAAAGAAAGTGGTCATATAACTTTGATTTCGATTTAAAGCGACAGTAAACAAGTTTGTCCAAAATCAAAAGACACCTTAAGATTCACTTGCTTAATCACTGGAAATACATGAAATCAAACCATACTAACGAAAGTAAAATGACTAATCAGCTATGGACAGCAAACAAGCTAACTCTTTAGACCAGCAAAATGCCTAACACAGGTTCAGATCTAAGAGGCCAAAAGCATGACTAGTTTACTTTTCGTTATGGGAAATTGTAAATGAGTAAGAAATACAAAGAACAAGTACAATTTCGTTATATAACAGAGGTGGAATGATGGCAAGTAATATTGGCACGGAAAACACGAATCCGAAAAGGACCAATCAAAAGAAGGCCCGTAAGGATTCGAATCAAAATGCGCATGAAGAAGTTCTTGCTTCGGAAGTAAATGCCGTATCGACAGATAAGGGCAAAGAAACCAATCAACCAGGAAGCAAGAAGAATCAAAACAAAGGGAGGAAGAATAAACAAGGTGGGTCACCCCCTAAGAAAAATTCTTCAAACCCTCCTGGGAATAGGAAACAGTTTCCGTGTCAAATATGCGATGACAAAGATCACAACACTAAGGATTGCCCATTCAAAGCTGAGCTAAAGAGGTTCTTTAAAAGTCCTCATACCTCAACTGTGTCAAGTGATCAATTTCCTAACCTAGGTCAAAATCTGGTTGATAGTGGAAACGCTTCCCCGTCCCAAGTACTTATGTTGTCAATTTCGAAACAGCAAAATGATGCTTTGATTTCGACAAGGAGCAAAGATTATGGGAATCCACAGGTGTCGAACGATAAAGGGACAGATCAACCTAGCAGTTTGACAACAACTTCGGCAGAAGTTGTGCCCCCCATCACACATGAATTAACAATAAAACCGCCAAAGGGAGTAATACACAAGTCGACATTTAATCCTCGTGCCCGAGCGGCACAGCATTACAACATAGTAGAAGATTTAGCGCAATCGCCATCTGCTATGTCGACTCTTGAGGTATTACAGCATTGCCCATCCCAAAGGCAGGCATTGTTATCAGCAATTGGAGGGGTGGATCCTAAAGATTCCAATCTGGTATCCTTTGATCACAAAGGGTATGATCCTCAGTTGCCGGCTCAATTAGCTTTCCTCATCCAAGTGAAAGCCCTCAACAAAACAGTTCACAGAACGATTATTGATGAGGGAGCATCGACGTGTATTATGTCGATGAGTTGCTGGAAAACTTTAGGATCTCCAACCTTGTCGTGATCATCGACAACATTAAAAGCTTTCGACGGAAGGATATATACCCCTTACGGTATCCTTAGTAACCTGAAGGTTGAACTAGGGGGCAAAACAGTAGAAATAGATGTTGAAGTCATCGATGGCAATCTTGACTATAACATCCTACTAGGAAGGCCATGGATTTATGCCATGCAAGCTGTTGTGTCGACTTATTTTAGAAAGATCGCATTCCCCTTTGAAGGAGGGATTACAGTCGTCGATCAACAAAACTTCCTCCCTAATGGTTCACAAGTTACAAGAAGCGTTCCCATGATCCATGGCAGCGACCGGTCGATTCAAGACATTGGAGTAGGTCTGTTGAAAGACCCCACTATGATGGGAACTTTCGCGCTACCACCTCCTATTTGTATAGGAAATGTACCATTTGTAGCAACATGCAATATGGTATCCACCTTGAAAGTCACAGAAGGCAAAGTCGCTATGGATCATGCAATGGTTTTGTCACCAAGCCCCATTGAAATATTGTAGCAATCAATGTTTCATGCATGGGAGGCAAACCCGAATTAACGCTCGTCGAGCGTTTGGGTAGATAGATCTAGAGAATATGGTACCCCATTAGATCCTTGGTCGAAAATACATGGGACTGACGAAGGAATCTTACAATCAATGATGATTGAGGGGGCACCATGGAATGATCACCACCATCGTTCCCTTCTTCCAGAATACGAAGAAGATACTCAAAAAGATCTTTACCACCCTTCAGTCTTTGAATTCCTAACAAATACTGTAAACACGGTGGATTCCGAGCGAAACTTATCAAATATTGAAGAGACTATAGCCATAAATATCTCGACAAAACCTGATGTTGTAGAGAATATTCATGTTGGCAAAGGTTGTTCCCCTTCAGAACTGGAAATATATAACGCTCTCTTTCGCGAATTTAGAGATGTCTTTGCTTGGTCATATGATGAAATGCCAGGCATCGACTCGAGTATCGTTGAACATGAAATTAAAATGTATCCTGATGTCAAACCAGTAAGACAACGGCTTCGACAGGTGCACCCTAAGAAAGCCGCTGCCATTAAAGCAAAAGTTGAGAAACTTCTCCATGCTGGATTCATCTACCCGGTTCCTCTAACCGATTGGGTATCGAATATTGTCCCTGTTATGAAAAAACAAGGGACGATAAGAGTGTGCGTCGATTATAGGGATGTAAACCAAGCTTGTCCGAAGGACAACTACCCTACGCCCTTCATCGACCAGATAATTGATGAATGCGCCGGATGTGAAATCTTTTCCTTTATGGATGGATTTTCCGGGTATAATCAAATAAATATCCGCCCACAGGACCAGTTAAAGACAGCATTTATATGTCCGTGGGGCACATTCGCTTATCGAAAATTACCCTTTGGCTTGAAGAACGCAGGGGCAACTTTTCAGAGGGCTATGAATTACGCCTTCCATGACATCAAGAGCATTGTTCAACCATATCTCGACGATCTTCCGGCTCATTCGCGAAAGCGGACTGATCATCCGCAACATTTAAGAGCGATATTTCTACGTTGCCGACACTACAAGATAAGACTCAACCCTCACAAATGTGTGTTTTGCGTCGGTTCTGGTCGTTTACTTGGCTTTGTGGTCTCTAAAGATGGGATTCGTCTCGACCCCTGTAAGGTTCAGGCAATCATTAATTTGCCTCCACCTTCGAATTTGCTTCAGATTCAGAAACTCCAAGGGAAAGCAAACTTTCTGAGGAGGTTCATTCCAAATTACGTAGAACTTGCTAAAGGTTATACACGTCTTTTGAAAAAGGATGTACCCTTCGATTGGGACCAGGTTGCGCAAGCTTCCTTTGATGCTTTGAAAGAGTCTCTAATAAAAGCATCATTAATGTACGCCCCAGATTATCTTAGGGATTTTAACCTGTATCTAGCTGCGGCAGATACAACCATTGCGATGGTTTTAGTACAAGAAGTCGATGGAGTTGAACATCCTGTATATTATTTAAGTAAAAACTTAAATGATACAGAAAGTAAATATTCTTACGTTGAAAAGCTAGCGCTCGCTGCTGTTCAAGCGGTACAGAGATTTCGACATTATATCCTCTTTAGGAAAACTACCATTCTGTCAGATTGCAACCCCATGACTTATATACTGTCGCGACAGTTGCTGGGGGGCAAATATTCCAAATGGATAGCGATCCTTCAAGAGTTTGATCTGGAATTTGTGAAATCCAAGTCAAAGAAAGCTCTGGTATTCGCAGAATTATTATGCGATCTCCCATCATCGTCCAACGACGAAACTTCCAAGGAGTCAATAGTGGACGAGACTTTATTTCTGATATCTGCAAGCGATGAATGGTATGGAGATATAATTATCTATCTCCAAACCCAAAAGTTTCGGCCTGACACCTCACACTCCGAACATAAACGTATACGATACCAAGCAAAAGACTACATGATCGTCGGTGATACTCTTTACCGTCGTGGTATCGATACCGTTCTGAGGAGGTGTCTCACCCATGAAGAAGCCGAAAAAGCCCTGAATGAGTGTCATTCAGGCGCGTGTGGGGGGCATCAATCAGGTTTCGCTACAGCCCAAAATATATTAAGAGCAGGATATTTTTGGCCAACAATGTTCAAAGATTGCATAATCGCAGTCCGAAGTTGTCATTCCTGCCAAATCTTTGATAGCAAAACCAGAAAACCACCCGCACCGCTGCAACCAATAGTTGCGGTTGGGCCTTTTGCCAAATGGGGCATCGATTTCATGCAATGTAACCCCACCTCGACTGGGGGGCATGGGTATATTATAGTTGCAGTTGACTATTTTACCAAATGGGCCGAGGCGATGCCTACATTGGACAATACTGGTGAAACAGCTGCCCTATTCTTTTTCAATCATGTAGTCGCCCGGTTCGGTGTACCCCAGGCTATAGTTACAGATCATGGATCGCACTTCCGCAATCACATGATGGTCGAATTAGCTGCCAAACTAGGGCTATCTCACGACAGCTCTACTCCGTATTATCCACAAGCCAACGGACAAGTTGAAGCAATCAACAAGGTCCTAAAGCGTATGTTGCAGAGGATGATCGGAGTTCATAAAAGAAGATGGCACCTAATCCTGTATGCAGCCATGTGGGCCTACCGAACCTCGGTAAGAAACGCGACCGGTTTCACACCTTTCCAATTGGTGTACGGTCTAGAAGCAGTCTTACCGATCCAGTGTGAAATTTCGTCGCTTAAACTCGCAATTGATCTCCTCCCCGGAACTTCGGAAGAAGAGGCTCGTTTCTTGGAATTAGTCCAATTGGATGAAACCCGTCGTGATGCCGCTTTGGCTAACGAAGCCCATAAGAAACGAGTCAAGGCTCAGTTCGACAAAAATGTCAAACCCCGTGTCTTCTCAGAAGGTGATTTGGTCTTGCTTTATGACCAAGAATCCGATAAATTAGGAGCAGGTAAATTCAATTCCTTATGGATGGGCCCCTATATTGTTAAAAGAGTGTTAGCAAAAGGAGCCTACGAGTTAATAGATTACGACGGAATTCCACTGGCGCAGCCCCGGAACGGGCTGTACCTCAAGCGTTACTATGCTTAAATAGTAACCTGCATGCTTTTGTTGTATTTTGTTTTCGCCAAAGTACTTGTTCTGGTTTAGTGATTCCCTTTTTCATTCGTTGCAGATGTCAAACCTTATGGAGACATGTGTTGGATATGCCGACAGAGCGAGTCGTAGTTCGCAGAACCTATCCTCCGCAGCATGGGCCATTTTTGATCCAAGTGGCGAGTTAGTAAGTTTCAGAGGTGTATGTATTGGGCAATCAACGAATAACATCGCTGAATATAGCGCGTTGATAGAACTACTCTCTGATGCCATCACACGAGGCATACGCCGACTAATTGTCAGGCTAGACTCACAGCTCGTAGTACTACAACTCAATGGTATATATTCTGTTCGTAATCCAGCTATTTATCGCATGTTCCTAAGAGTAAAGATCTTGGAAAGACGATTTGATTCAATTCAGTATCAACATATTTCAAGAAATCAAAACACATTAACTGACTCATTGGCAAACTATGTGTTAGATAGACATTTGCAACATTTATAAAAGACACATCATAAAAAGTGTACATATGAATCATCCAAATCAACCAGAATAAGACTCGAAAATCAAAATATATATATAAGCTGTTCATAAAGTTCATACATAATGTTCTGTAACCAAGACAAAATTGGTCATATGACCTAAAAACTCAAAATGCTAGGGGGCACCCTAGCCTAGTGATGCTCCTGATAGTAAGCCACAGTATGTGCGATCATGCGCAAAAGACGGGTCCATCGTCTAGGTACACCGATAGTATGCTGCTGCATCGGTAAAGGTAACTCGTCAATCTGTACATCCGGAAGACCACGGGTAAGGTTCTCAACCTGCCCTTGCACAGCTGTAAGGGTCTCTGTGTCGCTAAGATCACGGATAATAACTCTCCGAGCAGGTTCCTCTGCCGGAACAGTAACAGGTGGTCTCGGACGAAATGCCGGACGAACAGGACCGACATCTGCAAGCGCACATGAGTTCAATTAAAGTCTTGAAAGAATAAAGCACAAGAACATTATGAATGAAAACAATGAATGGTAATATGGTTGAAGTTCTTACCAGTAGCATCCCACTGAGCACCGTCTGGCAGTACCATATCCGGATCGCCCCGGAAATCCATACCAACATATGGGTACTCGGAAAAAGCCATCTCCTGGCGATCGAACCACCTAAAGAAAGCAACATTGAAAGAAATCTGGGATTGACCGGCATGCCTGGACATGTGATCGACCCATCGCTGCATACGTGGCTCGGTAGGAGAAGGCACTCCGAGATCAATGTACTGAGGTTGCATCAGAGGGATCTTCTCCAAGGCGAAGGCAGTCAGAATCGAACCAAAACCAAAGTTCTTCAGCTTCCCGTCCTTCACCTTGTTCAATTGATTTTTCATCTGACTAAGCACTGCATCACTCCAGTTGAAGATTTTCGGTTGGAGACATTCCAAGGCGTGCTGCATGTGAGACCTGTTGGCAACATGTAAAGATGCGCTACCGGCCATCCTACCAAGAGTATACAGAACGGACCTGAGAGGCCTGCTAGTAACATCACGGATAACCACCTTGCCGTCTCTACTCGGATGGGACCCCTCCCTGCAATACTGGCGAACATAATCTCTCACGGAATCATTCCCCCGAACTGTACCTGATAAAGAAATGGGGGCACCCCGCCTTGACAGGCCAGTCAAGAAGTAAATATCTGTCACAGTCAATGGAATAGGTTTGTTCCTGATCTGGAATACTTGGTTAACAGGATCCCAAGCATCAAGCAAATACTGCAGTAGTGAAATCTGTGCTCTCATGCTAGAGATACGGAAAAACTTCAGTAAACCACAGTCTCGCAATGCGCCCACTGTAACAGGATCATGAAGGGCAATCATATCTTCTTCTTCATGTTCTCGTTCTCGCCATGTTAGGGCCATCTTGTTCAAGAATCCCTGCAAAAAAAACAAGAGGATGAGTCAGCTCCTGAAATTGATGAAAAACTGGCGAAAATTTCATCAAAATCTGTGAAAAATTGTTGCTTTTATGCCCCAAAGCAGGTGCCCAGTGTACTACCTGCGTTGGGGGACAAGCTGCCTTCAAGCAGCTTGGATCCCAACGCAGTTTTCGAATGGGGAACCTGCGTTGATCAGAGGGCGCCCTGGCAAAACCCCAGAGGCTCAATAGAGCAGCAAAACAGGCATAAAACAGGAAAATGAAACCATGAAAATGAAGAGCTAAGGTTTAGCTCCTACCTGGTCCAAACAGCGCCGAAAATCGTCCGCAGAATCTCCCGGAATCAACTGATGAAAATCGAGGGGAAAGAGGCTCCTCCAAAGCTCCAACAAGCAAAATGCAAATGAAATGGTAAAATGAGAGGTAAAACCCTTTTTATTTGCTTTCTTACGTAATTCAAGGTAAATATTGATGTGTTAATCTCATTTTCAAGTAAATATTACCCATCTCTAACTAGTTTGTTGCAGCAAATTGAAAATGCGGTGCTATCAATGAAAAAGAGAAGCTAATTATGGTAAAAAATCAAAAGTAAACCATACAATCGAGCAGTTTTAGCAATGTTCATGCTCGTTAAAAAATAAACGCAAGAATCGAGCAGTTTTGTACAGAGTTCATGCTCGTTAAAAAATAAACACAAGTTGTGAGCAATCTTTCCCTACAGTTCAAGCTCATCCAGAAAAAATGAACCGGTAAACAACCTCGAGAAATGTAACCTTTGAAAGCCATATTAAAAGCCCTTGGTCGTGTTTATATGCCATCACCTCCATCCGTTCATTTGGCCATTCGTTCACCTCCATATGTTTGTTTACCCATTTTGAGGAACAGCTGCGAAGAGTGATTTCACTTAGCCATCCTTGTGACACTGCCGTGATTGGAGAATTCCAACCTGTACCTGGAATCTGCTGCTATCCCTGTTCATCACTCGTTCCTCAAAAGACGAGTCTTCTTTGAGCTCTTTTCACTGACTCGTAAAATATGAAAAGTTTGCCGAGTTTTGGCCTTCCAGCTCGTTAAAAGGACCGGAAGAGCTATCCCTCCTCTAGATTTTAAACTTTTTGGACCTGAGGGATTATTACACAAAAAGATCGAGCGCTTGTTTTGTTCGGCTCGTTAAAGCAATCGAAAACTCATCCCTTCTGTATTGTTTTATACTTTTTCGGACTTAAGGGATTAATAACGAAAAAGGAATTTTGGAGTTAACTTTTCGTACCTTTTCAGACTCTCTAAAAATGAAAAGGACCGAGTTTTCTTTGTCGTTAGACTCGTTAAAACGATTAAATAGCGACAAACTTGTCTTTAGACGAGAACGAGTTTCCCTATCGCTAGGCTCGTTAAAACATAGCGATAGGCTTGCCCGAAGGGCAGGTTATAGAACAAGCATATGTTATCCTCCTCAAGCTTGACAAAAATAAAGAGGTACTGGTCAGCAATGACTGGGGAAAAATTGGGAGAACCTCACAGCATTAATGGTAGCAAGTCGCTCTTGAACATGACACTTTGTCCTCCATAGCACATCGGGTTGGGTTGTTTCATTCACCGGTCTCATAACCATGGTCCTCGCCACACCATCCACAATTGGGGTAATGCTACCAATCCATCACATCAGTGTCGTTATATGTTCAAGAGATGTGGTTCTGTAAAGAGTCAACCGTGTTCCACCCACTGCCATACATTATCCTTCATCCACTTCATGACCGCCACCCTGAATCATACATCACAGTTTGTTTTCACCTCATCACAATCACTAGCTCCGTTCCGTGTCACTGATGTGGGATTCATTAAGGCCCTCCTTTGACGGATCGCTCCTTGTCGACATCAGCTCATTATCCAAGGAGTTGATCTAGGAACACCCCCCTCAGTACTTTGAAGCTTGCATGCCTCAATGGCAAGTTTCTCACTTCCGGCGACAAGTATATATCAATGACCTTCGACCAGAAGATTTTGCATGGTGGTTGACGCCAAGTCCTTTATTCCCACCATGTGGATTGTACTGCCGTACCTTGAGGGTCATCATCCTTATCGGTGATTCCTCTCGCGCTTGTTAACGGTTTACATCATTGACCGGTAATCAAGCGATGTCTTTCCATGTTCGACTTCAAGAAATTCTCACATGGATCGACTTGTACAACGAGTGAAGATCGGAAGAGATTGAAGACCCCGGATCTAGTTTCATCCATCCGGGCTACGATATATATTCAGGACATAAAGACATTTGATATGTACATCATTACAGCAGATGATCATCCTTCTCAAAGGATGATAACTTCGGCAGAGAATTATCAGTCTACAATCAGACGATCGTCTGTTCTATGTACCGAAATGTATTTATAAAGCTGAGCATGGGAATGCCCGCCTCAGCTAGATCATGAAAAATGTATGAAAAATAATGTATTGTATTGTATCTTATTACAGGACACTTCTCAGCAGATTGAATGAACTTCGGATCCTCTCAATAAAGCATTTCACCCGATAAACGACCTCATACTTTAGGGGGCATTTGTTATAGACAATTTTGTGCCTTACAGCAACAAGCATGAATTGTCAATAATCCAAGGGATCCAAAGTTCCCTAAACATGATGTTCCTACCCCTAGAGGAACAAGGTCAGCAAACCAACAGCTCTCAGATCAGTTCTCCACCTGAAAACACTCAAAAACAAGCAATCCTGAAATCAAAGCAGGTGCTCCACTAGGCTTCTGCGCTGAAACACAACTGCTCCATGGTGTACCTGCGTTGCAAAGCAGGTAGAACAAAGCCCACCTGCGCTGAGCGAGTTTGGACATGTGGCACACTGAGTCATTGCTCTGGAATCTTCCAAAAATGACACTTGGATCAGGGATTTCGCCTTGTGATGAGTCAGAGGCTTTGTTTCTCCAAGTGGAAGCAAGGTTCACCAAGTGGACTCAAGAACTGAAGATCAACTAAAGATTAGCTGAAGAGAGAGAGGACACAAGGCAGCTACACATCAGTTGCAAGCTGACTCATCCTTTCTCAATTCATCTATATATTGAGCTCTCTCCTATGAGCTCAGGAGGCTGGAATTTTGTGCAAAGTAATGATATGCTGTTGGTTTCACTATTGAGTTATTGGGTGATTGTTTGAGAGAGGTGAAGAAGAGCAATTCTTTCTGCTGGGAGGTGTTGCTGGGTTGGAGCCTTCAATGGTTGTAATACTCTCAGAACCTTTATTTCTTCATTAATAAAAGCTATTGAGGTTCTTCTATGTGCTCTTGTTTCAATTATATATTGTGATGATTGCATGTTTGGTTTACACTAATCCATGAACCAGTTATGATTGCATGCCTCTTGTAGTTTCCTTCTTTGTTATTTTGCAGGATCTCATCGTAGCTGGGCGAGCAGAAGAACAAAGAGCTAGGAGCAAGCGGCCAAAGAGAAGAGTTTGGATCCGACATTAAGCGCAAGGCAACGGTTAGTGCTTTCTCCATTCTCTTTTGCTTTCATAAAGAAGTAAACCTTAAGTAGTTTGTTTTACAGTTTTTGCTAAGGAACTGTCACCCTTAGAGTGGGATAGGGTCATCCGAGTCGGATACTTTTCCCCAGTGGAGTCGCCAGTTTGTTGTAGGGAAAAGTATCCGACTCGGATGACCCTATCCCACTCTAAGGGTGACAGTTCCTTAGCAACAACTGTAAAACAAACTACTTAAGGTTTACTTCTTTATGAAAGCAAAAGAGAATGGAGAAAGCACTAACCGTTGCCTTGCGCTTAATGTCGAATCCAAACTCTTCTCTTTGGCCGCTTGCTCCTAGCTCTTTGTTCTTCTGCTCGCCCAGCTACGATGAGATCCTGCAAAATAACAAAGAAGGAAACTACAAGAGGCATGCAATCATAACTGGTTCATGGATTAGTGTAAACCAAACATGCAATCATCACAATATATAATTGAAACAAGAGCACATAGAAGAACCTCAATAGCTTTTATTAATGAAGAAATAAAGGTTCTGAGAGTATTACAACCATTGAAGGCTCCAACCCAGCAACACCTCCCAGCAGAAAGAATTGCTCTTCTTCACCTCTCTCAAACAATCACCCAATAACTCAATAGTGAAACCAACAGCATATCATTACTTTGCACAAAATTCCAGGCCCCTGAGCTCATAGGAGAGAGCTCAATATATAGATGAATTGAGAAAGGATGAGTCAGCTTGCAACTGATGTGTAGCTGCCTTGTGTCCTCTCTCTCTTCAGTTAATCTTTAGTTGATCTTCAGTTCTTGAGTCCACTTGGCGAACCTTGCTTCCACTTGGAGAAACAAAGCCTCTGACTCATCACAAGGCGAAATACCTGATCCAAGTGTCATTTTTGGAAGATTCCAAAGCAATGACTCACTGTGCCACTTGTCCTTTCTCGCTCAGCGCAGGTGGCCTTTGTCCCACTTGCTTTGCAACGCAGGTACACCATGGAGCAACTGAGTTTCAGCGCAGAACCCTAGTGGAGCACCTGCTTTGATTTCAGGATTGCTTGTTTTTGAGTGTTTTCAGGTGGAGAACTGATCTGAGAGCTGTTGGTTTGCTGACCTTGTTCCTCTAGGGGTAGGAACATCATGTTTAGGGAACTTTGGATCCCTTGGATTATTGACAATTCATGCTTGTTGCTGTAAGGCACAAAATTGTCTATAACAGATGCCCCCTAAAGTATGAGGTCGTTTATCGGGTGAAATGCTTTATTGAGAGGATCCGAAGTTCATTCAATCTGCTGAGAAGTGTCCTGTAATAAGATACAATACAATACATTATTTTTCATACATTTTTCATGATCTAGCTGAGGCGGGCATTCCCATGCTCAGCTTTATAAATACATTTTGGTACATAGAACAGACGATCGTCTGATTGTAGACTGATAATTCTCTGCCGAAGTTATCATCCTTTGAGAAGGATGATCATCTGCTGTAATGATGTACATATCAAATGTCTTTATGTCCTGAATATATATCGCAGCCCGGATGGATGAAACTAGATCCGGGGTCTTCAATCTCTTCCGATCTTCACTCGTTGTACAAGTCGATCCATGTGAGAATTTCTTGAAGTCGAACATGGAAAGACATCGCTTGATTACCGGTCAATGATGTAAACCGTTAACAAGCGCGAGAGGAATCACCGATAAGGATGATGACCCTCAAGGTACGGCAGTACAATCCACATGGTGGGAATAAAGGACTTGGCGTCGACCACCATGCAAAATCTTCTGGTCGAAGGTCATTGATGTATACCTGTCACCGGAAGTGAGAAACTTGCCATTGAGGCATGCAAGCTTCAAAGTACTGAGGGGGGTGTTCCTAGATCAACTCCTTGGATAATGAGCTGATGTCGAAAAGGAGCGATCCGTCAAAGGAGGGCCTTAATGAATCCCACATCAGTGACACGGAACGGAGCTAGTGATTGTGATGAGGTGAAAACAAACTGTGATGTATGATTCAGGGTGGCGGTCATGAAGTGGATGAAGGATAATGTATGGCAGTGGGTGGAACACGGTTGACTCTTTACAGAACCACATCTCTTGAACATATAACGACACTGATGTGATGGATTGGTAGCATTACCCCAATTGTGGATGGTGTGGCGAGGACCATGGTTATGAGACCGGTGAATGAAACAACCCAACCCGATGTGCTACGGAGGACAAAGTGTCATGTTCAAGAGCGACTTGCTACCATTAATGCTGTGAGGTTCTCCCAAATTTTCCCCAGTCATTGCTGACCAGTACCTCTTTATTTTTGTCAAGCTTGAGGAGGATAACATATGCTTGTTCTATAACCTGCCCTTCGGGCAAGCCCATCGCTATGTTTTAACGAGCCTAGCGATAGGGAAACTCTCTCTCGTCTAAAGTCAAGTTTGTCGCTATTTAATCATTTTAACGAGTCTAACGACAAAGAAAACTCGGTCCTTTTCATTTTTAGAGAGTCTGAAAAGGTACGAAAAGTTAACTCCAAAATTCCTTTTTCGTCTTCTAATCCCTTAAGTCCGAAAAAGTATAAAACAATACAGAAGGGATGAATTTTCGATTTCTTTAACGAGCCGAACAAAACAAGCGCTCGATCTTTTTGTGTAATAATCCCTCAGGTCCAAAAAGATTAAAATCTAGAGGAGGGATAGCTCTTCTTGTCCTTTAACGAGCTGGAAGGCCAAAACTCGGCAAACTTTTCATATTTTACGAGTCAGTGAAAAGAGCTCAAAGAAGACTCGTCTTTTGAGGAACAAGTGATGAACAGGGATAGCAGCAGATTCCAGGTACAGGTTGGAATTCTCCAATCACGGCAGTGTCACAAGGATGGCTAAGTGAAATCACTCTTCGCAGCTGTTCCTCAAAATGGGTAAACAAACATATGGAGGTGAACGATTGGCCAAATGAACGGATGGAGGTGATGGCATATAAACACGACCAAGGGCTTTTAATATGGCTTTCAAAGGTTACATTTCTCGAGGTTGTTTACCGGTTCATTTTTTCTGGATGAGCTTGAATTGTAGGGAAAGATTGCTCACAACTTGTGTTTATTTTTTAACGAGCATGAACTCTGTACAAAACTGCTCGATTCTTGCGTTTATTTTTTAACGAGCATGAACATTGCTAAAACTGCTCGATTGTATGGTTTACTTTTGATTTTTTACCATAATTAGCTTCTCTTTTTCATTGATAGCACCGCATTTTCAATTTGCTGCAACAAACTAGTTAGAGATGGGTAATATTTACTTGAAAATGAGATTAACACATCAATATTTACCTTGAATTACGTAAGAAAGCAAATAAAAAGGGTTTTACCTCTCATTTTACCATTTCATTTGCATTTTGCTTGTTGGAGCTTTGGAGGAGCCTCTTTCCCCTCGATTTTCATCAGTTGATTCCGGGAGATTCTGCGGACGATTTTCGGCGCCGTTTGGACCAGGTAGGAGCTAAACCTTAGCTCTTCATTTTCATGGTTTCATTTTCCTGTTTTATGCCTGTTTTGCTGCTCTATTGAGCCTCTGGGGTTTTGCCAGGGCGCCCTCTGATCAACGCAGGTTCCCCATTCGAAAACTGCGTTGGGATCCAAGCTGCTTGAAGGCAGCTTGTCCCCCAATGCAGGTAGTACACTGGGCACCTGCTTTGGGGCATAAAAGCAACAATTTTTCACAGATTTTGATGAAATTTTCGCCAGTTTTTCATCAATTTCAGGAGCTGACTCATCCTCTTGTTTGTTTTGCAGGGATTCTTGAACAAGATGGCCCTAACATGGCGAGAACGAGAACATGAAGAAGAAGATATGATTGCCCTTCATGATCCTGTTACGATGGGCGCATTGCGAGACTGTGGTTTACTGAAGTTTTTCCGTATCTCTAGCATGAGAGCACAGATTTCACTACTGCAGTATTTGCTTGATGCTTGGGATCCTGTTAACCAAGTATTCCAGATCAGGAACAAACCTATTCCATTGACTGTGACAGATATTTACTTCTTGACTGGCCTGTCAAGGCGGGGTGCCCCCATTTCTTTATCAGGTACAGTTCGGGGGAATGATTCCGTGAGAGATTATGTTCGCCAGTATTGCAGGGAGGGGTCCCAGCCGAGCAGAGACGGCAAGGTGGTTATCCGTGATGTTACTAGCAGGCCTCTCAGGTCCGTTCTGTATACTCTTGGTAGGATGGCCGGTAGCGCATCTTTACATGTTGCCAACAGGTCTCACATGCAGCACGCCTTGGAATGTCTCCAACCGAAAATCTTCAACTGGAGTGATGCAGTGCTTAGTCAGATGAAAAATCAATTGAACAAGGTGAAGGACGGGAAGCTGAAGAACTTTGGTTTTGGTTCGATTCTGACTGCCTTCGCCTTGGAGAAGATCCCTCTGATGCAACCTCAGTACATTGATCTCGGAGTGCCTTCTCCTACCGAGCCACGTATGCAGCGATGGGTCGATCACATGTCCAGGCATGCCGGTCAATCCCAGATTTCTTTCAATGCTGCTTTCTTTAGGTGGTTCGATCCCCAGGAGATGGCTTTTTCCGAGTACCCATATGTTGGTATGGATTTCCGGGGCGATCCGGATATGGTACTGCCAGACGGTGCTCAGTGGGATGCTACTGGTAAGAACTTCAACCATATTACCGTTCATTGTTCTCATTCATAATGTTCTTGTGCTTTATTCTTTCAAGACTTTAATTGAACTCATGTGCGCTTGCAGATGTCGGTCCTGTTCGTCCGGCATTTCGTCCGAGACCACCTGTTACTGTTCCGGCAGAGGAACCTGCTCGGAGAGTTATTATCCGTGATCTTAGCGACACAGAGACCCTTACAGCTGTGCAAGGGCAGGTTGAGAACCTTACCCGTGGTCTTCCGGATGTACAGATTGACGAGTTACCTTTACTGATGCAGCAGCATACTATCGGTGTACCTAGACGATGGACCCGGCTTCTGCGCATGATCGCACATACTGTGGCTTACTATCAGGAGCATCACTAGGCTAGGGTGCCCCCTAGCATTTTGAGTTTTTAGGTCATATGACCAATTTTGTCTTGGTTACAGAACATTATGTATGAACTTTATGAACAACTTATATATATATTTTGATTTTCGAGTCTTATTATGGTTGATTTGGATGATTCATATGTACACTTTTTATGATGTGTCTTTTATAAATGTTGCAAATGTCTATCTAACACATAGTTTGCCAATGAGTCAGTTAATGTGTTTTGATTTCTTGAAATATGTTGATATTGAATTGAATCAAATCGTCTTTCCAAGATCTTTACTCTTAGGAACATGCGATAAATAGCTGGATTACGAACAGAATATATACCATTGAGTTGTAGTACTACGAGCTGTGAGTCTAGCCTGACTGTGTTAACTGATCCGTTTCCCGATCGAGGAAAAAATCTAGTTGGTAGTGGAAACGCTTCCCCATCTCAAGTGCTTATGTTGTCGGTTTCAAAACAGCAAAATGATGCTTTGATTTCGACAAGGAACAAAGATTACGGGAATCCACAGGTGTCAAACGATAAAGGTAAAGATCAACCTAGCAGTTCGACAACAACTTCGGCAGAAGTTGTACCCCCCATCACACATGAATTAACAATAAAACTGCCAAAGGGAGTAGTACACAAGTCAACATTTAATCCTCGTGCCAGAGCGGCACAGCATTATAATATAGTGGAAGATTTGGCGCAATCGCTGTATGCTATGTCGACTCTTGAAGTACTACAAAATTGCCCATCCCAAAGGCAGGCATTGTTATCAGCAATTGGTGGGGTGGATCCTAAAGATTCCAATCTTGTATCCTTTGATCACAAAGGATATGATCCTCAGTTACCAGCTCAACTAGCTTTCCTCGTCCAAGTGAAAGCCCTCAACAAAACTGTTCATCGAACAATTATTGATGAGGGGGCATCGACATGTATTATGTCGATGAGTTGCTGGAAAACTTTAGGATCTCCAACCTTGTCGCGATCATCGACAACATTAAAAGCATTCGACGGAAGGACATATACCCCTTACGGTATCCTTAGTAACTTGAAAGTTGAACTAGGGGGCAAAACAGTAGAAATAGATGTTGAAGTCATCGATGGCAATCTTGACTATAACATCCTACTGGGAAGACCATGGATTTATGCCATGGAAGCTGTTGTGTCGACCTATTTTAGGAAAATCGCATTCCCCTTTCAAGGAGGGATTACGATCGTTGACCAACAAAATTTCCTCCCTAATGGTTCACAAGTTACAGGAAGCGTTCCTCTGATCCATGGAAGCGAACATTCGTTTCAAAATATCGGAGTAGGCCTACTAAAAGATCCTACATTAATGGGAACTTTCACCCTTCCACCAACGTTCATTGTGGGAGAAGTGGCGACAGTAGGAACCTGCAATATGATATCTTCCGCACAAAAGGTGTCAGAAAACGATATCAGCATGGATCATGCAAAGGTTTTGTCCCCAAGCCCAATGGAAGTATTGTAGCAATCAATTTTCTTGGCCTGGGGGGCAACCCCAAATCAACGCTCATCAAGCGTTTGGATAGATAGGTCTAGAGAATATGGCACCCCTTTAGGTCCTTGGTCGCGAGTGCATGGAACCGACAAAGGAATAGTCGAATCAATGGTAATTGACGGGGTACCATGGAATGATTCCCACCATCGTTCCCTTCCCCCGGGTTGTGGGGAAGATACTCCAAATAACCTTTATCATCCTTCAGTAGTCGATTTTCTATCGAGTACTGTAAATGCAGTGGGCAATGAGGATAGTTCTTTTACTATGTCAACCTCATTAAAAAATGAAACGATCCCCTTGCCAGATCTCAATGGTAAACCTTCATTACAACCAACAAAGTTGAATGCAATGAAGCTTGGGGGGCATGCACCTCGATTTGCGTTATTATGCTGGGGGCATGCAAACATATCATTGAGCAGTTTTAGCAATGTTCATGCTCGTTATTTGCGTTATTATGCTGGGGGCATGCAAACATATCATTGAGCAGTTTTAGCAATGTTCATGCTCGTTAAAAAATAAACGCAAGAATTGAGCAGTTTTAGAAGAGTTCATGCTCGTTAAAAAATAAACATAAATTGTGAGCAATCTTTCCCTAGCAGTTCAAGCTCACTCAGAAAAAATGAACCGGTAACTAACCATCGAGAAAAGTAACCTTTGAAAGCCATATTAAAAGCCCTTGGTCGTGTTTATATGCCATCACCTCCATCCGTTCATTTGGCCAATCGTTCACCTCCATATGTTTGTTTACCCATTTTGAGGAACAGCTGCGAAGAGGGATTTCACTTAGCCATCCTTGTGACACTGCCGTGATTGGAGAATTCCAACCTGTACCTGAAATCTGCTGCTATCCCTGTCATCACTCGTTCCTCAAAAGACGAGTCTTCTTTGAGCTCTTTTCACTGACTCGTAAAATATGAAAAGTTTGCCGAGTTTTGGCCTTCCAGCTCGTTAAAAGGACCGGAAGAGCTATCCCTCCTCTAGATTTTAATCTTTTTGGACCTGAGGGATTATTACACAAAAAGATCGAGCGCTTGTTTTGTTCGGCTCGTTAAAGCAATCGAAAACTCATCCCTTCTGTATTGTTTTATACTTTTTCGGACTTAAGGGATTAATGACGAAAAAGGAATTTTGGAGTTAACTTTTCATACCTTTTCAGACTCTCTAAAAATGAAAAGGACCGAGTTTTCTTTGTCGTTAGACTTGTTAAAACGATTAAATAGCGACAAACTTGTCTTTAGACGAGAACGAGTTTCCCTATCGCTAGGCTCGTTAAAACATAGCGATAGGCTTGCCCGAA
This sequence comes from Pinus tabuliformis, assembly GCA_031772625.1. NCBI lineage: Eukaryota > Viridiplantae > Streptophyta > Pinopsida > Pinales > Pinaceae > Pinus > Pinus tabuliformis. Next base: position 998,338,337 of record CM062808.1, on the reverse strand, counting down.
GGGCAGGTTATAGAACAAGCATATGTTATCCTCCTCAAGCTTGACAAAAATAAAGAGGTACTGGTCAGCAATGACTGGGGAAAAATTGGGAGAACCTCACAGCATTAATGGTAGCAAGTCGCTCTTGAACATGACACTTTGTCCTCCGTAGCACATCGGGTTGGGTTGTTTCATTCACCGGTCTCATAACCATGGTCCTCGCCACACCATCCACAATTGGGGTAATGCTACCAATCCATCACATCAGTGTCGTTATATGTTCAAGAGATGTGGTTCTGTAAAGAGTCAACCGTGTTCCACCCACTGCCATACATTATCCTTCATCCACTTCATGACCGCCACCCTGAATCATACATCACAGTTTGTTTTCACCTCATCACAATCACTAGCTCCGTTCCGTGTCACTGATGTGGGATTCATTAAGGCCCTCCTTTGACGGATCGCTCCTTGTCGACATCAGCTCATTATCCAAGGAGTTGATCTAGGAACACCCCCCTCAGTACTTTGAAGCTTGCATGCCTCAATGGCAAGTTTCTCACTTCCGGCGACAGGTATATATCAATGACCTTCGACCAGAAGATTTTGCATGGTGGTCGACGCCAAGTCCTTTATTCCCACCATGTGGATTGTACTGCCGTACCTTGAGGGTCATCATCCTTATCGGTGATTCCTCTCGCGCTTGTTAACGGTTTACATCATTGACCGGTAATCAAGCGATGTCTTTCCATGTTCGACTTCAAGAAATTCTCACATGGATCGACTTGTACAACGAGTGAAGATCGGAAGAGATTGAAGACCCCAGATCTAGTTTCATCCATCCGGGCTGCGATATATATTCAGGACATAAAGACATTTGATATGTACATCATTACAGCAGATGATCATCCTTCTCAAAGGATGATAACTTCGACAGAGAATTATCAGTCTACAATCAGACGATCGTCTGTTCTATGTACCGAAATGTATTTATAAAGCTGAGCATGGGAATGCCCGCCTCAGCTAGATCATGAAAAATGTATGAAAAATAATGTATTGTATTGTATCTTATTACAGGACACTTCTCAGCAGATTGAATGAACTTCAGATCCTCTCAATAAAGCATTTCACCCGATAAACGACCTCATACTTTAGGGGGCATCTGTTATAGACAATTTTGTGCCTTACAGCAACAAGCATGAATTGTCAATAATCCAAGGGATCCAAAGTTCCCTAAACATGATGTTCCTACCCCTAGAGGAACAAGGTCAGCAAACCAACAGCTCTCAGATCAGTTCTCCACCTGAAAACACTCAAAAACAAGCAATCCTGAAATCAAAGCAGGTGCTCCACTAGGCTTCTGCGCTGAAACACAACTGCTCCATGGTGTACCTGCGTTGCAAAGCAGGTAGAACAAAGCCCACCTGCGCTGAGCGAGTTTGGACATGTGGCACACTGAGTCATTGCTCTGGAATCTTCCAAAAATGACACTTGGATCAGGGATTTCGCCTTGTGATGAGTCAGAGGCTTTGTTTCTCCAAGTGGAAGCAAGGTTCACCAAGTGGACTCAAGAATTGAAGATCAACTAAAGATTAGCTGAAGAGAGAGAGGACACAAGGCAGCTACACATCAGTTGCAAGCTGACTCATCCTTTCTCAATTCATTTATATATTGAGCTCTCTCCTATGAGCTCAGGAGGCTGGAATTTTGTGCAAAGTAATGATATGCTGTTGGTTTCACTATTGAGTTATTGGGTGATTGTTTGAGAGAGGTGAAGAAGAGAAATTCTTTCTGCTGGGAGGTGTTGCTGGGTTGGAGCCTTCAATGGTTGTAATACTCTCAGAACCTTTATTTCTTCATTAATAAAAGCTATTGAGGTTCTTCTATGTGCTCTTGTTTCAATTATATATTGTGATGATTGCATGTTTGGTTTACACTAATCCATGAACCAGTTATGATTGCATGCCTCTTGTAGTTTCCTTCTTTGTTATTTTGCAGGATCTCATCGTAGCTGGGTGAGCAGAAGAACAAAGAGCTAGGAGCAAGCGGCCAAAGAGAAGAGTTTGGATTCGATATTAAGCGCAAGGCAACGGTTAGTGCTTTCTCCATTCTCTTTTGCTTTCATAAAGAAGTAAACCTTAAGTAGTTTGTTTTACAGTTGTTGCTAAGGAACTGTCACCCTTAGAGTGGGATAGGGTCATCCGAGTCGGATACTTTTCCCTACAACACTCATCCCCTGTAAGTATCAAGTCATCAACATATAATACTAAGATAAGCAACTTGCCATCTACCACAATGTGATAGAGATTGGCATCTGCTTCACTTTTGGTGAGTCCTAATCCACTAATATATGTATCAATCTGAGTGAACCATGCTTGGGGTGCCTCTTTGAGACCATAAAGGGCTCTCCTAAATTTACACACACGTGCCTCCCTTTCATATGTCTCAAAACCCTAAATTTTCTCTATGTAAATCTCTTCCTTAACCACTCCATTGAGGAAGGAAGTAGTCACATCCATCTGGTGGATCTTCCACCCCATATGTGCAACTAATGTTAGAATGGTTCTGATAGAGAAATATCTTGCCACTAGGGTAAATGTTTCCTTATAGTCTACTCCCTCTACCTACTTTGGACATAAATTCGGCCTTGTACTTATCAGTACTGCCATCAACTACATGCTTCACTTTGTAAATCCACCTGGAACCAACCACTGACTTGTTCTCTGGTCTCGACACCACCTCCCATACGCAGTTCTTCATGATGGAGTCATAGTTCTCCACCATGGAATAAACCTACATTGGTTGTGAAATTTCTTCCTCAAATGAAGAATGCTTAGAATCAATGAGTTTTGTCATGATTTCCATGTAACCGGTATACATGTCTGGTAAGCTCCTCTTACAACAAAAGGATGTAGGAGCTCCCACATGCTCCCTAGCATCTTGCACCAACCTATCAACCTCTCTAGTTCTCTTTCTCCCCTTTGGAAGATTCTGGTTGAGTGGGTGCCTCCCGTCTTCTCCTCCACATGTGGCTACTCCACAACATCCTGAATCTCTACATGAGGCCCCTCCTTTGAAACTAAAAGCTCCTCTTTTGGTGGGATACTCAACTATCACTCTAGAGAGTATCTCATAGCCTTCTCCTCATAAAATTTGACATATCTCCTCACCATTGTCACCTTGAGTGAGGGAAAATACACCCTATAATTATGTGGTGTCTCTATGTATCCTATAAAGACTCCCATCTCAATTGCAGGCTCCAATTTCTTCATGATATCCTTAGAGACATGACAATACATAGTAGCTCCAAAAATTTGAAAATGGGATGCATTTGGCTTTCTCCCAGAGAAATCTTCTTCGGGTGTTATCATGCCAAGTATTTTGTGAGGGCTCCGGTTTTGTAAATAAACTGAGGTGTCGCATGATTCTGTCCATAGATGTAATGGTAGCCCTTGATCATGCAACATGGCTCTTGTCACTTCAACTATGCTTTTGTTTTTCCTTTTAGCCACCCCATTTTGTTGTGGGTTATGAGGTGCTATCAATTCTCTTCTAATACCATCTTTGGCACAAAATTCCTTGAAGGTGTTAGATACAAATTCTCCTCCATTATCACTCCTTAGGGATTTAAATTTTTGACCGAACTCCTTTTCAACCAATGCTTTGAATTCAACAAATTTGGAAAAATATTCATCCTTTTTCCTCATAAAGAAAATCCAACATTTTCAAGAAAATTCATCAACAAAAATCACATATTACCTGTGTTTTGTTGTAGAGGCTATATAAAATGGTACCCATACATCAGGGTGGAATCACTCCAAGATTGTTCCAGCTCTGCTATCTAGGCCCTGGAAGGTGGATTTGACATATTTCCCCAATTTGCATCCCTTGCAGACATCATGCTAGTCAAGGGTGCATTTCGAGAGACTGGTGGTAACATACTGCATGATATTTAAGGCCCCATGGTGTAAGTGTCCCATGCACCTGTTCTAGAGCTCTCAAACATATCAACTTTTCACATTTTCCACCCTTCTACTTAGTGCAGAATAATATTACACCTCAAGTTTGTAGATATTTTTCACTCTAACTCCAATCTATTTCATTTTCCCAGTAGCTATATGTCTCAGAAAGGCTTTTCCTTTACTAAAAACAACATTATAGCCTATATCCTCCAATACAGCTACATAGATCAAATTCTTCTTCAACTCAGGTACATACATAACATCTTTCAGATGACAATGGGATCCTAACTTCATCTCAAAGGTGACAATACCAATTCCTTTGGTAATATACCTCCCATAATCTCTAAGTTCTATGTGCATTTGGAGGTCCTTCTTCTCTAGGCTACTGAAGAATTATTTGCATCTTGTCATATGGAATGAGGTACCAGAATCTAGGTACCACACCCTCCGCATTATAGTGCTTTCCATGCACGCAATTAGGGTGAACTCTAATCCGAATTCTGAGGCAAGTGATTCATCTTGTGCTCCTCCTGAAGGCTTCTTGTTAGTCTTGTTATGCAGACACTTTGTTGCATAGTGCCCATATTCATGGCAGTGAAAACATTTTATCTTACTAAGGTCCTTCTTCTTTCCATTGTTCTAGATGGACTTTGGTTTTCCTTGGCACTTATTTCCCTTGCCTTCCAAGGAAAATTTTTCTTCCTCCTCAACTTTGGATGTTACTCCATCTCTAGTGTTCCTTTAGATTTCTTCCTGCACCAAATCGAACCAAAGTCTCTATTTATAGAGTCCTGGTAGATATGAAAATATTTTGGAAGGCCTAAGAGAGCTAGGTTCACTAACTCAGAAGATGGTACGTTTTCTCCAACTCCTCCAGGCTGATCTCGACATTGAGTGAATTTGGAGAGGTAATGTGGAATGGTTTCATTTTTTTGCATTCAGATGTTCCTGAACTTGTCCCTCAATGCCAATTTCCTGACATCACTGCCATTTTCGAATAATTCAGTGAGGGTCTTCCACATAGAAAATGGAGTTTCTTTGCCATGTAAATTCAAGACTATGTGGTCTCTCACACCCTCCAAGATGATCCTCCTAGATTTTGTGGTATCCTTCTTCCACTAGGCTAATTGTTGTGAATCTGATGCTGTTGGTTTTGGAATGTTAGTTTGGGTGTATTCCTGCACTCCATTATCATCGAGTACAACTTCCTTCCTGTCCTTCCAAGATTATGAAATTTAAGGTTCCCTCTAGGGCATACTCCAATCTCAATTTGTTGAAATAAATTTTCTCGACATGGAAGAAAAATACTTCACTAAATATACAAATAAAAATATTTGAAGGAGAATATATATTGATTGGTTTCTATTGTGATTTCAAGAGCTCTGATACCATGCAAAAATTAATAGAGATTACAAATTACCTCTACAATTTTGTAGAATGGAAATCACAATTTAGAAACAAATGCAATGACATGTAACCATCTAAACCACAAGAACACAATGATTTACAGGGGAACCCAATTGGGGAAAACCCCTCGGCTACTTTTCATTAATCAGATGAGAATGAGAAACTATTACAATGTCTTACTTCAACTCTGAAGTACACCCTACAATTTAAACCTGTTCTCCTACTAACTGTCCTTCTTTGTCCAACACTTAGCCAATTCAAGACTCCATATTCCTCCTATTTCCTTATGAAATTCCAAAGGAATTGATCACCTACTTAATTACCAAGCTTTTACACTCAACTAGTATACAATTGAAAATTACAATATACATTTTCCTCTACTCCAGATAGGAAATTCGAATTCCATGCATTTTTGGGCTATTTTTAGTTGATTGACTAGTTTAACTAAGAGATCAATGAGTTAACAATATTCATAACTAATCAACCGACCTTCAACTGACTCAACTAGTAACTAGAGCTCAGTTAACTGAGTTCAACTGAAAATAACTAAACTAGATTTCTATATTTTAGCAATCACTACATGCACAACTCTACTCCAAGCCTACAAACTTGAATTTTTTGATCTAACTAAGTGACAAGGACATGTCACTCAAGCTAACTGCAATCCAAGTCATCGTGCTGATGTGGAAAATTGAATTACTCAATTTGACTAAGGCATAAGTTAAATTGAGCCTTTCTTGCTACAATTTCTAACAGGGGAGGTGTCAAGGGATGGCTATCCACCATGGAATTCCATTACTATCAATTTTCCGAGCTGTGAGTAGACAATTTAGATTGGATAGGCTATCCACACTTTTGTTCTGGTGCCTTAACACATGGTAGAAGGATTTTTGCTGGAAGTCATCCAAGATTGTTGAAACTCTTTGAAGCAAAATCTTGAGATGATTTTATTTTGGCCATGATTTTTTTTGAAGATGTTGGATCATAATGAAGGTGTCCCCTAGGATCATGAAATTTGGTAGATTCATATCTTTATCCAATATCACTCCTAGCAATATACCATACAACTCCACATGATTATTAGTCATTATAGCCAATCCCCATTAGTATCGAGTTACTAGTGTTCCATTGGGATTAAATAAAACCCCTCTCCCTCCCGTGACCCATGCATTCTTCTTTGAAGCCCCATCAAATTGAATGATCCAACATCTCTTTTCCTTTTTCCACTCCTCCATATCATGATCCGAAAAGAGGAGTTTCCAGTTTCTCTCACCTGAGCAAGGCTTGGGAATAGGAGCCAGGTAACTTGTTTGGGGATCCACAAGGAATTCTAGCTAGTGATGTTCATAGGGATTAAGCATGGGGTCTGGAGTCCCCTATTTTAGCCTACTATTGTGCCCTCCTCTTCTATTCTTTTAAGTTTCATATAACTAAGATTTTGAGGTGCAAAGCATAATAGATTTTGGAGCCATTTTCAGAGCAACATATGAGCTCAAATACCATATCGGACCCACTCAATCAAAAAGTGCTCTGGAAAATATTTCCAATATATAAAGAAATATGAAATTGGCCCCTTAGATGAAAAGATAGGGACAATCAAAGTTAGGCCCATAAAAGTCAAAACCCCAGAACTCCGTAACTCATTATAAAATCGACTTCAAAAGGTTCTAGGGACTAGGTATCCATCAACTATCAGAGTTGGGGTTGTCTACTGATGTAACCCTATAAACTAAATTGGAAGCCTAGACCCCACAACCCTAGAACCCCATAACCTTTTACGAAATTAATTCTTGAAGGTGCTGAGATTGAACCATTTATATGGGAAAATTCAATCCCTAATATAGGAGACCTCCTTTGAAGCTATTATAAAGAGAAAGAAAGGACCAACACGACCACATAAAATTTCCCCTATATTTAGAAGATGATCCTAAAGAAAATATTGAAGATGCTATTGAGGTTGAGGAGAAATAGTACTCTACCCTCTCAGAAGAAGAAAATGAAATAGAAGCACAGGGAGGAGGGGAGGATGGGAAAAGCCTCCCTTTGGATGAAGAAGAGATAGATGCATATTGTAAGTAGTTTGTTAATTTAATACAAGAACAATTTCATAGGAGATATATTTGAGATCCAGAAAAAGATCTTGGAAACAATATCACTGTGAAGAAATTGTCCAACTTTCCCCCATAAAACCAACTGACAAAGGGAAAAAACTTGTCAATCTTGATCCACCAACTAAAGTAGAAACCTCCCACCCCATGAATTCCAAGTATGAATCTACAAATTCAGAGAAAATACCAGTGCAAACAGAGCTGATAAATCAAAAAATGTTGGGCACAACCCAACTTGGTCCATGTTTTGGTCAGAGACTCCACATTTTGAGGAGTGGAGTGCACGGAGTTGGCAAAGTTATATTCATCACACAATGTTTAGGGGCTTTGGGGTGAGTCAAAGTCCCTTATTTTGTAATGGGTATCAGGTATTAGTCCATTGTTTTATCAGATCCATGGTATGTGGACCAGGGTCTTGTAGTAAGGAAATCTATATAAAGAAGATGTAATACTTTGTCAAAGATAGCTAAGCATAGATAGAATTCATAGATTAAGCGTATTTTCTGTCTTGGGTTTGTATTTTTTAGAAGGCTCTGCAACTAAGTGTGCAAAGGCCTTGGAAGAGTCTGCCGATGAGTGCGTAGACCACTTGTAGCTGGGTGAGCAGGTGAGAGAAGTGCATGTATTGAAGATCCTCATTAATAAAGAAGAAGTTTTGGCAAAGTATTGTTCATATTTTTGTGTTCATTATCTGTTGTTATAAATATCGTCATGCATGCTTTTTACTGAATTATGCTAAAGAATACATGTTATGCTGTTCTATGTTATATTTATGTGTTAAGTACCAATCTGTGAAGTTAATCATCATCGCGAAGTTATTCATGTATGAAAATTTTTAGATAGATATAAAATATAAGTGAACACATGGTGGCCACAGTGCGGATATCCCTTTGGCTACAGAAACCTAGTTCTGCAACCTCCCATAACCACTTTGGGTGAGACAGCGATTTGCTTGCAGGTCGCTGCTGAAAGTGAGAATCGTTGAGGGTTTTATTGGTGCGCAGTACACTCTGAACCTGGGTCAAGCCCCCTTAAACCAACAAATGGTTCCGTTTCCAGGACCGGGATCTGCTTAAGGGATATGTTTTGGTGTTTGTCGAAGAAAGAAGTCCAGGAGTGGGTTGAACAGAAAGAAAGAGAATTTGCAGAAAAAGAGAACATAAACCCTCAATTATCAGCTGAAGACTAGTTGTAGAAGTATGTCTTTGAAGAGCAATAAGAAATCTTCTTTGGGTCATTCCACATTGAACTGTATGAGTGGGTATCAAAGTTGACCAAGCATAAGACTTGTTTTAAGAATGAAAAACCTAAGGAGTGGAATCCTGAATTGATACGACGACTCAAGAACGCTAGTAACAATATCTCAAGGGCTGTTGATTTAAGGATCGATAGCATTTTGGGAGGATTTATCACTGAGTTCGCAATAGATGTGATCATATCCTATAATGAAGCTGAACGAAGATTTTTCAAAGGACCGTGAGGTAAGCTCTTAAAATCTTTTAATCTCTGGATTAAGATGTTATTATGTGAAAAGGGTATTTTGCGAATGCAGTAAGATTAATGTTTAAATGAAGAGGGAAGAAGTCTAAACTAGGACCAGGGTCTATGTGAAGTGGAAAATGATATAGAACAAATCCAATGAATTTTATTGAGACTGACTATAGCCCCTTGTTAGGAAGATCTAAGAGTGAAGAAGAAAGAAATAACCCTACAACCCCACAACATCCCCCCTCCCATCCTGAAGGCGCGTCGATGTTAGGAGTTGAGAAGAATCAGGGCATCTTTGGGATTCCCCACCCATCTAATCCCCTTACCCCCCCCACCCCTCCCCATAATTCCCCTACATCCCTCCGCCTCCCCCTGCACCTAGCCCTCCAAGAAGGAAAATGGACGATGACATTAAGGTTCCTATCTTTAAATGACTTGGATCATAGGATCTTGAACAGTTCTGGTTTGTAGCTGATGTAGTATGGACAACAAGACTAATCACTAGTGATGATGTATAGAAGGCACAACTTGTCACATCACTGGGAGAAAGTGTGCTAACATGGTATATGAAATACTCTATGACTAATCCAACTGCTTCATTTGATGAAATTAAGAAATCATTGGTATCAAAATTCATGAAGCTGAAATAATAATCACAATGCATCATAGAGCTAAAATAAATCAAACAGGAAACAATTGAGTCTGTGTGGGAGTTGGATCAACGATTCAAGGTGTTAATGGGACAAGTAAGCTTTATCCTACCTCCAAAACAGCATAAGGAATGATTCATAGCCATGCTACTACCACATATTAAGTTACCTTTGAAAAAACAAAAGATTGCGACTGAAGATGAAGCACTGAAGATTGCGATGAAGCTGGATTCTTTGCCGATTGGGGATACTCATGTAGTAGTACAACAGATACAGAGTCAGCTAGCTAATCTGTGTAAGCTTTAACCCAGTAAAGAAATTACCTGCATACGAATTCTAAAACACAGAAAATAAACAATGTGAGAGCATGACACATAAAACATATATACATAGAGATTTTCCCCTGCATCCCAAAACTGGGACTACTAGCTTGATTTTTCATTATATTCCTTTTAATGTTACAATACATATTTATACATGCTGAAGCATCCAATACCATGGACCGAAAACCATCGCGTCCAAAACCATGGACCGAAAACCATAGGTAGGTCTGCCCAACCTAATATAGGGTCCAATTTTTTTTTTTTCCAAGGCGCTACCCCAGACCCCATAGAGGGGGGCTACCCGCCCCCCTCAAACCCCCCTGTGACCCCCCCGTTGTGCAATCGGCTCGACAAAGGTGGGGCTCCACCCCCCATCTAACCCCTTGGTTCACTACGTGGGTTAGTCGTGGAAAGATTATAACACAACCCAACATTCTCCCACTTGTTGTTTTCTTTCCACAGGGGGCCACAAGAGAGCTTAGTCATTTTTCTAACCTTAAAATGCCCATTGTTTCTCTACACTAGGAGAACTTCTCAGAGATCAAAAATTTTGTCAATGCATTTGTAGTATTCTTCAAAGTGTCCACCTTTACCAGCAACACCCTTTTGTCTTCTATCATATCCCTCACAAGTGATACTGAACATCAATGTTATTTATCTTTGAATGATAATCAAGGTTCTTTGTCAAGAAAATTGCACTTTGGCTGTAATAGTCTATCCTTATAGCTCCCTGTACTAACCCCATACTTGAACACAATCTTTGCAACCAAACTGCTTCCTTGCTTGCATGAGTGGCTGCCTTGTATTCTGCCTCTGTAGTTGATAGTGCCACTACAAATTGTTTCTTACTCATCCAATTGACTGCACCTCCAAATAGGTTAAACACATACCCACATGTAGATCTTCTCTGATCCAAATCTCCAGCTCAATCAGCATCAACAAAGCCATGGATATCCAAAGCTCTGTCCAATCTTGGTATTCTTTGGTAGGACAAACCATAATCACTAGTGCCATGCAGATACCTAAAAACCCGCTTCACTAATGTCCAATGCTCCTTCCCTGGGTTTGACATAAACCTGCTCAATACTCCCACTGCATGTGCAATGTATGGTCTAGTACAAACCATGCATACATCAGGCTACCAACTGCACTTGCATATGGAACATGGGACATATGCTCTTCCTCTTCTTGTGTCTTGGGACACTATTCAGCAGATAAATTTACACCTACAAGAATAGGAACCTTCACCTGTTTACTATCCTGCATATTAAACCTCTGCAGTATTGTCTCGACATACTTCCTCTGGTTTAACCAGAGCTTCCTCTTTGCTCGATCTCTTTTAATTTCCATGCCCAAAATATAGTTTGCAGCACCAAGATATTTCATGTTGAATTTGGAGGACAATTAGGTCTTCAAATCCTGGATAATTTCTTTGTCATTTCCAATCAGCAACATATCATCCACATACAAGACTAGATAAATAACACGGTCACTAATTAATTTAAAATACACACAGCGATCTGCTTTGCTTATGGTGAAGCCAAGTCCTCATATAAATGTATCAAATTTCTGATACCAAATCCTTGGTGACTGTTTTAACCCATACAGAGACTTCTTTAACTTGCATACCAGTTCTTTCTTACCCTTCACCGCAAAGCCTTCAAGTTACTTCATGTAGATCTCCTATTCTAGATCCCCGTGAAGAAATGTTGTCTTCACATCTATCTGTTCTACCTCAAAATCAAAAGCAGTAGCAATAGATAAAAGTAATCTAATAGAAGTTACCTTGGCAACAGGAGAAAAAATATCACCAAAATCAATTCCCGACACCTGGGAATAACCTTTTGCTACCAACCGAGCTTTGTATTTCTCCACCTTTCCTTCTGCATTTGTCTTCTTCTTGAACACCCATTTTCTGCCAATGGGTTTCCTTCTAGTTGGAAACTCCACAAGATCCCAAGCCTCATTTTTGTGCAAAGATGCCATTTCATCAACCATGGCCTCTTTCCAGAGTTTTCCATCCTCTGAATCTACTGCTTCCTTCACAGTTCTGGGATCATCATTAGTAATAGATAAAGCAAAATTTGAACAGAAAGCAGATGGACTATACCTTTCTGGCTTCCTTCTTTCTCGAACTAATCTTCTTATACCCAGAGTTTGTGGCTCTTCATCTTCTGATTCCTCCTCTGTTGTAGAGTCTGATTCTTCCTCCTTTAGCTCAAGCTCTATCTTCTTAGGTTCCTTTGGTTGGACTTCATGTTTAATAACATATTTCACCTCTTTGAACACCACATCTCGGCTATACACAACCTTCCTTATTGCTGGGTTCCAAAGCTTATAACCCTTTAAACCATCCTTATACCCAATAAAGATGCATTTTTCACATTTACTATCCAACTTGGTTCGTTTCTCCTTTGGAACATGTACATATGCATCACATCCAAATACCCTCAGATGTGAAAGAGAGGGTTTCTTACCAGTCCATACCTCTTGTGGAGTCTTATCCTCCAACGCTGATGAAGGTGATCTGTTGACTAGGTAACATGCTGTCTCCACTGACTTTGCCCAGAATTCCTATCCTAACCCGACACCACTGAGCATGCTTCTTGCCCTTTCCATCAACGTCTTGTTCATTCTTTTTGCAACTCCATTTTGCTGAGGTGTTTATGGAGTAGTCTTCTACCATGCTATACCACACTTCTTACAGAATTCTTCAAATTCCTTACTGCAAAACTCTCCACCATTATCTGTCCTCAGCACCTTTACCTTCTTCTTTGTCTGGTTTTCCACCAGAGCCTTAAATTCTTTAAACCTGTCAAAGACTTCAGATTTCTTCTTAAGGAAATATATCCATGTATTCCTTGAGAAGTTATCTATAAATGATACATAGTACACAGACTTACCTAGTGATGGAACCTTCACAGGTCCAAACACATCACTGTGCACAAGCTCTAATATTTGTTTCGCCCTCTTACCACCAGAGGGGAAACTCACCCGATTCTGCTTCCCATATACACAATTTTCACAAAAATAAAAATCCAGAGAGTTATTATTTATACCTTCTACCATACCTCTACCATGAAGTATTCGAAGGCCCTCCTCTCCAATATGTCCAAGCCTTTGATGACATAGCATGGTCTTCTCTCCAGAGACCACTAGATTTTCTACTCCACTTTCAGGAACCACAGAACTATTGCACACATCAACAACAGTGCTACCTTGCAGCTTGTACAGAGTTCCAATCCAAAATCCCCGCATCAATACTAATGCTCCTCGAACCATCTTGTAGGTATCCTTATTGAACACTATTTTTACACCTACATCATCCGGCTTGCTTACAAAAATCAGATTTCTGGCTAATGCAGGAATATGCAGAACACCCAGAAGTGTTCTAACCCTTCCACCTTGCAACTTCAACTTTACTTTTCCGCAACCAACAATTCTAGCCTTCCTATCATCCCCTAAGAAGACATCACCACCATCGTATTTATCATACTCGCAAAACCACTCTCTATGGGTAGTGAAGTGAAAGGATGCACTTGAGTCAATCAACCATACCTCATGATCTACATGTGTACTTGAAGAAGCCAAGTACACATCCCCACCTTCATCTGAGGTGGTTTTTGCCTTTGCAGAAGAAGCATCACCAAATCCCTTTCCTTTGTCAAGAGCTTTAGATTTACAATCCCTTTTGTAGTGCCCTTCCTTTCCGCATTTCCAGCACACCACCTTTATAGGTTTTCCTGGAGATTTAGATCTCCCACTCGATGACTTATTTTTGTTTCTATTTTGGGACCGTCCTCATTCAGACAAGGCATCACCATTCTGGCTGTCCATATTTTTCCATCTCATCTCCTCCGTTAGCAAGGATGAGACTATTTCATCAAACTGCAAGGCAGTTGCATTGCTACTTATTGCAATAACCAGACTATCCCATGAATCTGGTAGAGAACACAACAAACTAATGCACTTATCTTCATTTGAAATTTTAATACAACTGATAATAATTGAATTACCACAATATTAAATGTGTTCAGATGCTCTGTCACTGAGTCTCCATCTTTCATCCTTAGGTTGTACAGCTTTTTCCATAGGAACAATTTATTCACCAGAGACTTAGATTGGTACAAAGTCCCTAACTTGTCCCACAAAGCCTTAGCCGTAGCTTCCCTTGATACATTTAGCAATATTAAATCTGAGACACACAATCGTATTGTGCTCTTTTGCTTCTGATCCAACTTATTCCATTCTTCCTTGGACACTCCCATTGGTTTAGTACCCGGATCTACCGCGATCCATTGATCTTTATCCACCAATAGATCCTCCATCTTAAGTTTCCACAACTCAAAACTCTGACCATTAAATTTCTCGATCTCTATCTTTCCACTGCTCGCCATCTTCTTTCACCACCAGAATTGATCTCGCAGATCTCCCACTGAACAAGGTCTACCACAGGTCCGAGCGAAACCCCTCAGCAACAAAGGTGTCCCTTTGAAGCCAAAATAGCTTTGATACCAAATGTAGGTTTTAACCCCGTACAGAAATTACCTACCTAAAACATAGAAAATAAACAATGTGAGAGCATAACACATAAAACAAATATACACAAAGATTTTCACTTGGATCCCAAAACTGGGACTACCAGCTTGATTTTTCATTATATTGCTTTCAATGTTACAATATATATTTATACATGCTGAAGCATCCAATACCATGGACCAAAAACCATTGAGTCCAAAACCATGGACCAAAAACCATAGGTAGGTCTGCCCAACCTAATATAGGGTCCAAAATTTTTTTTTCCTGGGGTGTTGCCCCGGACCCCGTAGAGGGGGACTACCCATCCCCCTTAAACCCCCCAAATAGGGGGGCTGCTGCCCCCCACTACACAATCGGTGCAACGAAGGGGGGGCTCTGCCCCACCTCTAACCCCCCATTTCACTACGTGGGTTAGTCGTGGAAAGAATATAACACAACCCAACAATTTGACCTTGGAATTGTAGGATCTCAAGAAAGGTAAAGAGACCAGATCATAAGTATGGTGTACAAAATGCAACGCAGAGGGTCATTATAAGGATCAATACCTTGTGTTTAGAGATTATTTGGCAAGTGGAGCACCTAACCTAGTAAACGTAGGTTTGTGGTGAGATATTTGTAGAACAAGAGGTCAATATCACTTTGAATATTGATACCTACTACATAAGTACATGTAGACCTTGAATAAACTATTTTTCAACTTTTGTAGATCAGTAAGCCATGATGAGAAATTTTTTCTAAGTTATGACTTGATGATGGAGTGCACTGTTGATGCTTATGTTGGGTTGTGTTATATTCTTTCCACGACTAGCCCATGTAGTTAACCAGGGGGTTAGAGGGGGGGCGAAGCCCCCCCTTCGTTGCACCAATTGCATAGTGGGGGGGTCACAGGGGGTTTGAGGGGTGCAGGTAGCCCCCCTCTATGGGGTCTAGGGTAGTGCCCCGAAATTTTTTGTTTTTGGACCCTATATTAGGTTGGGTGGACCTACCTATGGTTTTGTGCATGATTCTAGCACATGGTTTTGGATGCGATGGTTTTCGGTCCATGGTATTGGATGCTTCGACATGTATAAATATGTATTGTAACATTGAAAGGGACATAATGAAAAATCAAGCTGGTAGTCTCAGTTTTTGGATCTAGGGGAAAATCTCTGTGTATATGTGTTTTATGTGTTATGCTCTCGCATTGTTTAATTTATGTGTTTTAGAATTCGTATGCAGGTAATTTTTGTACGAGGTTAAAACCTGCATTTGGTATGAGAGTTGTTTTGGCTTCAAGGGGATACCTTTTTTGCTGAGGGGTTTCGATCGGGTCTATGGTAGACTCTGTTCAGTGGGAGATCTGCGGGATCAATTTGGGTGGTGAAAGAAGATGGCGAGCAGTGGAAAGATAGAGATCGAGAAATTTAATGGTTAGAGTTTTGAGTTATGGAAACTCAAGATGGAGGATTTGTTGGTGGATAAAGATTAGTGGATCGCGATAGATCTAGGTACTAAACCAACGGGAGTGTTCGATGAAGAATGGAAGAAGTTGGATTGGAAGGAAATGAACACAATACAATTGTGTGTCTTAGATTCAGTATTGCTGAATGTATTAAGGGAAGCTACAAAGAAGGCTTTGTGGGACAAGTTAGGGACATTGTACCAATCTAAGTCTCTGGTGAATAAACTGTTCCTATGGAAAAAGCTGTATAACCTGAGGATGAAACATGGAAACTCGGTGACAGAGCATCTGAATGCATTTAATACTGTGGTAAGTCAGTTATTATCTTTTGATATTAAAATTTCAGATGAAGATAAGTGCATCAGCTTTTTGTTTTCTCTACCATATTCGTGGGATAGTCTGGTTATTGCAATAGGTAGCAATGCAACTACCTTGTAGTTTGATGAAATAGTCTCATCCTTGCTGACGGAGGAGATGAGACAGAAAAATATGGAGAGCTAGAACGGTGATGCCTTGTCTATACGAGGACGGTCCCATAACAGAAAAAAAAAAAAAAGTCATCGAGTGGGAGATCTAAAACTCTAGGAAAACCTGTAAAGGTGGTGTGCTGGAAATGCGGAAAGGAAGGGCCCTACAAAAGGGATTGTAAATCTAAAGCTCTTGACAAAGGAAAGGGATCTGATGATGCTCCTTCTGCAGAGGTGAAAACCACCTCAGATGAAGGTGGGGATGTGTACTTGGCTTCTTCAAGTAGACACGTAGATCATGAGGCATGGTTGATTGACTCAGGTGCATCCTTTCACTTCACTCCCCATAGAGAGTGGTTTTGCGAGTATGACAAATATGATGGTGGTGATGTCTTCTTGGGGGATGGAAGGAAGGCTAGAATCATTGGTCATGGAAAAGTAAAGTTGAAGTTGCAAGGTGGAAGGGTTAGAACACTTCTGGGTGTCCTGTATATTCCTGCATTGGCCAAAAATCTGATTTCCGTAAGCAAGTTGGATGATGTAGGTGTAAAAACAGTGTTCGAGAGGGATACCTGCAAAATGGTTCAGGGAGCACTAGTATTGATGTGGGGAGTTCGGATTAGAACTCTGTACAAGGTACAAGGTGGCACTGTTATTGATGGGTACAATAGTTCTGTGGTTCCTGAAAGTGGAGCAGAGAATCTAGTGGTCTCTGGAGAGAAGACCATGTTGTGGCATCAAAGGCTTGGACATATTGGAGAGAAGGGCCTTTGAATACTTTATGGTAAAGGTATGGTAGAAGGTATGAGTAATAGCTATTTGGATTTTGATTTATATGAAAATTGTGTATATGGGAAGAAGAATCGGGTGAGTTTCCCCTCTGGTGGTAAGAGGGCGAAACATATATTAGAACTTGTGCATAGTGATGTGCTTGGACCTGTGAAGATTCCATCACTTGGTAAGTCTATGTACTATGTATCATTTATAGATGACTTCTCAAGGAATACATGGATATATTTCCTTAAGAAGAAATCTGAAGTCTTTGACAGTTTTAAAGAATTTAAGGCTCTGGTGGAAAACCAGACAGAGAAGAAGATAAAGGTGTTGAGGATAGATAACGGTGGAGAGTTTTGCAACAAGGAATTTGAATAATTCTGTAAGAAGTTTGGTATAGCACGACAGAAGACTACACCATACACACTTGAGAAAAATGGAATTGCAGAAAGAATGAACAAGATGTTGATGGAAAGGGCAAGAAGCATGCTCAGTGGTGTCGAGTTAGGACATGAATTCTGGGTAGAGGCGGTGGAGACAACATGTTACCTGGTCAACAGATCACCTTCATCAACATTGGAGGATACAACTCCACAAGAGGTATGGATTAGTAAGAAACCCTCTCTTTCACATCTGAGGGAATTTGGATGTGATGCATATGTACATGTTCCAAAGGAGAAAAGAACCAAGTTGGATAGTAAATCTGAAAAGTGCATCTTTATTGGGTATAAGGATCGTTTAAAGGGTTATAAGATTTGGAACCCAATAACAAGGAAGGTTGTGTACAACCAAGATGTGGTGTTCAGAGAGGTGAAAGATATTATTAAACATGAAGTCGAACCAAAGGAACTTGAGAAGATAGAGTTTGAGCTTAAGTACGAAGAATCAGACTCTACAACAGAGGAGGAATCAGAAGATGAAGAGACACAAACTCTGGGTGTGAGAAGATCGGTTCGAGAAAGAAGGCAGCCAGAAAGGTATAGTCCATCTGCTTTCTGTTCAAATTTTGCTTTATCTATTACAGACGATGATCCCAGAACTGTGAAGGAAGTAGTAGATTCAAAGGATGGCAAACTCTGGAAAGAGGCCATGGTTGATGAAATGGCATCTTTGCACAACAATGAGGCTTGGGATCTGGTGGAGTTGCCGGCTGGGAGGAAACCCATGGCATCAAATGGGTGGTCAAAAAGAAGACAAATGCAGAAGGAAAGGTAGAGAAATACAAAGCTCGGTTGGTAGCAAAAGGTTATTTCCAGGTGCCGGGAATTGATTTTGGTGTTATTTTTTCTCCTGTTGCCAAGGTAGCTTCTATTAGATTACTTTTATCTATTGTTGTTGCTTTTGATTTTGAGGTAGAACAGATGGATGTGAAGACAACATTTCTTCACGGGGATCTGGAAGAGGAGATCTACATGAAGCAACCTGAAGGTTTTGTGGTGAAAGGTAAGAAAGAAATGGTATGCAAGTTAAAGAAGTCTCTGTATGGGTTAAAACAGTCACCAAGGATGTGGTATCAGAAATTTGATACATTTATATGGGGACTTGGCTTCACCAGAAGCAAAGTAGATCACTGTGTGTATTTTAAATTAATTGGTGACTGTGTTATTTATCTGGTCTTGTATGTGGATGATATGTTGCTGGTTGGAAATGACAAAGAAATTATCTAGGATTTGAAGACCCAATTGTCCTCCAAATTCGACATGAAATATCTTGGTGCTGCAAACTATATTTTGGGCATGTAAATTAAAAGAGACCAGGCAAAGAGGAAGCTCTGGTTAAACCAGAGGAAGTATGTTGAGACAATACTACAAAGGTTTAATATGTAGGATAGTAAATCGGTGAAGGTTCCCATTCCTGTAGGTGTGAGGTTATCTAGTGAACAATGTCCCAGGACACAAGAAGAGGAAGAGGACATGTCTCGTGTTCCATATGCAAGTGCAGTCAGTAGCCTGACGTATGCAATGGTCTATACTAGATCAGACATTGCACATGCAGTGGGAGTATTGAGCAGGTTTATGTCAAAACCAGGGAAGGAGCACTGGATAGCAGTGAAGAGGGTTTTCAGGTATTTGTTTGGCACTAGTGATTATGGTTTGTGCTACCAAGGAAGACCAGGATTGGATAGAGTGTTGGATATTCATGGCTTTGTTGATGTAGACTGGGCTAGGGATCTGGATCAGAGAACATCTACAAGTGGGTATGTGTTTAACCTATTTGGAGGTGTAGTCAGTTGGATGGGTAAGAAACAATTTGTAGTGGCACTATCAACTATAAAGGCAGAATACATGGTAGCCACTCATGCAAGCAAAGAAGCAGTTTGGTTGCAGAGATTGTGTTCAAGTATGGGGTTAGCACAGGGAGCTATAAGGATAGACTGTGACAGCAAAGTGTAATTTTCTTGGAAAAGAACCCTGCATATAATTCAAAGACAAAGCACATTGATGTTCAGTATCACTTTGTGAGGGATATGATAGAAGAAAAAAGATGTTGCTAGTAAAGGTGGACACTTTGAATAATACTGCAGATGCATTGACAAAATCTGTGAGCTCTGAGAAGTTCTCTTAGTGTAGAGAAACAATGGGCATTGTAGGGCTGGATAAATGACTAAGCTCTCTTATGGGCCCTTGTGGAAAGAAAACAACAAGTGGGAGAATGTTGGGTTGTGTTATATTCTTTCCACGACTAGCCCATGTAGTTAACTGGGGTGTTAGAGGGGGCGAGCAGGCGCAGAGCCCCCCCTTTGTTGCGTTGATTGCATAGTGGGGGGGTCACAGGGGTTTTGAGGGGTGCAGGTAACCCCCCTCTATGGGGTTTGGGGCAATGCCTCGGAAAATTTTATTTTTGGACCCTATATTAGGTTGGGCGGACCTACCTATGGTTTTGTGCATGATTTTCACACACGGTTTTGGACGCGATGGTTTTCGGTCCATGGTTTTGGACGTGATGGTTTTCGGTCCATGGTCTTGGATGCTTCAAATGTATAAATATGTATTGTAGCATTTAAAGAAACATGATGAAAAATCAAGCTGGTAGTCCCAATTTTGGGATCCAGGGGATATGCTCTCACATTGTTTATTTTCTGTGTTTTAGAATTTGTATGCAGGTAATTTCTGTACAGGGTTAAAACCTACAGATTATAAACTGCAAGCTGAAGGACATACACATGAAGAGCCAGGCTAGCATGCTGGTCACGGAGGCTTTCAAGGTGGAGGAGGAGGAGCTGGTTGAGGACGCGACCAAATTATCTATTATTGTGGATAGACATGAAACTTTGCAAGAGACTATTAAAACCCTATGACAACCTAAAACTAATGTAAGTATTTTGATCATGTGATAGAAGAATGCCCCATCCTTATTGCAAATATGCAGGAGAAAATAAATCAATAGCCTACAACAAATATTCAAATGATGATCGCTGAGCCAAGGGAGGATGAATTGTGCATTAGTGTTGTAATAAGAAGTGGAGTTGCGACTGGAGATAATAAAGCCAATAGGAAAAAGGAAGCTGAGGCTACATGGGTAAGAAAAACTACTGAAAACACTCCTGCATTTGATATCCTTAAGGAAAAGAAAGTATTCATGGAGGCGAGGTGAAGCTTTATGGATGATGGGGATTCAACCCCTACCGCGTAGCCAACACAAAAGAATAACTACAAGATAGTACCAGTCGCAACACAAGATGTGGATCCAAATATCTTGAAGTCTTTTCTATAGACTTGCATGAAGTTGTTGAGAAATCAGAAGGCCATAGAGGGATTGTAGGAATTGATAGACTCTTGCGCTTCTAAAGAGGTACCGTAGAGTGAGATGCACACAATGAATAATCTACATAGACACAAGAAGCGAACTGGAAAGGAAATGAGGCTTGCAACGCAGATTGGAGAATACGACATGGATCAAGTTATCTTAGATCTAGGAAATGAGGCTTGCAACGCAGATTGGAGAATATGACATGGATCAAGTTATATTATATCTAGGATCTGATGCCAATGTCTTGCCGAAGCAAAATTGGGAATTGATGGGTAAGACAAAGCTGCAATGGTCACCTATCCAACTAAGGATGGAAAATCAATAGAAGATTGTCCCTCTAGGAAGATTGTCAGGTATCATAGTAGACATTGATGGAGTATGCACTACCACTGACTTTGAAGTGATTGATATTATGGATGATAGTAATACCTATCCCACATTGCTTGGATTAGATTGGGCATTTTCTAACATGGCTATAATGAACTTGAAGAAAAGGCAAATCATATTTGAGAGCAACAATATAAGAGTTATTGTTCCATTGTATCCATCAGAGGGAGTGAGGTATACTGAAGCTATCAAAGAAGAGTACAACGAGGATGACATCGAAAACATTTATCAAATAACAACAAAAGAAGAAGAATGGATTAACCCCATTGTAGATGGAAAACTGACTTGGGAGCAAGATAGTTCCTTCACTTCAGATTCAGTAGAGGATTTGGAAAACTGATAGAATATGTTGCATGAAGTGTCCACAAGGCGATGTGAAAGGATCACTAAAGCAGTGTGTTGTATGACAACTGAGGTATGCGATTTTCCTTTGTATGATGGTTTGAGTAATATAAATACTTTCTTTAGAGATTATGAAAGATAGGTACCCGAATGTTAGATATTGTTAACGCTGGATCAAGCACTTAGGGCTACTCTTGCTAGATGGTTGGGTACTCATAAGAAGAGTATAGAAGACTAGAAACAATGTAGAATATTGATGTGGGTAAGGTTTGGTCAAGTATAAACAAAGCTCATAGATAAGTATGATGGCTAGATTGATCCTAGAGACCACATACAACTTTGTATGGAAGTTTGGGAAGAAATTCTGTGAGAAGAATGGGTGCCTGGCTTCATCCATACCCTGGAGATAATTCCTCAGATTTGGTATCCGGAAATCGAGCTTCGACATGGTACTACTAGCTGGGTAGAAATGGTTGATGGATTTATAATGAAATTCAGATTTGAAGATGATTGTCCACATATAGATGCGTCTTTGAAAATAGTTAAGAAGAATATTTTTGAGAACGAAATTCCAGTTATTTGGAAAGTTGATTGGGCTACTTAGATACACAATGTAATGGAATGCTATTATCTCATTGCAGAAGAGGACGAGATAATCACAATATTGACATCAAAGAATCAGAAGGTCATCGCGAAGTAAATGTACCTGAGATAGAGATTCCTGATGTAATGAAGTCATTGAAGACAATGAAGGTGAATATAAGGTTAGAGGCTTAACTAAAGTACACAACAATAAGAGATTACTAGGATGAAGACATAGTTAGAAATATAACATATGTCTTGCATGAATATCAAGAGTTGTTCCCCACTAAGTTTTTAGATATGAAGGACATAGTAGGGGATTTGTGAGTTATGAGAATTCCTCTGAAGCCTGATGAGAAGCCTATCAAGCATAGACCTTATAGACTAAATCTAAAATACAAGGAGAAGGTGAAATAAGAATTAGACAAAATGTTAACAACTGGGATAATCGAACTTGTCGAAGAGTCTGAATGGGTAAGCCCCATGGTGGTTCAGGAAAAGAAGGAAAAAAGGGAAATCATAATTTGTGTTGACTTAATGAAATTGAATGCTGAATGCCTACATGACCCCTTCCCTACACCATTTATGGATGAAGTATTGGACAATGTAGGAGGACAAGAGGCCTATTATTTCATGATGCAACAATCCCACCATAGGTTCTGCCGCTTAAATCAAACACACAATAAAACTCTAAAATCCACAATATAAGAATTTATAGAACTCTCAAATATAATTTATTAAAGACATAAAATATTTATAGGAGAACTTCTTATTCCTCACTCTCACACTTCTCTCTCCCCCATGCCTCATGGGCTCCCTTTAATTTATACAAATGGATTAGAACCCAAGTGGTTCTATATCCCTTAACAAACTCCAACAATATCTCTCTTGATCCCTAAAATCTCTCGTCCAAATCCTAAAAATCCTCTAATTCCACTTTTAACTCAACTAATCCTCTATTCTAGGATCCCCTAATCCCTAAGATCTCTATGAGATCTTTACAAGTCTATCATCACTCATATTCTCTCATAATTGAGAATATTTACAATTAAAACCTCACACACATATTTTCCACTCAATTTATTAAAAATATACAAATAAATTAAAACATCACACCCCCTAGTCAACCAAATATACAATGATTTTCTGAAGCAGGATGCTCCTGCATCAAACTCCCGATGTAGAAAAGAAAAATTCATAGACTCCTGTCTATGAGGTCTGTCACTTTTTTGTAGTAGTGTGACAACCACAAGTTTCAATGAATTGCTACCTCTAGGATTCCAAACTCTGTTTTGCTGCTGGTCCTTCAATCTTTCTTCTTGATGTTGTTTACAAGATTGGAATAACAATTCATCATGATTACATTCAGGTTCCATATTTGGATATTTTTCTTCCATATGTGCAATATGTTCATGTTCCAACAACATTTTCATTTCTTCAATTTCAAATTTATTATCATTTTCTATTTTACCGTTGTGCCAAATTTGTTGATTTGAAGGCATATTGTCACATTCTAACTTTGGATTATCCAACCAATCTTCCAGAAATTTTAATTCTGCTTCAATATTACTCATGTTGACATCTAAAATTATTTGATGATTATCAACAATTATTTGTTCACCTTCAGCATCTTTAACATGTCCTGCATCCACAAACAAGCTATTATTTTTTAAAATACAAGACCTTTTGGCCTCATTTGATGCTTCAAGCACCAATCTTTCACAATGGACTTTCTCGGTTTCAACAAATCCTCTTTGTTGTGACTCAATTCCTTTGAGTCTCTCCTTTTCCAACAAAGCAATATGTATTTGTTCAAGTTCTCTGAACTTTTTTATCAGCTTGGCATTCCATTTCTTTTGCAATAGGTTCCATCTAACCCATTTCCTAATTCTCCATCCATGTCTTCGGTCTTCATTATCTTTTCCTTGTAGCCATTCCGTTAGTATGTCAACTCGCGCTTTCAATTCCTCGATCTCTTTCTTCATCTTCTATGGTGAACTTTATCCTGTACATTGTCACCTGCAACAACTAACACTTTACCAAGTTGTTTTCTCTGAACTTGGCCAATGTTTCACCTCACTTGAACCTACTCATGAGCAATCCTTACTCCTCTTTGCTGCAAGCAACAATTGTAGTAACTCTTTAGATTGCCTTTACAATGAATACACTTTGGGTGTCAGGCTCTGCCGATCATGCACCCATTACAATCAAAGACTCAAACTTTTTGACTTGACTTTATGACTCTTAATTTCCTTTTGACTCCAAACTTTTAATTTCATGTCCACTCTTCATTAGTAAATCTTTCCTTCAAAAAATATTCACCAATCACTCCAAAATTATATTAATTTCTTATTACTCCATCACTACAAAGAATAAAACATTGCTAAATCCTTATGTCTCCCTTGAAGGCACGTACAATTAAAAATTGTAAAAAAAATGATTCTCCACTTACATGAATCCACTTTTCCTTTACATTCTTAAAGCTTTTCACATAACTTTGATTTTAATAGTAAGTGGAATTTTAGGTGATCCTTATTTAAAAATAAGTGGAAAATTGTATCCACGTGAAAGTAATAAGTGGAAAATTATATCCACGTAAAAGTAATAAGTGGAGCATTAACGTGATAAAATAAATATGGAATTGCATGCAAATGAGCTCTAAACAGGTCGCATCCTCCTCTAAACAGATGCTGACTATGTAAATCTTCTCGAAGCAAAGACGGTGCATGTAGATTTTCTCCAAGTCAAATACTCCATTTCTTATTTGGCTTCTTAAATAACGCTCTTCTCATATTATGATGATCCTTAACGTTGCAGCAGGGTCCATTAAACCTTAAATCACACACATTAAATCAATATGCAGAACTGAATATACCTGTGCGCAATGCTCCATATAACGATAGAACTGTCATATATCCAAGACAGATGTAGCGTCAAACAAACGTAGCATTTGTAATTACCTGCCAGCGAGCAGATGCAACATTGAATAGTGTTCTTACACGCATTAAACCAACACGGATGTGCAGAGCTGTATTACGAAACAAGAAGGAAGGCATCAGCCTTTATAGGCCTAGACCGGTTGAAACTTTCACCATAGCAGAGCCCAGAAGCCTATCTTCTAGGATGAAGCCTTGCCTAACAATTCCCTTTCGACGATGGCTCTCATCCTCCTTACGTATCCAATCTCCCATGAATCTTCACGGAATCGATCAGCAAACATGAATGTTTCAGGCTCTGATACCACTTTGATGCAGCGCTCCCACCATAGGTTCCGCCGCTTAAATCAAACACACAATAAAACTCTAAAATCCACAATATAAGAATTTATATAACTCTCAAATATAATTTATTAAAGACATAAAATATTTACAGGAGAACTTCTCATTCCTCACTCTCACACTTCTCTCTCCCCCATGTCTCATGGGCTCCTCTTAATTTATAAAAATGGATTAGAACCCAAGTAGGTTATAGATCCCTTAACAAACTCCAACAATATCTCTCTTGATCCCTAAAATATCTCATCCAAATCCTAAAAATCCTCTAATTCCACTTTTAACTCAACTAATCCTCTATTCTAGGATCCCCTAATCCCTAAGATCTCTATGAGATCTTTATAAGTCTATCATCACACATATTCTCTCATAATTGAGAATATTTACAATTGAAACCTTACACACCTATTTTCCACTCAATTTATTAAATTATAAAAATAAATTAAAACATCACACCCCCTAGTCAACTAAATATACAATGATTTTCTAAAGCAGGATACTCCTGCATCATTTCACAGATGTCTTTTCAGGATACCATCAGATTAAAATTGCACCAGAAGATAGACATAAAACAACTTTTGCTATAGAGTGGGGCTCTTACCAGTACATAGTGATGCCTTTTGGATTAAAGAATGCACTTGCTATCTTTTCCAAAGTTGTAGTTGTGGCCTTCAAAAAATATATACACAATTTTTTGGAAGTATACTTCAACGGTTGGATAGTCTTTGGGCTATTGAAGAAGCATGTGGCAAGCTTAAGGTTGATGCTGGATACATGTAGTCAGTACCAAATCTCATTCAACTTGAAGAAGTGTATCTTATGTGCACCATTTGGTATACTGTTGGGACATGTAGTATGTAAACAAGGATTAATGGTGGATCCCGCGAATATCACAACTATTGTGAACCTTACATCACCGAAAATATTGAGACAAATGCGCACGACACTGGGACACACTAACTATTACATAAGGTTTATAAAGGGCTATGCATAGATAACTATGCCAATGGAGAAATTTCTGAAGAAAGATGTGACTTTTCAATTAAGCGAAGAGTTCCAGAAGAGCTTGGATATACTGAAAGAGAAAATTGTAACTATGCCTATTCTAGTTTTCCCAGACTAGAAGAAGGAATTCCACGTACATGTAGATGCATCTTACATAGCATTGGGTGTAGTGCTAGCATAGCCAAGAGCAGAAGAAATTTATCATCCTATAGCATTTGCAAGAAGAAAACTATCCAAGGTGGAAAATAACTATAGCACGATAGAAAGAGAGGGATTAGCTATGATATATACATTACAGAATTTCAGGCACTACTTGTTGGGAGCGCATTAAAAAATGTTCACTGATCACTCCATAGTAAAATATTTGGTGAATAAGCCTTTTTTATGAGGAAATATTTGTAGATGGTTGTTATTATTCCAGGAGTATAACTTTGAGGTTATAGTGAAGCCATGGAAATTGAATGTTGGGCCTAATTGTCTATCAAGAATAGAGACATGATAAGAGCCCACAAATATCAAAGATAACTTGCCTGATGCATAAATATTCATAATCAATGTCATGGATGATCAATTTGTGGATATTATTTAGTTTCTCGCCATAGGAATGGAACCCGCAGAGTACACTATGAAGAAAAATAAGGAGTTGGTGGTTTGAGCAGCTAATTTCTCGTTGATTGCTCGACACTTGTATAAAATGGGACTGGATGAAGTACTGCACAGATATTTCCCTGAACATGAATGACAAAGTATTTGACATAAGCTCATGGAGGAGTCGTAGGTGGGCACTATGCAGGAAAATCCACTGCGCAGAAAATATTGAGAGCTGGGCTTTGGTGGCCCACAATACATAAGGATGCAAAATAATTCTATCAAGCATGTGATATATGTCAAAGAACAGGAATGGCATCTAGAAGAGACGAAATTCCACTAGTACCACAAGTAACTTTGCAGGCTTTTGAAAAATGGGCTATTGACTTTGTTGGACCTATCAGTCCGCTAGGAAAAAATACTGGTGCGAGGTATATAATCACTAAAACTGATTATTTGATAAGATGGGCCGAGGCACAACCAGTGAAGGATTGCATTGTAGAAACTACTGCGAAGTTCATCTTTGAATATATACTATCCAAGTTTGGCGGTCTGAATATCTTGATGAGTGATGAAGGCACACATTTCTTGAATAGGACTACTGAAGCACTAACTGAGGAATTTCAGGTTTACCACCAGAAGAGCACTCCTTATCATCCTCAGGAAAATGGAACAATGGAATATTTCAATAAGATTATGGAGAATGCATTGACCAAGGTATGCAATGTGAACAAATATGACTGGGATTTAAGGATTCCAAGAATGTTGTGGGCATATAGAAAAACATGCAAGAAATTGACAGGGTAGACACCATTTAGGTTGGTATATGGACAAGAGGAAGTTATGCCTATGGAATGCATTGTGCCAAGTTTGAGAATTGCAGTTGTAATATATATGGTGGACCCTGACATTATGAAGGAAAGGATGTTGCAGATACTAGCTCTAGAAGAAGGCAGGTTCATAGCAGGGTTCCATCAGTAAGTGCAGAAAGCAAGGGAGAAAGCTTGGCATGACAAGCATATCAAGAAGAAGACACTCCGGGAAGGAGGTCTTGTATTATTATATGACAACAAATTCGCGAATTTTTGACAAAAATTTAAAACACATTGGTTAGGACCATATATGATCAAGCACATCTTTGATGATGGTGCAGTTCAACTCGTGAAGTTGAATGGTTAGCTAATTCCGGGACGAGTGAATGGTAGCAGATTGAAGATATATAAGGACGACTCTTTCCCTGGAGCTTCACATTGAAAAATGAAGGCAGGAAAGTCTTAGTGCCACCTGCAGTTGAGATTGGGCATGGGACTATAAACTACTATGCAAAAAGGGACTTCATCAAAGGAAGATTACTGTGGAATACTCAGGAGTATGACGAAGTCTGAAGTAAATGCGACAAAGAAAATGTGACTGCACCATGAGGGAAGGTTCATTGAAGTTAGCTGGAAATATGAATGTTGGAAGGAAAAAGCTATCGTTAAAAGGAAATTTTCGTTAAGGGGTAGAGGAGAAGAGAATTTATGAAGCACAACTAGTTGTATCTAGCCCCATACCTGCATTAAATGAGAAAATATTGAACCAATCATGGGGCTGGGATTTAAATTCGTTATAAAAACATATACCGTGCCACATTTTACACTTTGTTTTCTGGAGAGTTTAAGAAGTTGCATCTAAGTGTGAAGAGAAGAGAGCTACTGTATGTCTGAGAGGATTTTTGAGGAATTTGTTAGAATATTTGCAGAAAGAGGATTAGCGGGTATTATGGAGGCATAAGCAGTGAATGTACCCATGTCCCCAAGGCACGTGAAGGTCGTTAAGGAAGCAAGTACCCACAAAACCACAACCATAAAAGAAGCAAGAGAAGAGACTAACTGAGGTTTCTAGGGTGGAACTAGGAACATCCTCGAGGAAGAAAACACAGAAGGAAGTGCACACGAAGAAAAAAGAAGATTAGGGGAAGAAACCTGTGCAGAAAGGAAATAAGCCAATGTAGTAAAAAGTTCCTCAATAGATCAATGATAGTGAAGAGGAGGCTGAATTTCACCACATGGAGATAGAGGACAAAGAGATTCCCGTTGTGCTCCCTCCTTACATGCCACCATGAAAACCAAGCGCCAAGCTGGTTAAGGATCCAAAGGATGGAAAGTTTTGCACGTTCACTCCATTATTGCCGGAGGAAGTGCTGTTTGATGGCAAAGTGTTGGGGAAGATCCCACAGTTGAATATGGAAGACTAGGACTTTAATGATCAGAGAAAATACCAACAATTTGAACCAAGTAGATATCTGAAGAAGGTTCAGTATTCATAAAGTGGAGTCATGAGGTTGGAGTAGCACTAGTGGGTTGCAATATTGTAGAGAGCGGGCCTCTTGAACATGATGAATGTGCCACACTTTGGTATAAGCACATCCAGTACAACCTATGTGTGACAACTCCTCACACTGGCACATGATGGATGCTTTTGGCTAGGGACGAGGATCCCGATCGACAAGATGTTGATCACAAGAATCACAATGTTGCCTCATCAAGGAAACGACCCCGTAGAAGAATTTGTGGGCAAAAATAAGGACAAGGAGATGACACAAAGTTTAGACTAGTGAAGAAATCATGTGGATATGATATCAATTCCATCAATGACCAAGGAGTGGGCTTCACCACGCACATCTTGGAAGGTAAGATAATGAGGAAATGCGGGGCAAATGAGGTTCTTGCAAATGTAGTATATTTGGTTGTGCAGGGTAGTGCAGGGGTTCAGTTTAACTGGGTTGCCTATATGTGCAAATAATCTTTGATAGATTGTAGGGAAGCATAGGAAGAGGGAAAGACGTTCCACTATGCGTGGTTGATAATCCTCATCGCGCTAGTTGCGTTGAAAGAACCAGAAGACTCATAGTTTCCATCTTTCAAGGTGGATATTTGTGAAGAAGTGAGGTGTGGCTCCCTCTGGTTTACTAAGGAGCCAACGTGCACAACAGAGAATAATATTTTATTTGTGGTGATGTCAATGGATCTACACATGGTGTTGAATCAACATCCAAGGTTGTCACCTAGTTTATATAAGTAGTATTTTCACATTGCAGAATTCCACAGAGCCTATGTGAAGGAAATGAAGGACCCGATTAGGACATGTCACCAATTTCCATACTTAGTAACTGCAGATGATTTGCTCCCAGTAGTACAACGCTGGCTGGAAGAATGGACGACTCCACTTAGTGGAGCAGTTGGAACAAAGAAGGGTACCCTGCAGGATGCGGGTACAAGTGGAAAATATGAAGAGATAGAAATAGAGAAAATAGAGCAAGACAATGAGGAACCCCTCAGTGATGCAGTAGTATGATAGGAGTCACCTTTTATTATCAAAAAGAGAGTACCAACAATTGTGGCAAGTAATAGGAAAAAGCATAAAGTAGATAAGTCCAAGGGCACAATACCGCTGGTCCTCATTGATGGGGAGATTAATGAGATCAATGAGAAGGTTTAGAAGATAGCCATGGAGACTTGGGACATAATTTACGATCACTATAGAGTGATCTTGGCTGAGGTACAATAGGGCATCGTGGAGTTGAAGGCGTTGCTGCAAACAACAAAACAACTAGAACAAATAACTGAGCCACTGCAGGTAGAGCAAAGAATAGAGACACAATTCAGCATTAGAATTTTGCAAGTGCCAGCTAGGGCACTACAGTTTGACACACCGAAGGGAAAAGAACGAGCCAAAGCATGGAAGACCATCAACATGAATATTTATGCACTTCCCAATCAGGTGCTGCATGAATTCCATAAAAGTTTAACAATCGAGCTGGAGGAGCGGGAACAACGAACCTCGGTGTTGACGATGTAGGTGGAAAAGGAGAAAGATGTGTTGAAGAAGGAGCCAAAGTAGGTGGCTAAAACAAAGAGATGATGTATGCCAGTGAAAACAACAGTTATAAAAATCCATCGAAGATACTTGCAACACAATCCCAGACAAGAAGGTCCATGAGGAGGAACCACCAGTAGAGAAGGTCGCGAAGCTCCTCGCGATCAAGGAATCAAAGAATACAATGGAAAATATGAAATTCGAGTATGAAGTGCAGATATAAGAGCTGAAAATAAGGTTGCAGCCAACCATGCCACCAAAATTATGGGAGCAGAGGTAGAAGGACTTAAAATAAGAATTGAAAGGCATCTCTGACACAGTGGTAGACTGCGGGAAATTACTATATGAAACGATGCAGATTTGGACCTCACTGTAGGAGGATCCATACATCCAGAAGATTGAGGAGGAATTACAGATGAAGTAGAAGAAACATGATGAGATCTTGACACCTGTGAAGACCCTACTAGTCTTGCAGAGGCTCACCAATATTACCGAAGGAAAGAACCTCCAAAAGCAGATAGATGATCTTCGGAGGAAGGAGCAAATTTTTTCAACAGAGGACTCAGCCATGGTAGGATGACGCCCTCAAAATTTCTCAGAAATTGGATGAAAGGCTCAAAGAGTTGAAGAAAATGGATACAAAAATACTATAGAAGGCTGATAGCCCAACCACAGAGGCATTGCTGGAGGAGGTGCGCCGAGAGGAGAAACAAATGGTAGAGACATTCCAATAGTACAATGTAGTCTACAACGGAATTGCAGAAAAAATTAAGGGGACCGTAGCTGAGTGACTCGGGATTAGTCACGGGTGAGCGTTGGGGGCATGTTGGGTGCAACCCAACTTGGTCCAAGTTTTTTTCAAAGACTTTGCATTTTGAGGAGCGGAGTGCATGGATATGGTGAAGTTCTATTCATCGTGCAATGTTTAGGGGCTTTGGGGTGGGTCAAATTCCCTTATTTTGTAACGGGTATCAGGTATTAGTCCATTGTTTTGTTAGATCCATGGTATGTGGACCATGGTCTTGTAGTAAGGAAATCTATATAAAGAATATGTAATGCTTTTTTGAAGATAGCTAAGCATAGATAAAATTCATATATTGATCGTATTTTCTGTCTTGGGTCTATATTTTGGGAAGGCTTCGTAGCTGAGTGCATGGAGGCCTTGGAAGAGTCTACCGCTGAGTGCGCAAACCACCTACAACTGGATGTATAGGTTAGAGAAGTGTATGTATTGAATATCATTATTAATAAAGAAGAAATTTTGGTGAAGTATTGTGCATCTTTCTATGTTCATTATTTGTTGTTATAAATATCGTCATGCATGCTTTGTACTGAATTATGTGAAAGAATACATGTTATAATGTTCTCTTTTATATTTATGCGTTAACTACCAATATGTGAAGTTAATCATTAGTGAAAAATTATTCGTGTATGCACAGTTGTAGATAGATATAAAATATAAGTGAACACACGGGCGCCACAACATAGATATCCCTCTAGCTGCAAAAACCTGGTTTTGCAACCTCCCATAACTGCTTCGAGTGAGACTGCGATCTACGTCCATGTCGTTGTCGAAAGGGCTAGTGGTTGAGGGTTTTGTTGGTGCGTAGTACAATCTGAACCTAGGTCAATCCCCCTTAAACCAAAAAGAATAAAAAGAGCCAATTGAGTCGATGAAGATGGATAGGAATCCCATTATTTTTAGTTTACAAAAAGAGTTAGAGAAGGTCAAGATATCCATTCCCTTGACTGGATTTCTGAAACAACCTAGTTATAAAAAACAAGTTTCTGAGTGTCTCATATTGCCTCATCACAAGAAAATCTAAATCTATAATAATAAATGCCTATAGTCATGTTTGGCCCCCATGTGGAGGAGTAAGACCCCTCCACACCTCCATTCTATGTTACCTTAGTTATCCATGACTAATTGTTGCATAATTGTATGCTTGATTTAGAAGCCTCTCATAATCTTATGCCTTTGGATGTTATGGAGAAATTAGGCCTACAAATAACAAAACCTTACAAGGAATTGTATTCCTTTGATTCTAAAAGAGTCAAATGCCTTACGATTATCAAGGATCCGACAGTCAAATTGGCTCAGATTCCTATGAAGAGCGTGGTAATGGACATTTTGGTTGCATAAATTCCTGCAAGATTCAGTATGCTCCTTTCCAGATCATATAGAATTAAGCTTGGAGGGTATATCAAACTACATCTTACATATGCCACTATTCTAGTATTTGGTGGAGAAGAGCGCATGATGTACAAAGAATCCAAGTTTGTAAAAACCATCACTAAAGAAGATAATTCAAATAACTCTTCAGTGTATGGTCAAGAAAAAAACATTTCATGCTTTCTGCTGGAAATGGATGATCAATTTATGGAGGATACCAAAGTGGAAATTCCCTCACAAGACAATCAACAACAAGTAAAATTTGGCTATGTGTGGAAGTTATACTTTGATGGAGCCTACTCCAAGGAAGGAAATGGAGCAAGAGTATTGTTGAAATCCCCTAAAGGTAACCTCATTCCTCCTTCATATAAGTTGGAATTTGACACTACAAATAACATTGTTGAGTATGAAGCATTTGTGTTGGGCCTACAAGCTGCTAGAGATATCAAAATCAAATGTTTGAATGTTTTTGGAGATTCTGAACTGCTTGTGAAACATATTAAGAATCAACACCAAACCAAGCATCCTAGGCTGAATTCTTACAAAAATGAAGTGTGGGATTTAGGTAAGAATTTATTTCTGGTGTTTAATATTCAATTCCTTCCTAGGGAGACAAAAAAAATGGAAGATTCCTTTGCAACAAAAACTAGCACTTTCAAACCCCCACAAAATCCCCTGCTAAGGTATGAAGTGGAAGTTAGGCATAGATCCTTAGTGCCTGACAATGTAAAATATTGGAAAGTGTTCGAAGATGAAGATCAAATTAAAAGGTTTATGGAGGTGATTGAGGATTTTTCTAACACTTTAATAGACCAAGAGGGTGAATATATTAAGGAAATTAAAGCAGCCGAACAACAAGTTCCTTGGGAGGAATCTGTGGCCAAGAAAAAAATTATGTATTTGAAGGGAAACATAATCCCAAAGGGGCTGGTGCCATTAATCCCAGTTTTTGTGGAGGAACCTTTTAGGAAGTGGGGATTGGATTTTATAGGAGAGATTCACCCACCTTAGAGTGGGTAACATGAATGGATTATGACAACCACTGAATACCTCACGAAGTGGGTGGAAGCCATTCCTACCCGAACTGCAACTGATTCGGTGGTCATAAAGTTTCTTGAAGAAAATATTTTTGGCAGGTTTAGGTGTCCAAAGAAGATAGTGACTGATAATTCCCAAGTGTTAAAGTATGCAAGACTCATTTATTTCTTCTAGAATTATAATATCATGCTTGGTCACTCTATCACCTATTATCCATAGGAAAGTGGGTTGGCCGAGTCATCAAACAAGGGTTTGGTGATAATTTTAAAGAAAACCATTACAAAGAATAAGAAAAATTGAGACACCCAACTTAAATTTTCCCTCTGGGAAAACAAAGTCACAACAAAGAGATACAGTAGGAAATCACCATTTGAATTAGTATATGGTACTTATGCAATGTTCCCTAGTTAATTGGCTATGCCAATGGCTAAGATAATTTTGGATGTAGAGGAGGATCCCAATCCATTGACCAAGAGGATAAACCAGTTGGTTGAATTACAAGAGAACAAAGAACATGTGACTTAGAATCTACTCAAATACTAGGAAAAGATGAAGGCCCTGTTTGAAAGAAAGGCCAATGATGTGACCTTATGCTTAGGTGGGATGTCAGAAGAGAGGACAAAGGAAAGCATGGGGAATTTGATCCTTTGTGGTTTGGACCATTCAAAGTAGTTGAAGCCAAAGTAACAACACATTCTAGCTGGAAAACATGGATGGTGAAGTGTTTGAGCTACCCTTCAATGGGAAGTACCTCAAGTACTACTTTCAATACTAAATCCAGGTATCCATTTCCATTGTAAATACCGGTGAGCCATTGTAAATACCAGAGTGTTTGTTTCTTTTTCAGTTTTGTACACATATATATTTTTGACTCCATGCCAAACAAAAGGCTACTAGTATGTAGGTTCTCAGTGCCTTTCCTTCAAGATACTATCCTCAGTTGGAGCCAATGTTGTACCCTCCTCTTCTTTTCTCTTAAGCTTAATATAACTAAGAAGTTGAGGTTTAATGCATAATAGAGTTTGGAACCATTTTCAGAGAAGAAGATGAGATCAAAGACCATATCAGACCTACTCAATCAGAAAGTACTCTGGAAAACATTTCCGATGATATTAAGAAGTTTAAAATTGACCCCCTTGATCAAAAGATAGGGAGAGTCAAAGTTGGGCCCATAAAAGTCAAAACCCCAAACCCCCAAAACCCCGTATTGATTTCAAAAGGCTTCGGGGACCAAGGATTTGTCAACTGTTGGAGCTAGGGTTGTCTACTGACAAAACCTCATAACATAAATTGGAGGCCTAGAACCTGGAACCTTGTTAGGAATGGGTTCCCCCAAGAGCAGTTTTGGGGCTAAAATCCCATGTTTTGGGATAATTTTGTAATAAAGTTGTAAAGTCTCTGCATTTTGTGGTTGCGAAGTGTGAAGGTGTCAAGAATCATAAAGGGTTGTCCACCCTTATTTTGTAAAGTGTCAAGTCGGCTGTAAAGATCCACCCATGGTTCGCGGACCATGAGATTGTATAAAAAGGAGCTAAGTAAATAAGCTCTAAGTAGTTAGTTAAGTAAGAAAGAAAGTAGTGAAGTAGAGTGGAGAAGTCTAAGTGTTCTCAAGTCTTAGTGTAGGTAGAGGCTCTGCAGTTGAGTGCGCAGAGGCCTAGGGTGGAAGTCCATAGCTAAGTGCGCGGACCCCTGTAGCTGTGTGCGCAGGGTGGATATAGTCTGTATTAAACTGGAAGATATCAATAAAGAGAAGTATTTTGCAATTACTGTGTATTTAGTTCCTGTTAATGCATCTAATTATATTGTGTTTTGGGTTTAATTTACAATGTTTATGTGATGCGTGAATATATGTGATTGTATTAGTTAATTGAACGCAAGTAAGGATACCTGTTTAAGCGGCACTAACCGTGATTAATTAGTAAGATAAGTAAAACACTTGAGATAACTTGGGAACCTATACAATACGTTGTCATAGCTGCGCAAAAGTACCTGGACCATAGGTTAGGGCTGCGCGAAGGTCAATCGTACACTTTCGCGGAGGTACTGAAGGGCGGAATAAAGGGTAGACTAACAGAGCCCTAAGGCTTAATGACTTGTGCGAAAGTAGGTGTAGAGGGTATAAACTGACATCACGACCATCTCAGGGTGTGGAAACTTGGTTCCAGCATCCCCCCATACTGCTTCAGGTGAGACTTCGGTCTACGCTCCATAGGTTGATGCTGAAAGTGCCAATAGTGTATGGATTTGTTTGGCTAACTAATGCTGAACCTGGGTCAGGGCCCACTAAGCCAACAATGGTTCTATTGCCGGGACCGAAATCTGCATGAGAGATGTGTGATGTCGTATCACTGGAATCTAACTAAGAAAGAGATTGAGGAATGGTTGGATAGAAATATCCATGAATTCACGATGCAGGAGAATAGAAACTCGCGGCTGACAAGGGAACAATGGCTAGATAGGTACCTATATACAGAAATCGACGAGATCTTTTTTTTCCCTTTCTAGTTGAGTTATACAAGTGGATC
The DNA here is from genome assembly GCA_031772625.1 of Pinus tabuliformis. Taxonomy (NCBI): domain Eukaryota; kingdom Viridiplantae; phylum Streptophyta; class Pinopsida; order Pinales; family Pinaceae; genus Pinus; species Pinus tabuliformis. The sequence goes on along the minus strand of CM062808.1, from coordinate 998,301,682 downwards.
ATGAAGCTAGCGGATAGCCAAGGAAGGTGGAGGCTTGACGGTCCTATTGTTTGGACCTCGGATCTAGTATAGAGACTGGAAGCTTCTGAGGATAAGATCACCCGCACTGTCGATCATTGGCTCGATCGTATCATAGGAGGATTTGTGACTGAATTCGCGGTCGATACCTCAATCAGTTACAACGAGGCAGAATGATTATTTTTCAAAGGTCCACAAGGTAAGTACTTGAAGTCTTTGAATACTTGGATTAAGATGTTATTGTGTGAAAAAAGGGTTATGAAGCTACCTTGATGTTTGGAGCTACGCGAAGTGGAAAGACTTACAAGAATGAAGGAAGAAAGGGCCCTGAATATAGCCCACTGATTTCACCTCCTTTGAGTAATGAAGAGGGAGTAGCGCAGGCTTCTCCACAAAGAGCAGTTCAGTTGATAAAACAAGAATTCCCGCGACTACCACCTCCACCTACACCACGTCCAACTTCACCACCACCGCCTGTGACTTCACCCACACCACAGTTCAACATGGCAAATTTAGTGAAGCTGCCTTTGTTTAAGGGCTTAGGAAATGAGGACCCAGACTAATTTTGGTTCGTTGTAAAAGTTGTATGGGAAGCTCAGGGTGTCACAAATAATCACATGAAGAAGGCAACGTTGGTTAGTGCTTTACAGGATCACATGCTAACTTGGTGCATCAAGTACTCTAATGATAACCCAAACATTGGGTTGGCAGAGATCCATACCGCGCTGAATAAAGAGTTCAGTAGGCCTAAATCTAAGGTGCAGTCGATTGTGGGGTTCAAGGAAATCGCGATGAAACTAGGTGAGACACCTTGGGAATTGGATCAGAGATTGAAGTGTAAAATCCATGAAGCTAATATGAACTTAACAGATGGACAACACTGCGAGTGGTTCATGGCTTCACTCCTGCCTCACCTAAGGGTTGCACTATCACAACAAAAGATTACGACTCAGGCAGAGGCCTTGGAGATTGCAATAAGACTGCATGAAACACCGGTGCAAGATCCAAATTTGGGGGTTCAACAGATCCATGTGCAGTTGCAAAATCTCTGCCTCGAAATGAAAAGCTTGAAGCATGACAAAACAATTCGACCGGAGGTGCGTGAAGAGATTTGGTGCCTGAAATTTAAGGGCCAGGGGCATGACAAAGACCACTTCCTGGTATTTGCAAACTATATTGTAGGAGGAAGATTGATGCATTTGAGGCCGAAAACCCAGGTAGGACTAAGTGCGAGGCTTGCGTTGTGGTGCACTCTATGTTAGGTAGCAGGGAAACATACGACTGATAACTATCATTTGCTGCAGAAGTTTGTATAAACACGCAACAACTATTCTACAACTTTTGCAGGTGGTAGGGAATAATGAGTGCAACTGCTGAAGTTATGAATTGATGATGGACAGAACATCTGCCTATAGAGCTCAAGAAGAAAGGCAACCACCTAACCAGAACATTGGGATGGTGCGAACAAGCTTTCAGGGGTGTGGGTGAGGCCGAGGCGGAGGAGGACCTGACAGAGGTTGGGGACAACTGATCTATTACAATTGTGGAGGACCAAGACACTATGCCCGTGAATGCACTAACCCAACACGTCCGTCGTGAAAATATTGTACTCAGTTTGATCATGAGATGGAGGACTGTCCTACACTAATAGCGAGGATACACAAAAAAGGGGTGCTACCACCACAGCCAACTCAGAACCTGTAGATGATGAGGGTTGAGCCTCACAAAGAGGATCCGAATGTGAATATAGTGCTCCGAAGTGGAATTGCAACGAGCGACGATAAGGGGAAACAACGCATGGGTTCACAAAGCTTCGATGAAGGATGTTGAATTTGATTTGGAACGTGTTAGAGCCTAGATTGACCTTAGGCTTAATTGAAGCAATTCTAAGGTAGCCACAAACCACGCTTGACCTAGTAGCTAGCCCTACCAGGTCGGGAGAGGGCTCTCTCCTTTAGGATCTCAGTCAAGGTGACTAGATCAGATATGGATTTTAGGCTAGGTATAGTAACTCTAGGGTTTTTGATTGATTTTGTTGGTTTTGCTACTAGATCAAATGGAGCAGGCAGCTTTGGGTCTGAGAAATCAAGTCAGAATTGCAGGGTGTTCTGTGGGGTGAGGTAGGTAGGTGTTTTGGCACTTGGAATTGAGTGAGCTGGTAGGTCTTAGACTAGTAGGGGGTTGAGGAGGGCATGCAAAGGTCATGAATCCTCTTCAAATAGCTGAAAACATCAAGAACTAAATGTATTCCCAAGGCAGAGCACTGTTACCAATGTATTCTACCTATCTATCTTGATTCATTTAGTTAAGAAGCATTAAATAGATTTTGGCACATATAACACATGAGAAAAACTAATGACAGAAAGAGAAACAATGCCAAGTCACATTACCACAAGAATCCCGCAAAAATAGCTGTAAACCCTGGTTTATTTCCTTGCCAAACTGCTTTAGAAATGTACAATGTAGCTCAGAGCATCCACAAGAGTCCAACCTTTACAAATGACTAAGAAAATACATAATATAGGCACCAAACCACCTGTGCTAGCCATCAGGGGTTGAATCCATGAGAAGAGGGGTGGTTTCAACCATATCTAAACTAAGAATAGGAATATAGGTAGTGGAACAACTTGCCTCTAAAACCATGGAAACTGATTCATTCAACCCCAAACCACCTCAAAATGATGAATCTACCCTCAAGAGTCATTTTGCAATTACATTTACATACCATAGCATCATTTACATTCATATATTCATCCAAAAGGAGAGAAAAATTCAAATTATAGAAAAACTAGGCGAAATTTTGATTTTTGAGCAAAACTAGCAAATTTCATCCTATGCGCAGTGCCTCTGATCCTATGCACAACACTTTTTCCAAGCCAGTTTTGGGGGCCTTCCCCTTAACCAAATTGAGCCCAAGATGGCTTGTTGGAAAGGTCTACCTGTCTAGTTTCTGGAACATCTTGAATTTCTAAATTTGGAGGTCATTTTCCCCCTCAAAAATGGAATCTCCCAAGACTGCTTCCTGTGTGTCAAAAAAGTGGCAGAGAGGTCATTTTTTGATGGTTTTTTGGCCTTTAGGTGACCAAGATCTGCTCCAAATTTGATGAAACTTTTTGGGTTTGCTTATTTTTTATGATGAATCCAAAAATGCAAACCATTCTCCCAAAAAGTTCCCCAGTCAAAAGCACACACCTATTGGGATTTCTTGTGTTTCAAAATTCAAAATTTGAAAATTACCAAATTTTATCAAAATTGTCCCAAAATTGGCACAAGGCACCCTCATGCACTGCTTTGATGAGCTAATGAGGCATCAGCTAGGATTTCTAATTTTTTTTCTCCTTTTTGCTTCTCAAAGCCTTCCTCAGTCTTGCCTTAAGCTTCCTTATCCTTATATTACATATCTTGTTCCGGGTCATATAGTGATAGGCCATGTGGTGAAGCATTTTCTTTTCTTTATTGGCCTTCTCAAGCAGCTTCTCAAGGTGAATGTTCACCCTCTCTAACCAAGTTTCTCAGTCATTCTCAATTTCTTGCTCAATGGAGGTCATCTTGACCTTTGCCTTCTTTGCCTCTTACCTCTCTTCTTTAATCATTTGCAATTCCATGATAACTTGCTTGTCAGTTAATTGCTTGTTTTCCTGCTCAAGGTAATTGATGATCCACTTTTCCCTTTCTAAATTGATTGACAAGGCTTGAATGTCAGCCTCTTGTTTCTTGATGATGTCCTTAGTTATCTGTGTGCTTTGAGTCTCAACATCAATGACATCAATTCCCAGTGTCTCCTCATGAACAACAAGGTCAAAGTCCCTCTCTTGCTCATCACTAGGATCCTCCTCTTGCATTTTTTCTTTGGCTTTACCTTTTTCCTTGTTGTGCTGCCCAACATGTACCTATTTTGTTGAAGAAGAAGGCAAAGCCCCTTCCACTCCTTATGGAGATAGCATTTTCCTGTGGCCTGTAGATGAAAGCGAGACCCCTTCCACTCCTTGTGGAGATAATACTCGCCTAGCAGCTACAAAAAGTCTCCTAGTGCCTCTCTCATAAGTGACAAACACTGGCACTTCAACAGTTTCAGTTTCTTTGACTTGTTCATGTCCTGAAGGTTCACCTTCCTCCTGATGCACTGATGAAAATATTTGGGGGCCTTTGAACACCTCATGAGAAATGAAGGTTTCCCATGGTATATTCAATAGATTCAACTGATGTAAGACAATGATATTGATCACAGAGAAGTGGTAAATGTTGTTCAGTTGTTGGGGATATGGCTTTTTCTTAACATAGTGTGCCATCTTTTCAATATTCCGAAACATGAAGTAAGGAATATCCATCATTCTCACTCTAGTAAAATGCATCAATAATCTAATGTGGTAGGCATACAACCGTGAAAACCTACCTTCACAAGTAAAATATTTAATGATGATCTTCATGAGTGGAGCAAACCTGTCCTCCAGGAATTTGAAGGGAAACACTCTTTTCAGTTTGCCAAGGTATGTAGCCTTGATGTAAGGCTCATAGAACTCCCTGTCAATGTACTATCCTTTGTTCCATTTTTCACCTACATTAGGAATGCCTGTAGCCTCTGAAATGATAGCAGGTGACAGAGTGAAGGTAACTCCAACAAGTTTTACTTCATTATTGTCCAGGTGTGTCACAAATAGCCTTGCTAATTCATGATGGAATTTGACCCTCTCCACCATTTCACAGAAACCATAACAAGGCTGATGTTTGAAACATGAGATGGCAAGTGGACAAGCAAGTAATTCTCTCAGACTAATGGGCTCCTCCCTGGTTATCTTTCCCCCTTTGTGAGGTCTCTTCTGCTGCAAATTTATTTCCCTAGAACTGTCACTGAGGGTCTCTTCCCCAGTTTCATAATCACTGTCCATTGGTTTTAATGACTGTAAATGCTGGTGAGGAATGAAGGAGTAGTGTGGGTGAGTGATGAGTATGAAGAGATTTCAAAAAGAAGGAAAATGAGTGAGGTGAAATGGGGATATGAATGGGATTAAGGGAGTGAAGGGTTTGGGGATTTAGGGAATAAGGGGAGTGAGTAGGGTTTGTATATAGGATATAGGGTTTCAGGGATTATGTATGTAAGTAGGGTTTGGGAGTGTTATGTGTGGGAATGGGAAAACATGAAGGGAATAATCTTTAGGGAAACTTGTGTAGGGGTTAGGTTTTTAGGGAACAACAACAAAGTAAGGAATGATAGCAATAAAACAGTGGACTGTGGAAATGTTTTAATGACAACTAGGGTTCATTTTTTAAGAGACAAGCTCCCCACAAACTAAGTGCAAAAATTCTTCTTGAGCAAGAGTGGCAATAATACTTACTTGTAAAGGGGATGAGCTTTGAAGATTTAAGGAGGTTTGAGGTGATTTTGAGTGTTTAGTAGTGTTTTGGGAGTGTTCAACAGGTGTGTAGCACCCTCCAATAGGTGTGTAGCGCCAATCCAATGCGCAACGCTAGTGTTATTTTACACTGGTAGGAGCCCCCAGGTGTGCAGCGCCAATCCAATGCACAGCGCTAGCTGATAGGTGCGCAGTGCCTGCGGTTTTTCTTGAAAAACACCTAGACTTGCTTCCTTTTGCCCAATGACAACTGAAAATCGCTTTTTGAACTTTCTTTAGCAATTCAAACTTCAACAATGAGGTGGCATAAGATATGAATGGCCTTTTATGGCTTTTCAACCCTTTGATTTTTCATTTATTAAAACCCACAATATAAAGTTTATTTGCCTTCCTGAAATACTCTGTTTTTGCTGATATTTGATTTTTGGCTTTTAACAGGTGGACTGATGCTGATCTCTTTGACTTTTTTGTAGTGGCAGGAGTTGACCAGGTCACCAGGTAACTAGGAGCAACATATGAATATTTATTACATATAGAAACCATAAAATTACATTAAATTACATGAAAATAGAATAATAAAATACAAATGCCCTCTTTTACCTCAAAACAAGTTTTGAGGTCAAAGAGCTTTATTTAGCTTACAAAAAGGAAATTATGATCTTTTGAACTTTTTTTAACCTCCTCATGTGTCTGCTGACCCTCTTTATTCATTTGAATGACCATGGCAAAAAACCCTAAGACCTAGTGAAACTAAACCCTAAGACTGGTTTTTATAAATGAAATGAGCTGGAATGACTATGAATGACTGAAAAGATATGTGAAATAGGTCAGAAGGTATATAGCATGAGGGACAAATAAAATGAAACCCTACCATCAGTTGATCCATGACCTAATGGAGTGCAACTCATTAGAATGGGACACCTAATATGAAATGCAAAAGAGCAATTTGATCACTGATGGCAGTGTGAAAGCACTGACACTAACATTGGCTCCAATGGGGATGGTAGCTCCTTGGAGGTGCCAAGAACCATAGATCTCTGGAAAAAGTAGACTAGTGCCTCTTCCATTGGGCAATACGGTCAATACATTTCAAAAACTGAAACTGATACTATAAAATTGACTCAAGACCCAAACTGACTTAAGACTCAAACTGATACAAAACACTCAACTTTATAGCCTTCACCTTGGGCCCCAAGCTGAAATGAATTGTATCTTTTGAACACTTGCAATGAAAAGAAAACGGTATGTACAATGATCACTTCATGACTTCAGAAATCACCTTAGAAGAAGTAGCGCTTCAGGAGCCTACCATTGACTAGTCCTCCTGAACAATATTGTCCGACCATCTCTTAGTGCAAGAATGCATTTTTCCCTCTGTATGCAGCAAATATTGTAGGGTCCCTTCCACAAGTTTTAAATGTTGCCATGCTTGCCTTTATCTTCATTCCTCGCATCCCATCGTAACACCACATCATCAAGCTGGAATTTATCTGCTTTAGTTTTCCAATCATAGATCTTTTTGATCTTCTCTTGCAATCTGAAAGTATTTTGGAAGACTTCCTCCCTTGTCTGTTGTAAATGTATCATCTGATTGATTCTTCGCTGAAAATCATCTTCCTCACTACTAGCTTCCTGTAAAAGTTTCACAACTGGGACTACCAGGGATGTCGAAAAGACTGTGTCAATGCCATATACAATTTCAAATGGAGACATACCTATAGACTTCTTTTGGCTCACTCTGTCCACCCACAAAGCATTAACTAACTTCTTATGCCAGCCTTTCTTGTTTGTTTCCAGCAGCTTCTTAATGATGTTCACCAATGATTTATTAGATGATTCGGCCAGACCATTACCTTGCGGGTAATATGCTGTGGAGTGACCCAAGGTAATCTTATATTTGCTGCAAAAATCGATCATCTTCTTGGATTTGAACGCAGCTGCATTATCTGTTATGATTTTACTAGGAAAACCAAAATGAGATAAAATATTTGATTCCAAAAATTGAATGATTACCGTGTTTGTTTCCTGTCTGGTCGGGATTGCTTCAATCCACTTGGTAAAATAATCTGTTGCTGTTAGGATCCACTTGTGCTGAGCCGAGGATGTTGGATGAATCTCACCAATAAAATCGAGTCCCCACTGCTGAAAAGGTGCGCTGACTTCAATCGATTTCAAAGGAAGAGGCAACAACTTTCTTTTCCCTTGAAAGACCTGACACTCATGACAATTCATGATTGTTTTATAGACATCTGAAAATAAGGTGGGCCAGTAATATCCCGCTCTCAAAATTTTGTTTGTCGTTGTCTTCCAAAACAAGTGACCACCACAGTCACCCTTGTGAAAGTCACTCATTATCTGCTAGGCTTTATCTTCAATTAAATAGTTCAGCAAAACACCACCCGGATCCTTCCAATAAAGGGCATTATTCAAAATGCAGAATTTAGCAACTTTTAGTTTAAGAGTTCTACCTTTATTATTTGATATTTTTGGAGGCGGAGAAAGTTGTTGAAGCACATAAACAATATCTGAATACCACGGTGACTGAAGGAACATTTCAGACACTTGAATTAGAGAGCTGTCCTCTTCATCTTCAGACATGGAAGCAATAAGATTTATATCTAACGCGTTCAAATTTGATTCCACCATCAACCTCACCAGGCCTTGTACTTTGATTAGCTTTGTAGGCTTGATCTCCAAATCGTATTCTAACATTGCTACAATCCATTTTCCCCGTCTTCCTTCTGGATCAGTTTGTACCAGCACATCCTTAACTGCTACGTTGGGAACAAATGCTAGGATGTGAGAGTGCAGAATATACACTCGGAAATCCTTCAAGGCTTTGACAAGAGCAAGAGCCTTTTTCTCAATTATGTTGTACTTCAAGGCGACATCCCTAATAGTTCTGCTGAAGAATGCAATGGGCTTTTCTACTTGATCTCTCTTTTGCATTAAAACTGCTGCCATGGTATGCTCAGATGCGAATGAGAATAAAATGAAATCTTGTGTATAATTTGGACTAATCAAAACCAGAGTTGTAGATAATGCATACTTTACCAAATTAAATGATTTCATAGCTTCCTCTGTCCATTTCACCACGCTATCCTTCTTCAACATATTAGTGATTTCTCTCAAATGTTCAACAAGATTAGGTACAAATCTTCGTAAGAAATTCATCTTACCATTGAATGCTTGTATTTCCTTTTTGTTCCAAGGAAAATCTATCTATTGAATGGCTTCTACTCTTGATGGATCAATGCGAATGCCTTCCTTCGAGATAATATGGCCAAGCAACTTCCCTTCATCATTAGCAAAGAGACTTTTTTTTGGATTGAGCGATATTCCATCGCTGAAACACAATCCACAAATGGTGAAGGTGCTCATCATCTGAATTTGAAAACACTGTCAAATCATCTAAATATACAACCAAAAACACATCCTTTTCATTGGCAAAAGCAATGTCCATTGCACGCTGAAATGTGGCTCTGACATTTTTCAAACCAAACGACATTTTAGCATAATGGAATGTTCCCCAAGGGGTGGTGAATGCAGTCTTGTCACGGTCATCTTCATGCACCAAAATCTGATTATATCCAGAATATCCATCAAGCAGCGACATATGCGATGCTCCAACCACTCTCTGGAGGATGTGATCCATCTTTGGCAGCGGGTAATTGTCCTTCAATGACACTTTATTTAAATTTCTAAAATCAATGCACAATCTGATCTCCCCGGTCTTTTTCCTCACAGGAACAAGATTAGAAATCCAATCAGAAAATTTGATTGGAACAATTATACCAACCTTGTATAATCGATTTACCTCTTTTTCAATTGAAGGCAACAACTTGGGATTAATCCTTCTCAGCTTCTGATGGAATGGCTTCTGATTTGGCTTGATGGGAATTGTGTGCTGAATTATGTCTTTGTTATACACCTTTAGATCTGAATAATCCCAAGAAAACACATCAACAAATTCAGACAATAATTTGACATATTTAGATTTTACCTCGGGAGATAATGTCTTTGATAGTTTCACAAACTTGGGCTTCTCGGCTATTCCAAGATTCACATCCTCAACACCCTTATCTGTTGGCACCAAGCTTGGCTTCCTAGCCACATCATCTTGATCAAAGAGTTCCTCTAAAGGAATAAGACCTTTAGGAATGACATTGTCCTTTAGCTGCAATATTTCCATCTGATTTACTTCAATTTCTGGTTCATCATCATCACGATCACGATCTATGGAAGCATCCTTGTAGTTGCCTTCATTTTGCAAGAAATCATTAATCTCCTTATCATCCCAAAAGACCTGCCAATACCTTAGATTGTCGGGAACAGCTGGGCGATGCTTGACATGGATCTCAAACTTGTTATTGGAATTCATTGAGATCTTTAAATTACTAGCAGCAGTAGCTAGTGAGTCTACAATTACATTTTGTGCACGTGGTACACATGTCAAGGTATAATCTGGAAACATCCTTAAGATATCTAAAACTACATTACGGTAGGCCCTCATCTGTGGATGTTTGGCTTGATATTCACCCTTAACTTGCTTGATTATCAACTCTGAATCCCTGTAGACTGATATCCTCTTTGCTTTCAGCTTTTTGAGAATTTTCAAACCTGAAATCAACGCTTCATATTCGACTTCATTGTTAGAAAAATCAAAGGCCAATTTATACGAGCAAATTCTAACATTACTAGGGACTTTATTTGGCTGGAAAGTAGGGCTGCGGATCCAAATCCCAATGCCGGCACCATCCTTACCCATAGCTCTGTCGAAATCCATGCTCCATAGGCCTTCTTCTTCCTCTAAGTGCTGAAATTCTGTTTCGTCTTCTTTCTTACCTTGACTGATCTCTTCAATTTGCTACTGCTCATTATATTTCTGCTGCTGCCGAAATGCGAACTGCTTAGAGGTACTTGCAAGTTTCTATCTTTCTTGATCAAGGACTGCTATGAAATTGTCTGAAATCTCTGGCACATCTTCTACTTCAACTAACTGACTAACAATATCATTAAAGCCGCTATCTAAATATAATACAAACGATTCTAAATCTGTATGTACAAAATTAATTGGATGATTAAGTGGTTTCTCCTTGCTTGTGATCATGTACTTCATTTTCTTCTCCTTATCTAATTTTCTCAATTGACTAAACATAGGAATGGTAGCATAGTATAAATCTAGTTTTAAAGTTCCTTTAAGCTTTGCACCCCATGATCTGGACAAAATCATGCCAAACCGTGGCGGAATGTCTGCAACAACCACATCCATGAGAACATTCTTGGCTGGGATTTGATCTAGAGACACCACCAAGTCTTTGATAATACCAATACATCGGACTCTAATGGAATCAAAAGAATAGAGGTCATGATATTTACAAGTAATGTCAAGGCCCAATTTCTCCATAATGGCTTTTGGCATCAGATTATGGGAGGCTCCGGAATCAAACATGGCATTATGAAGAACATACTCATGCAATCTAAGGCTTATATAGAATGGAGGCACTTCACTATCCTCAGACTGACCTTCTAAAGCAGGGCCAAAGATGAGCTCTGGGCAATCATCTTCTACATTGACCATATCAGATAAAGGATCTATGTTCAAAATTTTTGACACTTGGTTTTTATAACTGTTGTTCTTCGTCAATTCAATCAAAGGAATTGAAACCTTTAATTTAGCAATCACATTTTCTAAACTAAAAGCTAAAACTTTATCTACCTCTTTGATTGAAGAGTCCTTCTTTTCGACCTTTTATTTTGCTACACCTTGCTGATTGGTCTTCTCATTTACAGATGGTCTTTGGCTGGAAGTTGGTCAGCAGGCTCCTTCCCTTTCTTCTGAGTGTTTGAGGAGTCATTCTTGGGTTGCGCCTCTTTTCTCTTTTGAACTGGGCTGACTGGTACATCTCTGCTTCTCAATGAATATTGTTTTTGTTGTGTTGTCAATGCATTCATATATCCCCTCTGATAATCATCTGATTCATCCTCTAAAACCCGTTCATTTGCTAGTATGAAATCTTCATCTGTTTGAACATTTGAAACCTCTGAATATTATTCATCTTCCATGAAGAAAATGGGCAAAACATCTGTAGTAAAGAAATGATTTTCCTCTACCAGTGGATCATCATCATCTTCGCTTTCCATTCCATGTACATAATTTTGCTACAAAGGTGTTTTGACTTGCTATTGTGATGACTGATCTTGTGCCTTCTGCTCCCTTTGTTTAATCCTGAACTGAGGTTGTTGCTGTCCTCTGAAGTTTGGATTTCTGATTGTGTTCTCAGGCTTGTCTGCAATTGTCAACTGATCAAACATCTTCTCAATTTTCCGGAGTATATGATCTACCTTAACATCTGAAGAAGATGCTTCTTCCTTTATAGTCACCTTCTTTTCAGTCTTCATCCTTGCTCTCTTGGCCAACATATTTGCATCTACACTTACTACTTTCTTCTGCATATCCTAAAGTGTGGTAGGATCTCTTTCTCTCAATTGATATGCCATATCAGCATCAAAGCCATTGGGAAATTTGATCAATTCTAACCCCATTGGTGGCTTAATGCCAGCTGGAATAGCATTATAAATTGTATTGACCCTTACGCAGTAATCATGGACACTTTCACCTACATTCATTTTTATATTTTCATACTCAAATAAAATTTGGAGTGGATTTTTCTTTACCTCCCATCGGTCCAGGAATTGTCTATGTAGAATTGGCAAAGTATTGATGGATCCTGCTGGTAATGCTCTAAACCACTTTCGAACCTCGCCTCCAAAACTTTGCACAAATAATCGCATGGTCACATTTTCTTCATCTACCTCATGGAGATCATAGAAGTCATTCATCCTGTCAACATGCTGCTGCGCTGTAATACCTTGAGTGGCATCGAACAATGGTATCTTACTTTGGTAATCAGTAGGCATAACATCCAAATTCTAAGGCAGAATGAGGGGTGCATATCTGGCAACCATGACTCGAGGCATATTTGAAACTGATGATGAAGTAACTGAGGGATTTGTGACAACAAGAGGAGTTGATGTAGTGGAGGTGATGGGTATTTGAGGGGTAATGATAGGCTATTGAGGGATTGAAGGTATGAATGGAGGTGTCGGATGATTCTCGGAAATATGAGGAAATGATAATGAGGCAGAAGATGTTGAAGCCGAATTAGAGAGTTCAAGAATTTGATTAGTGGTGATAAATGATTGAGGAGAATTTTGAAGATTTCGGTTACTTATCAAATTGGCTCATTGGATTTCAATCTCGTTGATGAATTCTGGGTCGGCAACTATGTCCAGTAATTGACTGTCCGATGTGGTTCTAAACAAGGATAGACCAAAGTATCTGTCAAAAGGAATATCTTCGAGGAACAACCACTTCATAGGGCATGAATGAGATGTGAAAACCGGTCTAGGACTTGATACACTCTCTTGTTTGAGAATCCTGGGAATGAGATTAGGATTTTCAAATATGGGAGGAGGATTGGGATCGGGGTTGGACCTGGTGTATCTTCTTGAAGCCAGTGTGTTCATAAATTCTTAAGATTTTGATATTTCTTTACAACTTTCCAATTTTTAGCCTACTGAATTCTAAACTTATCATCCAAAAGTTCAGAACTTCTCAATTGTACTGGGGTGATTTATCTTTCTTCCCTAGTATGGTCACCACTATGTTTTACCTCAAAACAAGTTTTGAAGTTAAAGAGCTTTATTTAGCTTACAAAAAGGAAATTATGATCTTTTGAACTTTTTTAACCTCCTCATGTGTCTACTGACCCTCTTTAATCATTTGAATGACCATGGCGAAAAACCCTAAGACCTAGTGAAACTAAACCCTAAGACTGGTTTTTATAAATGAAATGAACTGGAATGACTATGAATGACTGAAAAGATATGTGAAATAGGTCAGAAAGTATATAGCATGAGGGACAAATAAAATGAAACCCTACCATCAATTGATCCATGACCTAATGGAGTGCAACTCATCAGAATGGGACACCTAATATGAAATGAAAAAGAGAAATTTGATCACTGATGGCAGTGTGAAAGCACTGACACTAACAGAACGCGCATGCGAAATGTTCATGGAAGAAAAAAAGAGCTTCGCTGAGGCCTCTACCTGAGGGAGCCGGGATAAGCCTGTTTAGGAAATAGACCCTTCTATGCTTACGGCCTTTCTAGAGACATGGGTAAAGCTGCCGCGTGATAGCAAGGCTGTGAAGGGGTTACAGGAACTAATAAATAGATGTGCTAGAAACACTTTGGGTAAACCACGTGTGGTACGGAAGATTGGTAATTATAAGGCAAGGGCAGGGTGTGAGATGAGACTCACTGCGCAGATAGGAGAATATGGAATGGATCAGGTTATTCTGGATCTAGGGTCAAACGCAAACACTTTTTCGAAGTAGACTTGGGAGCGGATGGGGAGACCCGCATTAGAGTGGTCCATGATTCAGTTAAGGATGGAAAATCAACAGAAAATCATCCCCATGGGATGGCTGCAAGGAGTGACTATAGATATTGAAGGTGCGAGCGCATTGGCTGACTTTGAAGTGATAGAAATTGTGGATGACAACAACCCCTACCCTATGCTCCTTGGCATTTATTACACTACTGACATGAATGGGGTAATCAACCTAAAGAAGTGAAAGATGATATTTGAAAAGAAATCACTTCGCATAATAGTACCCCTAGATCCTGCTGAAGAATCACGTTATACTGAACTAGCCAGCGATTATGAAAGATATGAAGATTTGGACTACATATATAAAATAATAGCGCGAGACCAAGATTGGGTGAATCCAACAATGGATGGTCAAATTACATGGGATCATGAGAGTTCTTGCACCTCAGACTCGATTGAAGAATTAGAGCGCTGGCAGAATCGACTACATGAAGTAACTACGCTGAGCTGTAACATGATGACCCAGTCGTTGCATTGTGTGTCATCAGAGGTACGAAATCTGCCCACTTATGATGGCTTGAATGATATGGATGTGTTTTTGGATGCATTTGAGAGGGAAATACTAGAGAAGTAGCGCTTCCAGGCTTTCAACTGGGCACTGTGCGCTACGCCTACGAGATGGTGGGGTACATAAAAGGGTAGTTTTGACAATTGGCACGAGTGTAGGAAGATGATGAGAACACGCTTTGGGAAGCTGAAGGTATGAGTGACAGACAGGTATGATGGGAAGGACGATTTGCATGCACACTTGGACAAATGGGCTAAGGCCTATGGCGCGAAGCCCCAACCTGAATGGGTGCACTTGTTTTGTCACACCTTGGATGTCATCACGATGAACTGGTACTCGGAGACATAGCTCTTCCATGGCATAGGCAAATGGGATATTCTACATGAAGGATTCATAATGACTTTCAGCTTTGAAGACGGGTTTGACTATATTGACGAAGCACTACAAGAAGTTAAAGCAACAATCTTTAGGATACCGAAGGATCCTTTGGATCTGATTCAACCCGATTGGATTACTTAGCTAAGCCACATGATGGAATGTTATAACGTGATAGTAGAAGAAGAAGATGAGGACGCCAAAAGATTGATATCCTTGAAACCGAGGGTCACCGCAAGGTCGAGGGACCACAGATCGAGAATCCTGATGAAACTGCACCACTGAAAATGAAACAGGTAAATATTGGTACGGAGGCAGAGCCCAAATTCGCGAAGATTGGAGGTTACTAGGATGATGCGACGGTAAACAAGGTCGTTGAATTGCTTCATGAATACTAGGATTTGTTCCCTACCAAGTTTACAGAGTTAAAGGGGATAATTGGAGACCTAGGCATTATGAAGATCACATTAAAACTTGACACGAAGCCGATTAAGCAAAGACCTTACCGTCTCAATCTGAAGTATAAGGAGAAGGCTCACTTAGAGTTAGATAAGATGCTCGTGGTGGGCATCATTGAGCCCGTAGAAGAATCTGATTGGGTGAGCCAAATGGTGGTACAGGAAGAGAAGTAGAAGGATGAAATAAGTATATGCATAGATCTCAGGAAGTTGAATAATGCTTGCATGCATGATCCTTTCCTGACTCCGTTCACTGATGAGGTATTGGATAATGTAGGTGGCTAGGAAGCATACTCCTTCATTGATTGGTTTTCTGGGTACCATCAAATCAAGATCGCGCCTGAAGATAGAAGCAAGACAACCTTTGCGACTGAATGGGGATGTTTTCAGTACACTGTAATGCCTTTCAGATTGAAGAATGCGCCTGCAATTTTTTCGTGCCTAGTCATTGCTACAGTCAAGGACTTCATTCATAAGTTTCTGGAGGTGTACTTTGATGAATGGACTATGTTTGGGTTGGTAAAATTCCATGTGGCCAGTTTGCGCTTAATGCTAGATACTTGTGGAACGTACCAAATTGCGCTCAATCTGAAGAAATGTCTATTTTATGTTCCTTTTGGGAATCTTCTGGGTCATGTGGTTTGTAGACAAGGACTAATGGTAGATCCCACGAAGATGGAAGTGATACTTAACTTGAAGGCACTGAGGAGTGTGAAACAACTGCGCACAACCTTGGGACATACTGGGTACTACAGGAAGTTTATCAAGGGCTATGCCCAAATCACCACGCCTATGGAGAAGCTGTTGAAAAAGGATGCCACATTCTGTTGGAACAAGGACTTTCAGAAAAGCTCGGATGTGTTGAAAGGAAAAATGGTCACCACGTCAATTTTAGTCTTCCCAGATTGGAAGAAGGAGTTTCATGTACATGTAGACACATCATGTATAGCACTAGGAGCAATACTGACACAGGCCAGCGGAGGAGACTTGGACCATCCTATAGTGTTCACAAGCAAGAGGTTATCTAAGGCTGAGAAGAACTATTCCACCACTAAGCGTGAAGGATTAGCCATGGTATACATGCTCCAGAAGTTTAGACACTATTTGTTGGGTGGACATTTTAAAATGTATACAGATCATTCTGCATTGAAATACCTAGTCAATAAGCCTGTGTTGGGGGGGAGAATCTGTAGGTGGTTATTATTGTTCCAAGAGTATGATTTTGAAGTTATTATGAAGCTTGGATGACTGAACAAGGGACCAGACCATCTATTGCGCATCGAAACGGGGGAAGAGCCCGAAAAGTGACCGTTAAAGTCATTGTTCATGATTTGACGATGAGAATGTGGCCAAATGGAGCGGGCAGCAGTCATTTAAGACAAAATTTATGGGTAAGATCCTTGGAAATCTGCCGCCAACTCAACATTAATGAACTGAATGTGGGGGGAACTGTCGGATTTGAATTCAAAATGGCCTATAAATTACAGGTGGAGGCCCAATGAAAAACGTGCATGATCTGCACATTATTAGAAGAATTGCTTGACCGACCAGTGTTTGATTGATTTCTAGAGTCCAACTACAAATTTCATCTGTGATTTTATCCCAGGATCTAAAGCTATGGACGTCGAAGTAGTGACATTTGAGGGCAATGTGACAGAGGTTGTTATGGAGGTAGAAGGAGATGCTACAGAGGTTGTAGAGGTACTAGCTGAAGTCCCCAAGTCACCACGGACGCCTAGACCAAAGCCTACCCCAACCAAAGAGAGTGCGAAGGATAAGAAGGGCAAGCAGGTTGCGATACCGGTGTGTGCGTCGCCTAGAAGAAACCCACAGAAGGACAAGCCCACCGCACAGGAAAAGGAAAAAACCATTAACTTGGAGCCAGAGGAGGAAGAAATTGAGGACATCTTGATGGATGATGAGGATTTGGGGGTGGAAGTCGAGGGTTCTAACCCCATCACTAAGTTGTCGTGAATACGTCCCTCTGTGCAAAGGCAAGACCAAAGTGCCAAAGGACATCGACGAAAGCAAGGTCACCCTGCACATACCTCTGCTGCCAGACGAGATTGTCTTTGAAGGTCCATGCTTGGGGTGGGTTCCTTTGTTGAAACTGAAATATTAGGACTTAGCTGAAAATGAGAAATTCCTACACTTGGCAACAGAACAACTAATGCACCGAGTTATTCACACAACCACCAGGATGACTGCATTGGAACCATGGAAGTGGCTCAGGGGTGTAGACAAAGCATGTATGCTCAACCTACTATGGGTGCCGCACTACAATCACACAACCATTACAGTATTGGTCATCAAGTAGTTGCTATGATTGGTGCACGATGGGTGTCTATGGTTGGAGGAGCCGATACCCATCACCGACAGGTTAACCATAGGATCACGTGACTGCCCTATACAACAGAGAATCTGGCCATGATGTTTGGCAAAAAAGGTGGCGAGCAGGCCCTTGCGAAGGCCATGAAGGAGAAATTCAAGCTCATGAAGAAGCCGCACGGCTATGCCATCTCGAGTATCTGCGACCCTGCAGTCAAGGTGGCCACGCAAATTCTGGCAGGAAACATTATACATAAGTGTCGTGTAGATGAAGTGTTGGCACCCGTCATTGCTCTAGCAACCTAATTCACCGAAGGAGTCTAGTTTAACTGGGTGTGCTATCTCTGCGGTGAGTTCCTTGCCAATAGCCGCAAGGAAAAAGATCTCAGCAAGACCTTCCACTATGTGTGGCTCTTGTTGTCCATTGTGCTGGTAGCCTGGGAGCTGCCAGAAGATAGTCAATTTCCCTCAGTCGTGCCGGACTTTCCAGAAGCAGCAAAGTACGCTTCACTGTGGGTGACCAAGGATGCTCAGCGCATCAAGGATAACAAGATCTTCTGGATCTTGATGGAAATGAACATACACATGGCTATCAATTGCAAACCGCGATTATTGCCTAATTTGTTTTCCAAACTGCAGGAGTACATGGAGTTCAAGGCAGACTTTTAATGCATTGCAGTCAGTGCATGGAAGGACCCTAAGTAGAAGTGGCATGACTTGCCTTACTTGGAAATGGATGACGTGATTGATGGAGTTCTTGATTACTGGCCAACAAAGTGGTGCACTGCCTCAGACTCTGCGGTGGGGTCTACCAAGTCCACCGTGCAGTGAAAAAAGAAGGAGGCTAAGTTCAAGATGGTACAGCTAGCCAAGAAGAGGAAGAAGGAGGCTACTGATAAGGCCCAGGCAGAGTGTGATGCTGCCTAACAGGCAGAAAAGTAGATAGGTGGAACAGAGCGTGGCTCTGACAAAGGTGCGAGGTCGCCTTTGCCCGAAACAGAGGAAGAAACAGACGAGCAAATAGAGCAGCATGGAGTAGACCCACAAACGACGTCGTACCACATCAAACATCCAAGAGAACAAGAAAAAGTGGGGCCGCGGAAGAAATCCAAGGCCAGTAAGATGTCGCTGGACCCAATCACCCTAACAGAGGGAGATTTGAATGACATTAGAGACATGGTGCGGGATGTCACCGCAGAGGTACTGCAGTAGTTCGAGCAGCAACAACAGCAACTATTAGGGGCCATCCAAATGGGTCTGCATGAGCTACAAATCCATGCATCACAGGCTAGCACGGTGTCCACTAGTCTCGCTATCGGTACTTCAGAAGCTTCCGAGATGCTGCGTGTGAAGGACTTCTGAGCGATATTGCTGTTGGATGGAGCACTGACCACAGAAAACGAAGCTGACAGGCCCACTGTCAGCGCCCTCAAGGTAGTGGGATTGAACTTGGTAGTGCTTCCTGGCGAGGCACTCCACCTACTGCAAGATGTGGTGATCGCGGAGCTGAGGGCCTGCGAACAACGCGCTTTATAGGTAATCAGTGAGCAAAAGATTAATAATGTTTAGATGGCCCTATAGCGAGACACCGCCCTCACTTCCATGGTGGAACTTACTAACACAAATATGCACATGATTAAGCTCGCGATGGAAGCCTGCTAAATGGTCCCCGAATTGGCCATTCCTAAGGATGCAGAGGCAAATGAACAAGTCTACAAGCTTGCTACAGGGGTGCGTGACGCTTGCACAGAGTTGGCTAAGGTTTAGCTAGATATGAACCTACAGATTGCAGATTTACGGTTGAAGGCGCATCGTTCAACTCTGCTGGAAGTAAAGGAGCAATGCGCAACCATTGTCATAGAGGCGATAGTGGCGGTAAACAGTGCAGTAGCAGACTACAAATGACTGTTTGAACAATCGTTCGAGGTCCTTATAAGTCTGCAGGAGGATCCTAATGTACAACGATTAGAGACATAGGCGCTATGACAAAGTAAAAGGTACAACGTGCACCATTGCTCTCAAACAGAGACTTACGAAGCTACAGAAGGCCAAAACATTGAAGGAACAGGTAGATGTAGAGCAACAAAAAGAGGTAGTGCTGAAGGTGCGCTTGAAGCCCTAGTTGGATGAAGTTTATTCGGTCATAGCCTCCATTGAAGGCAAGCTTGCTAATCTACAAGCGACTCAGCAGAAGCTTTAGGCTGACAGTTCAGGACCAGCGACAGAGCAGTTGGTTGAGGAAGTGAAGTAGGTAGCTACACAATGCACCGCCAAAGTGGTAGTCATACAGGTCAAGCTGGGATGTCTTCATGCCAAGATCTCCACACCTGTAGAGTGAATCGAGGGTGAGTCACCATGTTTGTGTTGGGGGCCTGTTGGGAACGGGTTCCCCCAAGAGCAATTTTGGGGCTAAAAGCCCATGTTTTGGGATAATTTTGTAATAAAGTTGTAAAGTCTCCGCATTTTGTGGTCGCGGAGCGTGAAGGTGTCAAGAGTCATAAAGGGTTGTCTGCCCTTATTTTTTAAAATGTCAAGTCGACTGTAAAGATCCACCCATGGTCCATGGACCATGGGATTGTATAAAAAGGAGTTAAGTAAATAAGGTCTAAGTAGTTAGTTAAGTAAGAAAGAAAGTAGCGAAGTAGAGTGGAGAAGTCTAAGTGTTCTCGGGTCTTAGTGTAGGTAGAGGCTTTGCAGCTGAGTGTGCAGAGGCATAGGGTCGAAGTCCGCAGTTGAGTGCGTGGACCCCTGTAGCTGTGTGCGCAGGGCGGATAAATTCTATATTAAATGGGAAGATATCAATAAAGAGAAGCATTCTGTAATTACTGTGTATTTAGTTCTTGTTAATGCATCTGATTATATTGCATTTTGGGTTTAATTTACAATGTTTATGTGATGAGCAACTATATCTGATTGTATCGGTTAATTGAATGCAAGTAAGGATATCAGTTTACGCGGCGCTAACTGTGATTGATTAGTAAGATAAGTAAAACACTTGAGATAACTTGAGAACCTATACAATATGTTATCATGGCTGTGTGAAAGTACCTGGACCATGGGTTAGGGTTGTGCAAAGGTCAATCATACACCTTTGCAGAGGTACTAAAGGGCGAAATAAAGGATAGACTGACATATCCCTAAGGCTTAGCGACCTGTGAAAGTAGGGGACGAGGGTATAAACTGACATCATGACCATCTCAGGGTGTGGAAACTTGGTTCCAGCATCCCCCCATATTTCTTTGGGTGACACTTCGGCCCGCGCTCCCCGGGCTATTGCCGAAAGGGCCAATAGTGTAGGGGTTTGTTTGGCTAACTAATGCTGAACCTGGGTCAGGGCTCACTAAGCCAACAAACCCCATAACCCTTTTCTAAATCAATTACTGAAGGCAGTGAGATTGAAACATTTACGAGGGAATTTCTCGCACAATAGAGGACTCGAGACCCCTCTCTCTCTTTAAACTGGAAACGTAGCAACATATCATTAGGGAAATGTAATGTCAACATCCACCCACTGGGAGGTGGACACGTGGAAAAACATTTTGAAGTTTTAAGGTACCCAAAAGGCCTAGATACATATGACACATGGATCAATCATAGGTGGACACACAAAATGGTTGACATCAACATGATTTCATGCTGACGATATACCCAGAAAGGTAAAAACCTGGTAATAATTTCTAATTACATTTCAAAAGGAGTCGAGCTTCCAGGGACCAGAGAACAAGGGACACAGGTTCCATATCAACACTAAGAAGTTCCATTCTCTGCACGAAGGAGTCACAAAGTGGAAGTGGGCCTTCCCCCATTTCTCAAATGTAAATGATTAAAGAGCGACCACCTATGGGGCGGATCATTTCCCATATCGAAGCAACCTCACCCAGGAGGAACTCTAGCGGGTAAACAAGCATGGTATTTAAACAAATGCTTGCCCCCAGAAAGTTAGATTCATTAAAGTAACATTCACAAATCAACAACTGAGATTAATTCTAGGGTGTCGATCCTTTCCCCCAACTCTGTTCAGGAAGCCTGCGAGAGAAGATAAGACGAGCTCGCCACATGTCATGTAAATACAGAGGCCATGTTAGTGGTTGTGACCATTATTAGGTGAGCATGGCAAGCGAGTGTGAGACCATTTGATACATCGCCCTCCTCCCTCATCCTCCACCCTATCCAATTCCTCCAAGTGTCTCCCACACGTCATTTCCTCGCTTTCTCACCTGAAATCCCTGTGAATTGACCTTTGCACCCTGTGCACCGACTGTTGTAATTCAAATTTTCCTATTTAAATATGTTCAGTCTATATCCATTTCATATGTCTAAAACTACCTCCAATAAACTCCGAAAAATAGGGAATACATCCATGCACGCAAAGTGTTTTGTTCCATCCACTTACTAAAAAAGCCTCCACCACCATCCTCAAGAAGAAATGAAGAAAGACAGTCGAAAGAAATTG
This sequence comes from Pinus tabuliformis, assembly GCA_031772625.1. Taxonomy (NCBI): domain Eukaryota; kingdom Viridiplantae; phylum Streptophyta; class Pinopsida; order Pinales; family Pinaceae; genus Pinus; species Pinus tabuliformis. Next base: position 998,279,730 of record CM062808.1, on the reverse strand, counting down.
TGCAACAACCCGCTGACCCATTTAGTGAAACCATTGATGAAAAGTTACCAGGAATAGGACTATTTTTAGACAAAATATGCACCAGGGACTCAAGGTATTCCTCATGGAAGGAAATTTACAAGTATTTTGAAGATGAAGGTCCCTGGATGATAGTTAGAACAATCGTCGTCGGTGATGAAACCCCCAGCTTGGAGGAAACCCCATATGATGTAACCAGTTAATTCTTGCATAAAAGTGGAGTGAGGCCTCACCTTCTGCCCTATGTAAACATGGTTAGATGGGTTATTGAAACAATGGAAATCATGGAGAGGAAGTTCCACACTAAAAGAGGCACGACAAGTGGATTTTTCACAAAAAAGGCTATTAAGGAGATGTACCACTTGCCAGACCGTCAATGTGTCTGGAAAAAATTATGTGGAGCACTTTTGTAAACAACACAAATATCTAGCTAATTCAATTAAAGAATTAAGGACATATTGATATAGTATACCTGAACATGGAGCAGGAATGGAACCATTTTGATTAGGCCTTCAAGTAATCTAAACAAGGTGAATGAGGAAAAGAGGTCTTAGGGGGAGAAACTACTTTTCAGTAGAAAAATCTGTTAAGTTGTTGGGATGGGAACCCTAGGGTCAATTTTGGGGAAAAAGCCCATGTTTTGATGTAAAAAGGTGAAAAGTCTCCGCAAATTGTGGTCACAGAGCGCATAGCTACTTAAGAGTCAACAAGGGTTTTTACTCTCCTTTATGTAAATTTGAGTTGGCTTTTGAGATCTACCCATGGTTCGCAGACCATGGGATTGTATAAATAGGTGTGTCTTAGAGAGTCTAAGGCAATAATGGGAGAAGTCTATGGGTACGAGCGAAGAAGTCTAGCGTAGAGATAGAAGTCTTAGAGGAGGGAAAGGCTCTGCAGCTAAGTGCGCAGAGGCCTAGAGTTGTGTTCATAGCTGAGTGTGCGGACCCTTGCATCTGAGTGCGCAAGGAAGTATTGAGTCTGTAAACCTATATTGAGGATCAATAAAGAAGATTATTGCAGAAATTCCTTTTTTTTAGCCCTTTACTTCTGTTATGTATGATTGCGATATATGCTATGATGGAATGATGTATTTATAACATAATGATGTATTGATGCATGAATTTACTTGATCTGCCTTATTATTTGAATGAAATTTATGTTAAGTGATTATGCGAAGATCATAAAACTATATGTTAAAGTTATCAAACAGGTAGGTGGATCTGAGTAAATACTGGTCTAAAGTAATCTATGGTGTGCGTAAGTAGCTAATTCGCTTGTTCAGGGTCCGCAAAAGCTAGTCATAGACCTTCGTGGAGGTCTAGAGGTCGGTTCAAGGAAGTTACTACCATAAGCCATAAGTGCTTAAAGATCTGCGTGAAGGCAGATCTAGGTTGCAGAAGGACATCACATTGATCTTTGGGTGTGGAAACTAGGTTCTAGCATCCCGCCATACTACTTCGGGTGATACTTCAGTCCGCACACTGCAGATTGATGATGAAAGGGCCAATAGTGTAGGGATTCGTTTGGCATAACTAACTCTTTTCCTGGGTCAGGATCCCCTAATTCAACAAATGGTTCCATTGCTGGGACCAGGATCTGCATAAAGAGATGTGTGATGTCGAATCATTGGAATCCAACCAAGAAGGAAATTGAGAAGTGGTTGGATAGAAAGATCCACGAATTCGCGGCGCAGGAAAACAGGAATCCGCACCTGAAAAAAGAACAGTGGTTGGATAGGTATTTGTACACAGAAATACACGAAATTTTCTTCTGCACCTTCCTGATTTAACTATACGAGTGGATAGCCAAATTGGAAGATGACCAAGGGAGGTGGAAACTTAACGGTCTAATAGTGTGGAATCCAGAATTAGTGTGAACGCTGGAAGCTTCTGAAGACAAGATCATGCGCGCTATCAACCATTGGCTTGATCGGGTTATAAGAGGATTTGTTATAGAGTTTGCGGTCGACACCTCAGTCAGTTACAATGAAGCAGAGTGATGCTTCTTCAAAGGATCACGATGTAAGTATCTACTATCTTTGAATACTTGGATTAAGATGTTGTTGTGTGAAAAATGGGTTATGCCACTACCTTGATGTTTGGAGCTACATGAAGTGGGAATCTCTTCAGGGATAGGGGGACAACAAGCCCTGAATATAGCCCGTTGATTGAACCTCCTGTGAGCGATGACGAGGGAGTAGCATAGGCTTCACTAGAAAGCACTATCTAGTTGATAAGGTACGGTTTTCCACGAATACCTCATCCGTCCACACCACCTCTACCTTCACCTCCACAACATACACCTTCACCCACACTGCCACCACCATCGTCGGTAAACATGTCGCATGCCATGGAGTTTCTAGCTTTCAAGTGCTTAGGAAGTGAGGATCCATATCAATTTTGGTTTGTTGCAAAGGCTGTGTGGAAAAAACAACAAATTATGGATGATAATATAAAGAAGGCGCAATTGGTTACCTCTCTGCAGGACCGTGCGTTGACATGATATGTTAAGTACTGCACTGATAATCTGTTGGCATCATTATCAGATACTGAGACCACTTTGAACAAGGATTTGGTAAGCCTAAGTCTGCCTCACAATCGGTAATTGGATTTAAGGAAATCATGATGAGGCCCAGTGAAACACCATGGGAGCTAGATCAAAGACTTAAGTGTGGGATCCGCGAAGCTAATATGAATCTCATAGATAGTTAGCACCACAGTTGGTTTATATCCGTGCTCTTGCCCCACTTAAGGATTGCTTTATCACAACAAAAGATAAGAACTCAGGCGGAAGCCCTGGAAATTGCAATGAGATTGAATGAAACTCCTATTTAGGATGCTTCATTCGGGGTTCAGTGGATACACACAGAGGTGCAGAACCTTTGCTCGGAACTGCAGAGCTTGAAAAGAGAAAAAGCAGCACGGTTGGAGGTGCACGAAGAAGTTTGGTGTCTCAAGTGTAAAAACCTGGGTCATATCAAAGATCACTGCCCTATCTTTGCAAACTATATCACAGGGGGGGGCCAATGCCCTTGAGGTAGGAAGCCCTAGCAAGAGCAAGTGCGGGGCCCACGCTATGGTGCGGTATTTTTCAAGTGGCTGGAAAACATGTAATAGATAATTGTCATTTGCTGCAAAAGTTTGTACAGACACCACACCAACTGTTTTGCAATTTTTGAAAATCGGTGGGCCACGATGAGTGCCACTGTCTTAGCTATGAATTAATGATGGAGAGGACACCTATGTATCTAATGCAAGCATAAACTCGGCCTCTGAATCAGGGCACTGGGGGAGCGCGCGGAGGATATCAGGGATGTGGACGAGGCCAAGGAGGAGGAGGACCTGGTGGGGGTCATGGGCAGGACATTTGCTAAAATTGCGTAAAGCCAGGTCACTACGTGCGGGAGTGTAGGAATCAGACACGTCTGTAATGTCAATAATGCACTCAGCTTGACCACACAATTGAAGAATGTCCTATGCTGATGGCCAAGATGCAGGAGAAGAAGGCGCAACCTTAGCATCCTACCCAGAACTTACAGATGATGAGGGCTGAGCCCCATGAAGAGGACTCGAATGTAAATATCATGCTGCGAAGAGGGATCATGACTGGTGACAATAAGGGAAAACAACCTGAAGAAGGTGGATGGGTCTGCAAGGCCCCAGAAAAGGAGACTGGTTTCAATCTGGAGTACGTGAAGGAAGCATTCATGGAAGCGAAGAAAAGCTTTGTTGAAGCCTCTACCTCTGGGATTCAGAACAAACTACTAGACACCAACGCACCTACAGAGGTTGAACCCTCTATGATTACCATCTTCTTGGAGACTTGTATGAAACTATTACGTGATAGCAAGGCTATGAAAGGACTACAAGAGTTGATAAACAAGTGTGCCAGTAAGGATAATGCTCCTGATGGACACCGTGTAGTCAGAAGGATTGGTAAGCATAAGGCAAGAACAGGGCGTGAGATGAGGCGTACCACACAAATAGGAGATTATGAGATGGACTAGGTTATTTTGGATTTGGGGTCTGATGTGAATGTATTGCCTAAATAGAACTAGGAGAGAATGGGGAGACCTACACTACAATGATCTCTGATTCAATTGAGGATGGCAAACTAGGAGAAGATTATCCCCATGGGACGATTGTAGGGAGTTACCATAGATATAGAAGGTGTATGGGCGTTGGCTGATTTTGAAGTGATAGAAATTGTTGATGACAACAATACATACCTCGCACTACTTGGAATAGACTAGGCTATTGATATGAATGGGGTAATTAATTTGAATAAGCAGACAATGTTGTTTAAAAGGAAATCACTCTGCATCGTAGTACCATTGGACCCTGCAGAAGGATCGCACTATACTGAACCGGTCCTTGACTATGATGAAAGTGACGATGATTTGGATCAAATCTCCAAAATTACGTCACGAGACCAAGATTGGGTTAATCCAATGACCGATGGAAGGATTGCATGGGACTGCAAAAGTTCCTATACCTCGGATTCAGATGAAGAGTTGGAACATTGGAAAAACAGGTTACACGAAGTATCCACACTGCGCTGCAACATGATGACCAAATCGCTGCAGTGTGGGTTATCAGAGGTAATAAATTTACCTTATTACGATGGTTTAAATAACATAGATATATTTTTGGATGCTTTTGAAAGAGAAGTTCCAATAGGATCACTGCTTTCAGGCATTGGATTTGGCACTGCGCGCTATGCCCACTCGGTGGTGGGGTACGCACAAAGACAACTTTCATGAATGGCGCGATTACAAGAGGATGATGAGGATGTGATTTGGTTGCCCTAAATTACGGTTAACTGAGAAATATGATGGGAGGAATGATCCGCGTGATAATCTAGAAAAATGTGCTAAAGTGTATGGAACGGAGCTGCAGCCATAGTGGGTGCATTTATTCTATCACAATCTAGACATAATTCCTATGAATTGGTATTTGGAAATAGAGCTCTACCACAACACTGCAGAGTGGGATATCTTAAGTGAAGGATTTTTTATGACCTTCAGATTTGAAATCGGGTTCGCAAGCATTGATGAGGTGCCTATTGAAGGGGAGGATGAGGATCCATAGAATATGTTATCACTCAGGTTGTCCTTTTGATTAGCGCAAAAGGATACGGCCGAGGTAACCACAGACCAATCTTTGGACTGCAGGTTCTAGCCCACCTGCAGTCAGAGAGGGCTCTCTCTTTCTGATTTAGCTTTGTTGAAGATGATTTTAGGCTAGATATTGAGTTCAAGGGGGTTTTGTTTAAGTTTCGGTGGGAAGATTGATGTTTTCAGGTAAAGAGGTAGGGATAGCATGGAAGTTTTAGAACCATTGGGCGTGGAGTCAAGGAAGAGGACTGCTGGTGTGTTTTCTTGGTCACAACAAGGAATATGGAGCAAGCTAGCTGCATATGAAACAATCATTCAAGGTAAAAAGATGGATTAAAAGCTAAGGAATGAGAGGCAATTAAGAATCTCTCATTCAAGTTAGCAGAAAGGAGATAAATGAGCCCTATCTAGGAGCAGTTAAGAATTCCTAGATAACAGTCATCCATATGTGAAATAGGTCAAACATGAGCCATAACATAATTCATATTTATGCCTAAATCAAGAAGAAAACATTTAAAAGTCACAGAAACTGAGCATAGAGTGCAACTAAGCAAATTCTAAACCAATCCTTTGTTCTGTAACTTAAGCACATGCGAAATTGGAATAACAGAGGTAAGAGACACTTATTGATTCATACTGCAGCACAAGAATTCCACATTCAATTCTTCAGACCATTAGACACAGAGCAGACAATCATTCCTCCAAAGCTTTTCAACAATCTTTGATTAAGTAAAACATCTCAGATATCCAGTGCGAGTCTCTAATGAAGGCTATCAACCAACCAACCCTTGAAACAATACAGAGGGTGGTATAAATAGGGAAAAATATCCAAAATTGTCTATTACAGTTTGACCTAAACAGGTCTGAAAGAAAATAATTACTTTAACCTAATCCTATCCGGAAATAAATGCAAGAAAATATCTTTGAGCTGCGCTGAGGGTAGCCGTATCAAAACTGAGTTAATGTGTTGTCCTTGGTGGCTTGGTGCAATGTTTCTGTAATAACTGTGCTTTGGGCTTTGGTCCATTGCTGTTCAGCGGCTTTAAATGCTTTAACTGTGATGTGTCCTTTGACAGACTTACACCGCTTTATTTGATTTTGTTGGAGGTCATTCAATGTTAACCTGCTTTGGGATCTGAAGATTTCCATTAAAATATTCAACTGATACTCTTTGACAAATGAATCGGGCCGCTTCTCTCTTTTGCTGTGTATGAAATTGTCAAATCAATATTTAATGGCCGTTGTTCAGCCCTCTATTTCCTTTAGAACTGCGTTTGCCCCTTTCTGAATGCTTCGCGAAGAAAAACAGGTGATTTTGCGCCTTTCGAGCTTGCTGGGGGCTGCGCGATGAGGGGCTTTCCACTTTGGCCCATTTCCCGTAGCCATGCGCGATTAGCGCTAGGCGCTAGCGCTAATCACGCATGAAAAACTACCTCAGAATTTGAATCCAGGCTTCCTAAGCACGATTTTCGCCTTTCGCGCCTTTTTGAGTGATGACGTCAGCATGATGTCAGCGGGTGGGACCCAGTACAGCGGAGACGTGGCAGGAAGATGTCAGTAGATGACGTTAGTAGGTACGGTGGTGACATGGCGGTACAGTAGGGATGATGACTTGGTAGTATGGCAGCAGCGACGTGGTAGGGTGACTTGGCAATACGGTGGCAGGAGGTCGACGCAGGCAGATGACGCAGCAGGATGACGTCATTGGGTGGAGGCGGTTTTCGATTTTGGGTGCACCGCCTTTGGGCAAAGGTGGTATTGGCAGAGGGGGCTCCGCCATAGTCAGGAGGGCGATGCGTGGCGGGAGTACGGTGGAAAAACCGCCCATCTCCCGGACGCTAACCCTCGGCAGATCGGGGCGCAAGAGTTGCCGCCCACCATAGATCTGGGGCGCCGGGCATCAGACGGCTGGTGGAACAAATAAGGCGGCAGAGGAATAGGGGACCGGGTGCGCGAATATTCAAATATTAATACAGCGCTGCGGGGGGGGGGGGGGGGGGGGGGGGGGTTTAAAAACTTAGGAAATGTGGGTTTTTGTGTTAGTTTTAAGTGGGGGGTAAAAACAACTTAATGTTTAATAAAACTTTTAAACATTAACTTTGGAAAATGACTACGAAGGGGTAGAAATGTGAGGTTTTCAGGGTAAAGGGTGGGTATAGGTTATTAACTTAACCAGATGTCAAGTTAATCCCATGGTTAGGACACGGAAGGTTAATGCTAAGCTCCAGGTGAACTCAGCATTTCCCAAACTTGATATTACATGGCTATAGTGCCAGGGACGAGGAATATGTACATAGGGGAATTTTATACATAGTTTTAGTAGGGGAAGGGGAAATGATTTAGGGAGCTATATAGTAGAGTTAGGAGTTAATGTGAAAATGACAAGAAAGTGCTAAGGTGAGGGACCTTAGGCTATTTGAAGGGGAACATGACTCACAGAGTGAAACAATAGGACTCCTAAGCAAAGAGGACCTTTACTTAGGCAAAATATAATGGAAGATGATGAACTCCAGAGTTATCAAGCAGATCTTGACCTCTTCAGGGAAGTTAGTAAGTGATTTAGGGAAAGAGGAAGAAGGGGAGGTTAGAGATGTCCAGCTTGCACTCCTCCAAAAATGAAAAACTGCCTCCAATTTGTGATCTGAATAAATATGACACTTGACAACATAAAATGGATCACAAGCCATGATTCTGCAACCTCAAAAACTACCTACCCAGCCTACTTTCCTAACATTTTTTTCTTCTTTTTGGGTGGGTGCACTTAGACTTGCAGACCCTAATTATCCTTTTTTTCTTTTTGACTGCCCTCCTATCTAAATCTACACTTATTTCTGCCAGGGGCCCAGATTGAGCAGTTGGGCTCCTTTGATTCTCTACCTATCTACAAATCTGCCAAGATTAAGCTGTTTGGACAGATATCAATTCTCTATATTCTAAAACAAGAAATTGAAACCTAGGGAAGCCAAGATTAAGCTGTTTGGACTTACTTTAACTGAAAAAACTAATAAAAAATGGAATGACCCATCAAAATTGGAATACAACAGTGGCACTTAGACTAGCACACTTTCATGGCCTCTTCTTTGGCCTTTTTCTGGAAATATGGAGCATTGCAGGATGCAAAGTATGACATATTTGGCATGTAAAACTGTCAATCATGAAAGATGAACACCTGTTGCAACAGGAGGCTAACAGTAGCTCCACTTGGGGATGGCTTTTCCTTGTGAAAAGCCAAGAACAGCAGGTCAGACTGCCTTGATCTTCTATTGTTGCTATAGACTAGAAACACTTCTTTGTGCTGATTGTTAGATAATTGAAAATTTGGAATAAGAATAGCACTTTCCCTCAACTGAATTGCTATGAACTATATAGCATCGCCTGCTTTCTTCTGCGTGCTTGTTATTTGTGTACAATATTGCTTGAGCGTTGTGCCTTTGAAAAACATAGATCAAAATTGATGTATTTCCTTTAGCCTTGGTCTAGAAACAGTTGCTGATGTAAACTGAAAATCCTTCTTTCTTTTGTTATTGTTTGACTGAAAACTGCAAGCTGCAACATTTGCTGAGATTAATGCAATGACAGGGATCTGAAATGGAGGACTTTCTTTGTTTGTATCTTCAAAATTTGCTGCTACTCCTCTAATATTCGGACTGCTTGTACAAAAATAAAAACAAAGTGATGATATATACAAATACTACTGTACAAAAAAGATATAAACAAAGCTGCATTGTATCCCTTAAAAGGGATCATGGTAATGTTTCAGCATACGGCCATTAACAGGGCCTTCTTCAGCAGTGCTACCCTCTATAGATTTGAGAAAATATGTGTTATTTCCCTGAACAGCAGAAATAACGAATGGCCCTTTCCATAAAAAGTCAAACTTTGCATGTTTGCCCTTATCTTCTCTTCGTGAGTCCCACCTTAAAACTTTGTCACCAATGTAGAAATCCTCAGCCTTAACTCTCTTATCAAACATCTTTTTGAGCTTCTCTTGCAAAGTTTGAGCTCTGTCATAGACTTGTTCTTTGGTTTGCTGAAGACGAATGGTCTGATTAATTCTTCTTTGAATGTCATTTGGTTCAGCCTGAATCTCCTGTAACAGTTTGATAGTAGGAATGCCCAAAGATGAAGGAAACCTGGCTTCCATGCCATATACTAGCTCATAAGGGCTCATCCCAATGGATTTCTTTGTTGAAAGTCTATCTGCCCATAGGGCATTTGTGAGCTTTCTATGCCAGTTCTTCTTGTTTTCTTCTAGCACTTTATTTATGATATTAATGAGGCTTTTGTTAGATGACTCAGCCAAGCCATTACCTTGGGGGTAATAGGCTGTGGAATGCCCCAAGGTGATGTGAAATTTGTGGCAAAAATTGATCATCTTTTTGGATTTGAAAGCAGCGGCATTGTCAGTAATGATCTTCTCAGGGCAACCAAATCTAGAAAGGATATTGCACTCAAGGAATTGGATAATGATGGTGTCATTGGCTTGCCTACATGGGATGGCTTCAACCCACTTAGTGAAATAGTCAATGGCTGTTAGGATCCACTTGTGCTGGCCTGAGGAAGAGGGATGGATTTCTCCAATGAAGTCAAGACCCCATTGTTGAAAAGGCTTTTTAGTAGAGATGGGTTTAAGGGGCAGGGGAAACAGCTTTCTTTTTCCCTCAAAGGTTTGGCATTTATGACATGAAATGGCAAACTTCTTTACATCTGCAAAAAGAGAGGGCCAATAGAAACCAGCCCTTAGAATTTTATCAGCAGTGGACTTCCAATATAGATGTCCTCCATAGTCACCTGCATGGAATTCTTTCATGACATTGTTAGTTTCATTCATGATTAAACAATTTAGCAATATACCTTCATGATTTTTCCAAAATAATGCACCATCTATGACACAAAAGTTTGAAGCCTTCATTCTCAAAAATCTTTTCTTGGTTCTGGACAATCCTGGGGGAGCAAACAGGTTTAACAATACAAAACATATATCAGCATACCATGGAGATTGCAAAAAGGTTTCACTGATCTGTGGAGTCGCCAGCTCCTGTTCATTGTCCAGCTGGTTAATGTCTAAGGCTTGAAAGTTTGTTTCGGACATCAGTTTGGCTAAACCTTGTCCCTTTATCAGCTTGGTTGGTTTTATTTCTATGTCATACTCAAGGATGTTTGCAATCCACTTGCCTCTTTTGCCTTCTAATCCCTCTTGGGTTAGTATGTCTTTTACAACAGCATTTGGGACATAGGCAATCACATGTGAATATAAAATGTACACTCTGAAATCCTTGATGGCCTTGACAAGGGCGTAGGCCTGCTTTTCCATGATTGGGTACTTCAAAGGGGCATCTCTTAAGGCTCGGCTGAAAAATGCAATTGGCTTTTCAGCTCCCTGTTCATCCTTTTGCAAAAGGACAGCAGCTATAGTATGATCAGATGCAAAAGAAAAAATGATAAAATCTTTGTCAAATTGTGGGCTGGTGAGGACAGGGGTTTGGGTTAAGGCAGATTTTATACTCTCAAAGGCTTGCTTGGTTTCAAGAGACCATTTTACCTTGGCATCCTTTTTTAACATGTTGCTTAACAGTCTTATCAGCTCGGCTAGATTTGGGATAAATCTCCTTAGGAAATTGATCTTTCCAAGGAAAGCTTGCAGCTCTTTGATGTTTCTTGGATATGGGATTTGGAGGATGGCTTGGATTCTTTCAGGATCAACTCTAATCCCATCCTCTGATATGATGTGGCCAAGTAATTTGCCTTCTTCAAGGCCAAAAAGAGACTTCTTGGGGTTCAAGGAAATGCCATATTTCCTACATGTCATGAATATTTGTCTTAGGTGTTTGAGGTGCTCTTGATCAGATTTAGAGAAAGGGGTCAAGTCATCAAGGTAAACAACTAGGAAATCATGGATTTCCTTGGCGAATGCAATATCCATTGCTCTTTGAAAGGTAGCACCAACGTTCTTTAGGCCGAATGGCATCTTCACATACTTAAATGTTCCCCATGGTGTGGTAAAGGCTGTTTTGTCTTGGTCATCCGGGTGAACAAGTATTTGATTGAAACCTGAGAAGCCATCTAGCAAAGAGATTCTAGATGACCCCACTACTCTTTGTAGGATGTGATCCATCTTGGGCAAAGGATAGTGGTCTTTTAGGGAGACTTGGTTTAAATTTCTCAGATCTACACAAAGTCTAATCTCACCTGTCTTCTTTCTTGTGGGAACAAGATTGGATACCCATTCAGAAAATCTAATGGGTGCTATGATACCTGCTTCAAACATCCTCTTTACTTCCTTCTCAATCAGGGGGAGAAGCATAGGGTTAATTCTTCTAAGTTTTTGTTTGAAGGGCTTTTGGTTTGGTTTTAAGGGAATGGTGTGTTGGATTACTGAGGTGTCATAGGATTTCAAGTCCTCATAACTCCAAGCAAATACATCTTGGAATTCTTTGAACAAATCAATATATTTGGGCTTTTGATCAGATGGCAGATTTTTGGACAATTTGATCATTTTGGGATTTTCTGCTGTCCCAATGTTGTGTTCTTCTATAACAGCGTTCAATGGTTGCATTTTTGGTTTTTTGGGAACATCATTAGCATCAAACATGTCTTCTAATGGAGTTAGGCCAGCAGGAAAAAAGTTATCCTTTAAGTCAATGATCTCGGCCTCTGTTTTGGCTATTTCCTCCAAATGCATTTGTTTCAGCTGTTCTATGTTTGTTTTTTCAAAAATAGTTGGGTTTAGGATTTGTTTGGCTGTTGCAGCTGTCACAGCCTGCTGATTTTCCTGCTGATTTTCATTTGTTTGCTGTTGGGAATCGTTCATAGCATCCATGTCAATGTTAATATTTGCAAACTCATGCTCAAGAGTGAGGAAATTATTAATCTGGGCATCATTTTCGAACACTTGCCAGTCTTTAACGTTATTAGGGACAGCGGGCCTATGTTTTATCTCAGCAGTGAAGTGATGGTTTGGCTCAAAGGGAAGCTTGCATGTACTAGCAAAAGTGGCTAGGCTGTGTGCATGAATGTTATGATTTCTTGAAATCTTGGCAAGCTTGAATTCAGTGAATGCATTGAGTATATTAGTGGCAGCAGTCCTATAGGCCCTCATTCTATTGTCATTGGTAACAAAGTTACCTTTCATCTGTTGTATGATTAAATCAGAGTCACCTAAAATGGACACTTTTGCAGCTCCTAGAGCTTTGAGTAGTTTAAGGCCTAAAAGCAGAGCCTCATATTCTGCCATGTTATTTGTGCATTTGAAATTTAGTCTGTAGGCATGGCCTTCTGCATGGCTGTTATGTGTTTTGTGAATCCAGACACTTGCCCCTGCTCCTAACTTGTTAATAGAGCCATTGAACTCTAAATACCATGTGATTTCTTGCTTGTGGTTAGTACTAAGAGTTTCATCCATTTCAGGATTGGGCAGATTTGAAATTTCTGTTTGGGGAAGTTCTTCTTGTAAGCTGGTTGCCTTGATTGTTTTGACAGTTTTATCAGTATGGGCAAATGATTCTTCATTGATGTGTGTGTCTTGTTCTAGAGCCAACGGCTCATCATCAGTGGGGGAACTTGTTTCATCATTAAACAAAATAAAAGAATCCATATCAGAATGGATTGAGTAAATGGGAAAATTTTCAGGCTTGCTCTCACTACTTACCACATATTTCATCAGTGTTTCTCTATACAGTCTCTTTGGTTGCCCAAAGACTGAAATAGTGGCATAGGAGAGGTCTAATTGAAGGGATCCTTGGAGCTTTGCTCCCCATGATCTTGATAGGAGCATATCGTACTTTGGTGGGATGTCAGCCACCACCACATCCATGAGGACGGTCTTGTTGGGATATTGGACTAACGAGACACACAAGTCTTTGATAAGGCCTAAACACTTGACTTGAATTGAGTCAAAGGAGAATAGATCTTTGTATGGCCTAGTGACTTCAAGGTTCAGTTTTTCCATTACAGCTTTGGGCATAAGGTTATGTGAGGCACCTGAGTCAAACATGGCATTGTGCAAGACTTTGTCATGTATATGTAAACTAACATAAAAAGGTAGAACAGATCCATATGTTTATTTTCCATTAACTTCTGGACCGAACAACAACTCAGGCTGATCATCAAGAACATTGACATCATCCTTGACTTCTAGCATTTGAAGTGATCTTTAAATTTTTTGCCTATACACATCATGTTTAGCAAGTTCAGATAAGGGGATGGATATCTTCAATTTACCTATTTCTGCCTCTAAATCAAATGATTTTTCAGATTGGGTTTTAGTATTGTGAGAGGCAGGTTTCCCTTTTTCCATTGGAGTATCAGCAATTTGGTCTTGTTTATCAGTGTTATGGGAAGTGATTACTTGTGGTTTTTCTGTTTTAGGAGGGCTTTTTGGAACGCTGTTCAAATTCTCTTTCGAGGAAGAAGGTGGCAGAGGCTGATCAATAGAGGGATGCATTTCTGTTATGTCTTCTACAGTTACTTGATGCGGGTTTGGGACAGGTATATCAGCTGGTTCTGTTATAACAGCCTTGCCTTTAGTCTTGTTGGGCTGTTTTCCATCCTTTGGTTTGCTAGGTTCAGAAATATCGATGGTCCTAGTTCTCAGCTTATACTGTTTGTGGACCTCATTCACAGCAGTATCATAACCTTGTTTAAAATCAAAAGACTCACTAGACTTGGTCTGAAATTGACTAAAGTCATGCTCACCTTGGTCTTCTTGTGATAAAAAAGTTTGATGCTCACCCTTTAGATCCATCAGATTCATGTGAGTGTCTTCTATGGGTTCACTAGAAGTGGATGCCTCAGCATAGTTTTCTTGGAAAGGGGGTCTTATGTCATGGTTTGGGCTTGACCTACCAGCATTTGTGTTCTGCGTTTTCCTAAAATTTGGGTTCCTTATGGTATTGGACTGTTGTCCTTCCCATGATGATTTCCTCTCAACACTTTCTACTCTATCTCCCAGCCTTTGCATGCCACTGATAATAGCATCAAGTTTCTGATCTAAGGCTGAGGGTTCTTCTTTGAAGGTGGTTCTTCTCTCCATTCTAGCTCTGTTTCTTTTGGCAATTAGGTTGGCCTCTATGCTAACAGCAACATTTTTCATATCAGCAAGGGTTTGAGGAGCTCTTTCTTTTAACCGGTATGCCATATCGAGGTCGAATCCATCAGGGAATTTATATAAGGCAAGGTCAGGTGGAGGTCTTAAGTTCTGTGGTATTGCATTATAGACATTATTTAACCTTGCACAGTAATCTAGGACAGACTCTTGAGGACCTCTTTTGATTGTATCATATTCAGCTAGTATGTGCAAGGGGTCTTTCTTTTTCTCCCATCTGTTGGTAAAGGATTGGTAAAGCTCATCCGGAGTGCTTATAGAATTTGCAGCAAGTGATCTGAACCAAGTTCTTACATCACCTGTTAAACTTTGAACAAAAAATTTCATTCTCACACTATCATTATCTATTTCATAGTTATCAAAATAATCTTGCATCTTCTTGGTATGCTGAAGGGCTGTTCAAGTACCAGTTCCATCAAAATATGTGATTTTAGTTTGATAATCCTGAGGCATAGCCCCGGGATTTACAGGTAATTGCAGGGGTGCATATCTATTAGCCATATTCACAGGGATAAGAGGAACAACAGGAACAACTGGAACAGCTGTAACAATAGTAGTGGTTATGGGAGTATGTGCAGTGAATGGAGGTGTGGAAGGAGTGCTTTGAGATGTAGATGAGGAACAAGGGGAAGCAGGGGTTGAACGGAATAAAACCTTGACAGGAGTTGGAACACAGCTTGGGTAAACCGCTTCAGGACTCAAATCAGCAAAATCTTCTTGTCTTTCTTGCTTCCTAAGGATCTTTGGGATTAGGTTTGGATTTTCAAAAGCAGCTAGGGGATTTGGGTCTGGGTTTGACCTTGTGTATCGTGGATTCCTTTTGGGAGCCAACTTCCGAATTTGTTTTTTGGTACTTTTCTGTGAACGTTTGTAGAATTAGCAAGGAACCGATCAGATTTTGGAATAGCTGTCTATAGCCTAAAACTAGCATGAAGATTAACTGAAGCAGCTTTTATTTACTTCTGTAAATGCAAAGAAAATATAGTTTAAAAGGCTACCTGGCTGATATTTAGGCTTCATCTGTAGTTTTAAGGAATATACAACAATTAGAAAATCGATTTGTCCCCAGTGGAGTCGCTATTATGTTATCACTCAGGTTGTCCTTTTGATCAACGCAAAAGGATACGGCTGAGGTAACCACAGACCAATCTTTGGACTGCAGGTTCTAGCCCACCTGTAGTTAGAGAGGGCTCTTTCTTTCTAATTTAGCTTTGTTGAAGATGATTTTAGGCTAGCTATTGAGTTCAAGGGGGTTTTGTTTAAGTTTTGGTGGGAAGATTGATGTTTTCAGGTAAAGAGGCAGGGGTAGCATGAAAGTTTTAGAACCATTGGGCGTGGAGTCAAGGAAGAGGACTACTGGTGCGTTTTCTTGGTCACAAGAAGGAATATGGAGCAAGCTAGCTGCATATGAAACAATCATTCAAGGTAAAAAGATGGATTAAAAGCTAAGGAATGAGAGGCAATTAAGAATCTCTCATTCAAGTTAGTAGAAAGGAGATAAATGAGCCCTATCTAGGAGCAGTTAAGAATTCCTAGATAACAGTCATCCATATGTGAAATAGGTCAAACATGAGCCATAACAGAATTCATATTTATGCCTAAATCAAGAAGAAAACATTTAAAAGTCACAGAAACTGAGCATAAAGTGCAGCTAAGAAAATTCTAAACCAATCCTTTGTTCTGTAACTTAAGCAAATACGAAATTGGAATAACAGAGGTAAGAGACACTTATTGATTCATACTTCAGCACAAGAATTCCACATTCAATTCTTCAGACCATTAGAAATAGAGCAAACAGTCATTCCTCCAAAGCTTTTCAGCAATCTTTGATTAAGTAAAACATCTCAGATATCCAGTGCGAGTCTCTAATGAAGACTATCAACTAACCAACCCTTGAAACAATACAGAGGGTGGTATAAATAGGGAAAAATATCCAAAATTGTCTATTACAGTTTGACCTAAACAGGTCTGAAAGAAAATAATTACTTTAACCTAATCCTATCCAGAAATAAATGCAAGAAAATATCTTTGAGCTGTGCTGAGGGCAGCCGTATCAAAACTGAGTTAATGTGTTGTCCTTGGTGGCTTGGTGCAATGTTTCTGTAATAACTGTGCTTTGGGCTTTGGTCCATTGCTGTTCAGCGGCTTTAAATGCTTTAACTGTGATGTGTCCTTTGACAGACTTACACCGCTTTATTTGATTTTGTTGGAGGTCATTCAATGTTAACCTGCTTTGGGATCTGAAGATTTCCATTGAAATATTCAACTGATACTCTTTGACAAATGAATCGGGCCGCTTCTCTCTTTTGCTGTGTATGAAATTGTCAAATCAATATTTAATGGCCGTTGTTCGGCCCTCTGTTTCCTTTATAACTGCGTTTACCCCTTTCTGAATGCTTCGCGAAGAAAAACAGGTGATTTTGCGCCTTTAGGGCTTGTTGGGGGCTGCGCTAATCGCGCATGAAAAACTGCCTCAGAATTTGAATCCGGGCTTCCTAAGCACGATTTTCACCTTTCGCGCCTTTTTGAGTGATGACATCAGCGGGTGGGACCCAGTATGGTAGTGACATGGCAGGATGACGTCAGCAGGTACGATGGTGACGTGGAGGTATGGTAGGGATGATGACTTGGCAGTATGGCAGTAGCGACGTGGTAGGGTGACTTGGCAATACGGTGGCAGGAAGCCGACGCAGGCAGATGATGCAGCAGGATGACATCATTGGGCAGAGGCGGTTTTCGGTTTTGGGCGCATCACCTTTGGTCAAATGTGGTATTGGCAAAGAGGGCTCTGCCACATCTGGGAGGGCGACGCGTGGCGGGAGTACGGTGGGAAAACCGCCGATCTCCCGGATGCTAACCCTCGGCAGATCGGGGCGCAAGAGTTACCGCCCACCGTAGATCTGGGGCGCCGGGCATCGGACGGCTGGCGGAACAAACAAGGCGGCGGAGGAATAAGGGACCGGGCGCGCGAATATTCGAATATTAATACAGTGCTGCAGGGGGGTTTAAAAACTTAGGAAATGTGGGTTTTTGTGTTAGTTTTAAGCGGGGGGTAAAAACAACTTAATGTTTAATAAAACTTTTAAACATTAACTTTGGAAAATGACTACGGAGGGGTAGAAATGTGAGGTTTTTAGGGTAAAGGGTGGGTATAGGTTATTAACTTAACCAGATGTCAAGTTAATCCCAGGGTTAGGACACGGAAGGTTAATGCTAAGCTCCAGGTGAACTCAGCATTTCCCAAACTTGATATTATATGGCTATAGTGCCAGGGATGGGGAATATGTACATAGGGGAATTTTATACATAGTTTTAGTAGGGGAAGGGGAAATGATTTAGGGAGCTATATAGTAGAGTTAGGAGTTAATGTGAAAATGACAAGAAAGCGCTAAGGTGAGGGACCTTAGGCTATTTGAAGGGGAACAGGACTCACAGAGTGAAACAACAGGACTCCTAAGCAAAGAGGACCTTTACTTAGGCAAAATATAATGGAAGATGATGAACTCCAGAGTTATCAAGCAGATCTTGACCTCTTCAGGGAAGTTAGTAAGTGATTTAGGGAAAGAGGAGGAAGGGGAGGTTAGAGATGTCTAGCTTGCACTCCTCCAAAAATGAAAAACTGCCTCCAATTTGTGATCTGAATAAATATGACACTTGACAACATAAAATGGATCACAAGCCATGATTCTGCAACCTCAAAAACTACCTACCGAGCCTACTTTCCTAACATTTTTTTTTTCTTTTTGGGTGGGTGCACTTAGACTTGCAGACCTTGATTATCCTTTTTTTCTTTTTGACTACCCTCCTATCTAAATCTACACTTATTTCTGCCAAGGGCCCAGATTGAGCAGTTGGGCTCCTTTGATTCTCTACATATCTACAAATCTGCCAAGATTAAGCTGTTTGGACAGATATCAATTCTCTATATTCTAAAACAAGAAACTGAAACCTAGGGAAGCCAAGATTAAGCTGTTTGGACTTCCCTTAACTGAAAAAACTAATCAAAAATGGAATGACCCATCAAAATTGGAATACAGCAGTGGCACTTAGACTAGCACACTTTCATGGCCTCTTCTTTGGCCTTTTTCTGGAAATATGGAGCACTGCAGGATGCAAAGTATGACATATTTGGCATGTAAAACTGTCAATCATGAAAGATGAACACCTGTTGCAACAGGAGGCTAACAGAATATAAATATTCAAGAAGTGGAAGGGTACCGTGAGGTTGAAGGTCCACATATAGAGAACCTGGATATCACTGCACCACTGAAAACTAGGCAGGTAAACATTGGTACTAAAGCAGAGCCTAAATTCACGAAGATCGAAGATTATTGAGATGATTCCACAATGGATAAAGTTGCTGAGTTACTTCGCAAGTACCAGGATATTTTTCCAATAAAATTTTTGGATTTGAAAGACATCATAGGCGATCTTGGAGTGATGAAAATAAATTTGAAACCAGACTTGAAGCCCGTTAAACAGAGGAAATATCGCCTTAATCCTAAATACAAGGAAAAGGTCTACTTGGAATTGGACAAGATGCTTGAGGTAGGTATTATTGAACTAGTGGAGGAATCTGATTGGGTGAGCCCAATGGTAGTCCAGGAAAAGAAGCAAAAGGGAGAGATAAGGATTTGCGTAGATCTAAGAAAGCTTAATGATGCCTACGTTCATGAACCTTTACTAACACCATTTACTGATGAGGTACTGGACAATGTGGGAGGGCCTCCTGCCTACTCATTTACTGATGGGTTCTCTGGATACCATCAGATCAAGATCACATTAGAAGATAGGAGTAAAACAACCTTCATGACGGAATGGGGGTGTTTTCAGTATACGGTGATGACATTCGGTCTCAAGAATGCACTGGCGATATTCTCTCGCGTAGTCATCGCGACATTCAAAGAGTTTATTCACAAATTATTGGAGGTATATTTTGATGACTGGATAGTGTTTGGGTTGGTCAAGTGCCATGTTGCCAGTCTGCGATTAATGTTGGATACCTGTTGAAGATATCAGATCGCACTGAACCTAAAGAAGTGCTTGTTTTGTGTCCCCTTTGGGATTTTGCTGGGTCATGTAGTATGCAATCAAGGACTAATTGTGGACCTTGTCAATATCATGATAATAATCAATTTGGAAGCCCCAAGGAGCATTAAACAACTGCGTGTAATGCTGGGCCATATTGGGTATTATCGAAAGTTCATCAAGGCTTATGCTCAGATTATTGCGCCCATGGAGAAGTTGCTAAAGAAGGATGCTACATTCTGTTGGGATGACGAATGTTAGCACAATTTGGATGTCTTGAAGGAAAAGGTGGTCACCTCACTGATCTTGGTCTTCCCAAATTGGAAGAAGGAATTCCATGTGCACGTTAATGCCTCGTGTATTACGTTGGGAGTAGTGATGACATAGGCTGGCAAAGGAGAGATGGATCACCCTATAGCATTTGCAAGTAGAAAATTATCAAAGACTGAGAAGAACTACTCAACTACAGAGAGTGAGGGATTGGCTATGGTGTATACGCTCCAAAAGTTCAGGCACTATCTGTTGGGAGGACATTTCAAGATGTACACAAACCACTCCACTTTGAAGTATCTAGTCAATAAGCCTGTGTTGGGGGGGAAGATATGCCAATGGATGATGTTGTTTCAAGAATACGGGTAATTGTCAAGCCAGGAAGGTTGAATGCAAGACCTGACCACTTGTCACAAATTGAAATGGGGGAGGAGCCTACTAATTTGGAGGAAGGGCTGCCTGATGCGCAACTCTTCGTAGTGTGCGTAGCAGACAACCACTTTCCAGATATTATCCATTTTTTGACCACATGGATAGCTCCAGAAGTTACACCACTCAGCAAAAGAAGGAGTTAGTAGTGCGCGCAAAAGACTTCTCAGTAATTGCAGGACATTTGTATAACATGGGAGTTGATGAGATACTCCAACAATATGTTCCTGAGTTTGAACGAAATAGCATCCTTGCTGAAGCTCATGGAGGGGATGCAGGAGGGAATTATGTAGGAAAGGTAATGACACAGAAGATTTTTCATGCCAGGTTGTGGTGGCCTACGTTACACAAGGATACCAAGGCATATTGTAGGGCATGTGATGCATGTCAGAGAATGGGCAAGCCATCATGAAGGGACAAGCTATCATTAAATCCTTAGGTGTCATTGTATCCATTTGAGAAATGGGCAATCAACTTTGTGGGACCATTTCAACCCCCAGGCAAGAAAACAGGAGCGTGCTATATCATCACCGTGACAAAGTAGTTGACCAGATGGGAGGAGGAACAACCTGTAAAGGATTGTATCGGAGCTACAACAACAAAGTTCTTGTTTGAATATGTGTTAACCAAGTTCGGTTGCCCAAAGGTATTGATGAGTGATCCTAGTACGCACTTCCTCAATGAAATAATTAGCGCGCTGACATAAGAGTTCCAGGTGTATCATCAGAAAAGTACGCCATATCATCCCCAGGCTAATGGAACAATGGAGGCCTTCAATAAGATATTGGAGAATGCACTGACAAAGATTTGCAACGCGCAGTGGAATGATTGGGATGTGCGTGTATCGACATTATTATGGGCATAAAAAACTACTTACACAAAGCTAATAGGCTAGACACCTTTCCGGTTGGTCTATGGCGTAGAAGCTATGATGCCTATGGAATATATCATGCCTAGTCTATGCATAACAACCTTCACAGGGATGGCTAACTGCAAAGCCTTAGAAGAATGACTCGCGCAATTTATGGAGCTTGAAGAGGAAAGATTCTTGGCTGGATTTCATCAGCAAGTATAGAAGGAACGTGAAAAGGCATGGCATGATCAACACATCAAGCTGTGCATATGATAGTAAGTTCACTAAATTTCTAGGAAAGTTTCAGATGCACTAGTTGGGACCATATGTCATCAAAGAAATCACAGATGGGGGTGTGGTTCAACTCACAAAGTTGAACGAAGAACCTTTCCTGGGAAAAGTAAATGGGAGCCGGTTAAAGCTGTATGCAGGAGACCTGGCTGAATGACTACATGACAGTAGGACTAGGGAAAATTTTAAGGATGGAAAGTTATCTTGAAGTTTAAAAACATTGGATAATATCACTAGTCCCTAATATGAAAACTATAAAATGTTTATTGATGTATTTGTAAAATTATTCAAATTTATAATCATTTTATATATACTCTCTATATAATGTTGGCAATTTTTAAGGTAAAATAATTTTGTATTGTAAAATTAGGGCAAATCATTTTTATAAAAAATGGAAATTGTAGATCTTTTTTTTGGAAAAATCATGGAAAATTAGTCCACCTGCTACTATTAGCCCCTAAAATTTTCCATCGGTAGGACAGTCTTAGTGCTCCAAGCAGCTGCAAGGGAGCGCCATACTATAAACTAAACTGCTTGGTTTTGGGAGCTACGTGACAGAGGGGTTGCGCGAAAGAGGGTGATGTCACAGTGCCAGAAGTGGCATGAAGGGAGCTGCACTATGAAAGGAGATACTATGCAACACAACCAAAAAATGACTGTTAGGGTCACTGTTCATTATTTGACGGCCAGGAGATGGTTAAAAGTAGTGGGGGGTGACATTTAAGGCTGAAATCTTTGGAGATCTGCCGCCAAATCAACATTAATGGATGGATTTTGGGGGAAACAGTTAAATTTGAATTCAAAATCCCCTATAAATTATGCGTGGCCATCCAATAGAGAACACTTTGCATCCTTAGAATTTTTTTGCTATGCTGTCTGTCGCTTATGAATTGCAAGTTTTTGAGGATTTGGTCGTGTGTTTGACAATCTATCCGAGGACATCCAACACTTTATTCACAACACTGTGTCAGGACCAGGAGAGACTGCAAGCACTAGAGGAACTGTTGCCTCCGAAGGAGTGGCTCCAGAAGTTGTAAGCATGGAGCCTCTGGCTTCTATGCCTACGATGCTAAGGTCTCCTATGCTGAAGCCTACACCAGTGCGTGAGACCCGTAAGATGAATAAAGACAAGCAGAAGAGGCCAATTCCAGTGCGTGAGTTACCTAGGAAGCACTCTGCTAGCCAGGCACAGAAGAAGGACAAGCAACTTGAGAAGGTTGTAGATTTGGAGGCCGAAGAGGGCACTCAAGATATAGACACTGAGGTCATGGAGACCATCTCCAAGTTTCCGGAGTATATCCCTCTGCGCAGAGGAAATGTAAAGGTCACCAAGGACCCAGACATGGAGAAATTCAACATTCACACACCCCTGTTGCCAGAAAATATAACCTTTGAAGGTTCACGCTTGACGAGGGTTCCCCTTTTAAAAATGGAGGACTGGGACTTGGCTGACCATGAGAGGTTCCCCCACCTCAGGATGGAAAACTACATGAAATGGGTGTATTACAAAGAATCCAGTGTCACTGCGTTGGATCCAGTTGAGTGGATTCGTGTAGTAAATCAATCAGTGTTGGTGAACTTGCTGTGGGTTCCCCACTATCACCACTCCAATATCAATATCACCTGCATAAAGAAACTCCTGACTCTGGTGCATTATGGGTGTCTATGGATTGATGTGCCTATCCCCATCAAAAACATGCTTATCGACTGAATCACACTCCTGCCAACAAAAGGCTTGAATCCGACCAAGGAATTTGGCGGAAAGATAAGCGATTGGGACTTGGCAGAGAAGATGGAGGTGGAATTTGAGCTTATCAAGAAGCCATGCGGGTACTCCATAACATCCATCAATAACCTTGCAGTGAAAATTGCAACACCGATACTAGCTAGTAAGGTGATGAGAAAGTGCCACGTGGATGAGGTTCGACACCCGTGATCTCTTTAGTTTTATAATGCGTGGAGGGTGTGCAGTTCAACTCGTCACGCTATCTATGTAGTGAGTTCCTTGTGAATTGTCGCGAGGCTCAAGATGAGAGAAATACCTTCCACTATGCATGGTTTCTGCTCTCTATTGTGCTGGTTGCCTAGGAACTACTGAAGGACAATCAGTTCCCCCCATTGGAGGTAGGTTTGCCAGAGGCTACACAATTTGCCTCCCTTTGGGCCACAAAGGACCCCATGTGGGTCACTGAGACAAAAATTTTCTAGGTTTTGATGGAGTCAAGCATTCGCATGGCCATTAACCAGCAGACAGGTTTGTCCCCAACTGTGTATGAGTAGTCGTTGGCATACGTGGAGTTCAAGGTAGACTTCCACCACGTGTATATCAGGGTGCAGAAGGATCCAAAGAAAAAGTGGTTCGATCTTCCGTATCTTGTCATAGATGATGCAATTCAGGAAGTCATCAAGCAGTGGCTAGAAGATTGGCATTCTCCATCTAACCTAGTCATGAGTACTAGCAAAGGCGCATGAAGTTCCGTGAAGAAGAAGAAGAAGGAGGTAGCGAAACAGGTGGTCCAGAAGTTGTCCATGCAGCGAAGGAAGGAGGCCGAGGAGAAGGCCCACCTAGAAAAAGAGTGCGATGCAAAGAAGTAGGTTGAACAAGAACAACTTGACTCTGAGAAAAGAGGTAAATCCCTTTGCCCCAGACCGAGGAAGAAGAGAAATTAGCACAGGGCGGTGGTAGTGATGAAGGACAAAACACTCCATTCTGAGTTAAGAGGTACAGAGAACATTAGATGGAGGGGCCCCGAAAGAAGTCCAAGGTGACTAAGCCACTGTTGGATCCCATTATGCTGACAGAGGGTGACCTCGACGAGATCGGGAATAAAGTGTGTGACACCACCGCTAAACTATTGTAGCAATTTGAACAACAACACCTGTAGTCATTAGGTACTATTTAGAAGGATCTACATGAACTGCAGATCCAAACCATCAGGATATAGGTGGGAGCAGGTTAGGTGGGTGCTGCATAGATGAGCCTAGCACCAAGGACAAGTCAGGCTACAAAACTTTTGTCAGGTCAGTGGACCTCAGAACAATCACGCTACCAAAAGGGTCCCTGAGCGCAGAATCGGCTGATGACAAGGTCATCATAAGCACTCTAAAGAATATTTGCCTCAATGTTGCAGCACTCCCCAACGAATATCTTCACGCACTGCAGATTGGTGTAACAACAGAATTGAGAGTGCAGGAGCAATGCGCACTCAATTTAATCAGTGAGTACAGGGTGAACAATGAGAAAATGTTCGCCAAAAAGATAGAGGCCCTGAAGGAAAAGGAAACGATCCAGGTGAAAAGTGCCCAACTAGAGGCTGTGGTGGCAGAAGCATGCAAGACAGTTTCAAAGTTGCACATACTTTAGGAGGCACCGCTTGAGGCTAAGATCCAAAAACTTGCTGCGGGAATCCCTGATGCTAAGGTAGAGGTGGCCAAAGTTCAGTTCAAGCTTAATATGAAAATAAAAAAACTGGAGCTTAAGTCACAACCTTCGACTCTGCTAGAAGTTAGGGAACATCATGAAGATGCTGTCAAGGAAGGAATAACTACTGTGGATGCCATGGTGGCTGATTGTACAACCTATTTTGAATAGGCCATGGAAGTGGTGACAAGCTTGCAGGAGGATCCCACCATGTAGATACTAAATACTGAGATTTGCGAGCTCCAACAATAGTACGACTAAGTAAGGGTGACGACGCACACCATTGCTACAACACAATGCCTCGCCAAATTGCAGGAGGCAAAGCAGCTCCTTGCACAAGTAGAAGTCGCGCAGAAAAAGGAAGTAGTCCTTAAGGCCAGGTTGGGTCCTTGGTTGGATGAAGCTTACCTAATCTCGGCCAACATACAGGAAGAGTTGGAAAACTTGCAGCTTATGTAGCAGAAAGTCAAGCAAGCCAGTGAAGGACCAGCCACAAAACAACTGGTGGAGCAAGTAAAGCAGACAAAACAACTAGTGGAGCAAGTAAAGCAAACAACCACGTAGAGTGTAGCTGAAGTAGTGGTTGTACAGGTTGAGCTGGGGGATTTTCATAGCAAGATCACTACGCCAGCTGAGTGACTTGAGGGCGAGTCACGACCTTTATGTTTGGGGCCTGTTGGGATGGGATCCCTTGGGGTCAGGTTTGGGGCAAAAGCCCAATTTTTGATGTAAAAAGGTGAAAAGTATCCGCAAATTGTGGTCGCGGAGCGCATAACTAGTTAAGAGTCAAAATGGGTTTTTACCCTCCTTTATGTAAGTTTGAGTAGGATTTTGAGATCTACCCATGGACTGCAGACCATGGGATTGTAGAAATAGGTGTGTCTTAGAGAGTCTAAGGCAATAATGGAAGAATTGTATGGGTACGAGCAAAGAAGTCTAGCACAGAGATAAAAGTCTTAGAGGAGGGAAAGGCTTTAGAGATGAGTACAGAGAGGCCTAGAGTAGTGTCCATAGCTGAGTGAGTGGACCCCTGTAGCTAAGTGCGTAGGGAAGTATTGAGTCTATAAACCTATATTGAAGATCAATAAAGAAGATTATTGTAGAAATTCTTATGTTTTAGCCCTTTATTTCTGTTATGTATGATTGCGAGATATGTTGTGATGGAATGGTGTCTTTATAACATAATGATGTATTGATGCACAAATTTACTTGATCTGTCTTATTATTTGAACACAATTAATGTTAAGTGATTACGCAAAGATCATAACATTGTCTGTTAAAGTTATCAAACATGTAGGTGGATCTAAGTAAATATTGGTCTAAATTAATCTATGGTGCACGTAAGTAGCTAATTCACCTGTTCAAGGTCTGCAAAATCCATTCATAGACCTTCGCGGAGGTCTAGAGGCCAATTCAAGGAAGTTACTGCCATAAGCCATAAGAAATTAAAGATCTATGCGAAGGAAGATCTAGGTCGCAAAAGGACATCACATTGATCTCTTGGTGCATAAACTAGGTTCCAGCATCCCCCCATACTGCTTTGGGTGAGACTTCAACCCGCTTACCGTGGATTGATGCCGAAAGGGCCAGTAGTGTAGGGATTTGTTTAGCACAACTAAATCTAAACCTGGGTCAGGACCCCCTAAGCCAACATAAGTGATTCCCCTTCTCAGCAGTACACCATGCCAAAGAAACCTACAATTAAGAAGACACCATTAGTTACCTGCCCTAAAGTAGAGGTTATTCTAGCCAATCCAACCTCAAATATTTTTCTCAACATTAAAGAGATCTCTCCAATGGATATTTTCTACAAACCAATGCATAGAGAAGTGGTAAAAAGAGGGAGGAAGAATGGGAATATATATGATTCTCAGGCCCTAGTCTCAAGGAAAACTTCACAACCTACCCCTCTCGAAGTTATCTCGAATGATAGTTCATCTACCCCTCTCGAAGTTATCTAGAATGATAGTTCATCTACCCTTCTCAAAGTTATCTAGAATGATAGTTCATCTACCCCTGCTTATGAGCCTGGAAGGATAACTTCAGGAGTGCTTATGCCTCTGCCACCATGGACAAAGCCATTGAAGTGTAGGAGTTGTTGAGAGAAAAAGATGAGAAGATTTCCTCTCTAGAACAAGAACTGAATGATAAGGAAGAACAACTGGGAGTATAATGCCAATCTTAGGTCAAAAGGAGATTTCACTAGCAGGGCTACAATAATAGCTCCATTCCCTATCAAATTCAACATATAGAGGAGATCAAGGCAAAGGATAAACAACTCTGAGAATCTCAACAAAATATCAAGCAAGTATAGGTCAGAATCTTTCAGCTAAACGATTTCAAGCAGGAGGTCCATGACTTGAATTTATGACTACAGAGTCAACAACAATTGTTCTATGAGAAGTTGAACTTGATTTAGGAACAATGCAAGTTGATAAATGCTCTGACTGATGAGCTAGTTGAGATGATTTCATGTTTTGATGAAGCTAAGAAGGACCTTAATGAAATATTAGAATGTCAACATAGTGCCGAGGGGAGGAAATCAAACTTTCCTAAAATTAATGTAACGCATAAATAAATTATCCTTAAGGGATGGAAATCCTAGATATGATTGTTAAAAAGTTGATTAGTGATGCGCATGAGGTATCAAATTCTCTAGTGGAATCCATTAATGATTCTTTATTTGGATCAAATCTCATCTCCAATTTTCTAGAAGATTATCTACCATATGTGGAGAGCCTGCTTAGGAATTGGCTTGAACAAGGGTTCAAGTTCACAAACAGGGTTAACCAACTGAGCAAAGTTGATCTTGAATCCAATTCTCATTTTTTGGTCAAACCCCACACTAATTGGTTTGTTTTGAAATCACTTACTAACATCTCCACTCAGATGTTTCCAGCATTGTGGGAGGCTATTTTTAGTATCTAAATGAAAATCAAGCTGCGTTCCCCTCCAGAGCTGGAGATACTTCTTAATTTTCAGAAATCATGGCAAAGATGGGTAGTGAATCATGGGTCCACTTCACAAGATCAAGTGAGCCAAAATTAGAGATATTTTCTGATTTGGAATCATGATATATCTATTCCATTTTGGAAATTTTGTAAATATTTTATTTTCAAGAAAGAATCAAGCTGTTATGTAATGATTAGAATGGCTATGCCTTTGGCATGCTCACACAACTGATTAGTTTACACAATTGTCGTAATATGAGATATTTTGTGACTATTTTTTGTTAGGAATTTCATTGTAAAAGGGAAGAGGAACTCATTTGTAAGGGTTTGATTTTCTTTTCTAGAGATTACAATATTCTACAAGGTTTGCAAGTTCAAAGGCTTAATGACATGTATGTTGTTCTGAAAGACTAATGAAGAAGCTTTTGGTGATTCTAAGCATTGATATGTGAAGTATGTGTTCCTATCTCTATTTATAATTTTCATGTGTGTTTATTTCCTCTTATAAATCGTGTAATTGTAGTTGTTGGAACTCAATATTGTATGTCAGATTTATCTATGTCATGCTATGGAAAAACGTACTTGTAAATGTAAGATTGAAAGCTTTAAAGTGTGCTCCATGGTTTCTAATTTAATTTCCTTCGCCTACACATTATTCTGCCGAAGTTTAGTACAAAAGATTCTATATCTAGCCCTTTGCACCATTTTTCCTTCTTTTATCTCCTCCCTCCCCTACACTACAACAACTAAAGAAGCTTCACTATTTGTGTGTAGGCCACCATGGATGAAATTTAATTCTTTGGAATACAATGTTGTCAATGCATGTAATGTGTTTGGTCTCTGAGTATGATTATTGAACCAGATTTAAATCCTTTTATATTTCAACACTTGGGCAATAATGATTCATCTACAATAGACTATAAGATGTCCTAGACACTGACCCTTCCTCTCAACCCAAGGCTTATCTCTAGGAGCGACAACAACTACCATATTCAACACAAAAAGAAAGAGAATTTAAGGCAAAATAATTGGGGTGATGGTTTAGGTTTTTAAAGATAACATTATTCCTGGATAACCATACTTGCATGCAGAGAAATTTGGGAAGGGAGTTCCAGTACCATTTGAGAGCATGTTTTCCTAAGAATGATCCAATGTAGTTTTTATTCCAAGATGAGAAGAAAGAAACAAGATTAAGGGGCCAATGAGTTTGGTAGAATAGAGGTCCAAGAGAAATTTCCCAAACCTTTTTAGTGTAAGTACACTAGAGGAAGAGATGAGTAATTGATTCTTCTTTCTGCTTGCAAAGGGGACATAGAAAGGGCCATGAATACCCCTTTTTCTAAAATTTTCTACTATCAATTTTTTTTTATGAGATAAAATCCAGAAGAATATTTAACTTTTGTATTAACAGAGTATTGAGCTAGAGCTTTTTCCAAAAGGAGGACTTCGGTGGAAATTGAGTGGAGAATAGTAGTTCTTCGTAACCTTCTTTGAATATATATATTGAGCACTTCCACACGATTTGATCTTCCACTTGACGATTCTAAGAAGCATAGCCCACTAGGTTTTCTTTAAGTGTCTCTATGAGATGAGATAGGTTATTTGGGATTCCTTCAAAGTTCAATTATATCCAATGCCCCCTTTCAACCCATAGAGAGGTATGTGCCAACATCAATTTCTTTTGAGAGAAAAGATAGTTTTTTATGGGAATATGATCTGTTATTCCTTGTAATAGTGGTTGATTCATAATTGGATCTGACCAAATGTCAATTTTGGCTCCTTTCCCTAGTGTCCAACAAAGACTTCTATTTATTAAAAGGGTTGCAACTGAGAGGAGTATCCAAACTATTGAGCCTCACTGAGAGGGATGGATATGCTCCATACTCCTATCATTAGCTTGTTAAAGGTATCTAGGTTGAAAAACTTGATACCACAAATATCTACCTAAGATTTAAGTCACCATGCCAACTTAGCTCCTATAAACTGGTTCATGAGAATGGGGTCTCGTATTTCCAATCTCCCAAGTAATTTAGTTGAACGAACCGTAGCCAAATTAACAAGGTGAAATTTTATGGTTGTAGATCACCCCTTTTCCCAGAGAAATTTTCGTATTGCTTTGGCCAAACTTTGAAGGATATATTGGGGAGATAGAAGGGCAGAGAATTGATACAAAGTACTATCTTTATAAGGATGATTTAACCCACCATATTAACCCATCTAGCTACCCATGATTATAATTTTCCTTTAACTTTTGAGATGAAACAAGATCATGCTCAAGGAGAGTGGGCTTTAAGGAAAATAGGGATGTTGAGGTACTTAAATTTCTTCCAATTTCCACTAATAGGAAGCCATATATCTCTCTAATATGTTTGTTCTTAGCCACAATGATGTTCTAGAAAATATCTGGGACTTAGACGAGTTATTTTGACCTATAGAGGCAAGGAGAAAGTTATCCAAAACTTGTTCAAATCTTCTGGAAATGACAGTAGAAGGTCCACCTAAAAAAATGTGTCATTAGAAAATTGATAGTTGTTAGCACTTCTAATTCCTTGTTCATACCTGATTCCTGGGAGGCAGGAATTTCATCATTCATGCTCTAGGCAATGAATGAGAGAATCAAGCATAAGAATGTATAAGAAAGGGGATAATGAGTATCCTTGATGAATACCCTGGGATGCTTTGAAGAAGCATTCCACTCTACCATTCACCATCGACATAATAGAAGGTAAGCCAATGAAGATATTTATCCATTGATTTTTTTGGGTTGAAGCCCAATTTACCCACAAATTTGAAAATAAAACTGTTTCTAAATATATGAAAGGGATTTTCCATACTGAGTTCGATGACAATCCATTTTTCACAATTTGTTTGACTAGAATCAATAACATCTTGGACCAAGATAATATTGTCCAGGATTTGTCATTGAGAGACAAAGCCTCCTAGATTTTTGGATATAATCATAGGGAGGAATCTCTTGAGTCTTTTAGCTAATAGATTGGCGATAATTTTATATGAGACATTGCACAGGGAAATGGGACAAAATCTAGAAAAAGAGGATTGCTTGGATTCCTTAGGTATTAAGGCCAGAAAGTAGTTGATTCCCCACCTTATAAAATTTTGTTTGAGGGAATAACCAACCATTTTGTAGAGGTATCTCTTTATAATATCCCAAAAATATTGGTAAAAGTGCATTAAAAACCCATCAGTGCTAGGGGATTTATTCGAGCTAAAGGAGAACACCACCTGTTTAATTTCCTCCTCTGTTGGTGGATATATCAGACATTGATTCACATAATTAGTGATTAAAACTAGAGCCTGACTCAACATGTAAGATTCAACTTGATCTGATGGGGTATCGATTTGAATGTACAAGTCACAAAAGTGAATGGTGGCATCTGCCTTAATTTGCTAAAAATATTTTATTTTATTACCTTTCACAAAAAATTTATGAATGTTGTTTTTCCATTCTTGATTCCTAGCTTGCTTGTGCAAAAAATTGGTGTTTCTATCACCAACTTGGATCCAAACACTATAAGATTTAAGCCTCTATAATTTTTCTTATTTCTTCAGTAGGTTGTGGTATTTAGTAAAAACTTGCCTATCCTGATGAAGATCGTTTGTGACCAACTCTATTTCCATGGAGGATTGTATTAGCTCGATCCCTTTCACATACACTTGGATCACTGCGTGTTTGGCAGGTTGTGAGACAATGACCTAGGATTTGGTTCGCTCCTTTGACTACGTGATTTTATGCTCCCAAATTTGAATTGGACATCCATTAACCTAGTCCTGCCATTATAAGGATACCATCTCTTGTGTTATCACTCATAATTTTCTTAAGGTTAAAGAAAGAAATTTCCGAGGTAACCACAAACCAATCTTTTAGACTCAGGTTCTAGCCAACCTAAGCCCAAAGAGGGCTCTCTTTTTATAATTTAGATTTGTTTGATGAGATATTAGGCTAGTTATTAATGCTTAAGAAATTTGTTTTGATTGGGTGGTGGAGTTTTGAAATAGATTTGATAACATGAAATTAAAAGATTTACTGTTGAAATAGATTTGATAACAATCTCGGAGTAAACAAGTCTTCTGACTAGTATTAAGACTGTTTATCCAAGGCTGTGGTCTTTTGATCACCTGTAAAACAAAACAAACTGTTAGGAAAACGTTGGGTTGACAAGGAGGGTCATTAATGGATTTATCGAGCTTTATAGATCTATGAAGTGAGTCCAGAATGATTTTGGGAAGTAAACCATGCTTGAATTGGTTAGCAGAGGTTTCAGGTGGAGCATAAGGGTTTCATAAGTTTATACAGTAGAATGGGCGAAGGGCGAGAAAACATGGATTCTTGGGGTTTTGAACTTTAATGGGAAAACTTTCAAAATATGGTGCGAACTGAACAGTAGATGGTTTGTCGCGTAGCGGGTAGGTGGTAAGTGGGATCCATCGCACTGCTTTTTGAGGTTGGTGGTATTGGCAGAGGGTCGCACGATGCCACAAATTGGATGACACGTAGCATCGACGAAAAGTCAAAACCGCTTGCATCGCGTGGTTAATGTTCAACCAAAAGGCCCGCGCGATATGGGTGAGAGCCGTTGGATGAGGGAAGGCCGATCGGACGGTAGTCGGTAGCGGAAAGTGTTAGGGAGTTAATGGAGGGGCCCAATGGCATAATTAACATAATTAAAATGACTTTAATTATATCGGGGATGATATGATTGGTGGAGAGGTTATTAATTAATCCAGGTGATTAATTAATTCCTTTTTAACACGACTGGGGTTTTTGGCTCTTAATTAATCGCGGTTCAATTAATTAATCCAACTTAATTAACTTTATTATGGTTTATTTCGCAGACCATCAGGACGGGATATTATCATATGGGTTTAATAAATAATACGGGAAAGGGTTTGTTTTTGGGAGTTAAATAAATATAACGGAAATTAAAGTTAATATGAAATGGAGGCGGAAAGACAACTGCGCTAAGTATAATGTGTTTAACATTAATTTGTTTTTCATATTAAAACATTATAACTTAGGCTAAAGGGATTTTGTGGGGTAATTACTTTTCCTTTGCAAACAATGATTTTAGTTTAGGAAAAGGGGTTTTAGAGGAAATGAATAAATTTTGAAGGGGTGAATGTTGATGAGGGGTTTTTAGCACTTTGACCTTATAAGTTATTGTGCTGAGGGTCCGATCTCTCCAGAAGTCAGAGAAATTATTTGAGCCCCTTTAACTTTCAGGTTGTTAGTGCCTTTAATACTTATGGGAAATTAGTAAAACTTAGGGAAAAATGAGTGAGGAAGTTAATTAGTTTTACTTTTGTTTATGATGTAAATGTCTTCATTGTCATTCATATCTTTTAAGTGCTTTTTATGATGAAAGTATATGACTTGATATCTGGATAATCATTCATCATGCATAATTCAACAACTATTCATCTACTTACCCTACCTACATATCCTACCATTTTTTCTTCTTTTTTCAGGGTGCACTTAAACTGGCAAACCCTTATCAAAACCTCTTTCTCTTCTTTTACAATGGTATTCTAACTAAGACTAACCTTATTACATCCAAGGGCTCAGATTAAACTATTGAGCTCCTTTTATTCACTCTACCTATCTACTTATCTGCCAAGATTAAATAGTTTGGTCAGACATTTATTCTATATATCTATAAACATGAAATTCAAAACATGGAATAACCAAGATTAAACTATTTGGTTACCATGGATTGTGGCATAAATAACAAGTTGCACACAATCATTATTGTACAACAAGTAAAATAGTAGTGGCATTTGGACTTGCACACTTTCCTGGTCTTTTTCTTTTTCTTGGGGTTCATCTTTTATTTTTTATTTTTTCTGACCTTTTTATTCTTTTTGTCCTTTTATTATTTTTCTAGGACATACCCTCTTTACATTTTTAATTTTTTGATTTTTTACAAATATGGAAAACATTTACAGAAGCAAAGGTATGTGCATATTTTAGAGACAACTAAGTCAATCATGATATATGACACCTATTGGTATAGGAACCTAATAGTGGCTCCACTTGGAGATGGCATTTCCTTGTGAAATGTCAAGAACACCGTCGACTAGTAGCCTGATCCATTGGGCCAATCCCACACATGTATATGCTATGTTGTATAATATTTGTGACTGAAACTTTTGAACAAAAAATACACCCTTTTCTAAAAACTGAAACCTGATCTAACATAAACTTGCTGCTGAAAACTGAATTTATTCAAACTGAAATTCTACCTATTTACTCTAATCAGCTTTGTGACTTCTGGTTAGGTAAAATGAAACAACCAATGCAACCACTCAAGCATCATATACATTGGTGACTTTTGTTGCTTGTGCTTGTTGGTGGTTAAAATTGAGATCTTGAAATCAAATATAACTTTGTTAACCTTTGAGAAGATAAGGAAATTCCTGATTTCCTTTGTTGAATCTAGAAACCGTACGAAAGGATCTTGTAAAATATATACATTGTTCTTGAACTGATTCAAAAAACTTTACATCTATTGTGTATGGCCTGCATGCCATGAAACTGAAATAATACCTTCATCTTTATCACCCTGCATGTTTTCAAATGAGCTTTGTGATGATACTTCTACTGATTGAAATGTTTGTCTGGTGAAACTTTTATCATCTTGATTTTGACTCTCATAGTCTGTTAATGGAGAAAAATTCTGATTGCATTCATTATCCAACCTATCAGCTATTGGATCATAAAGAACTTGAAAGGATTGTTGCAACTTATCACATATAGGTTCAAATGGAACTTCATAGATTTCTACAAGCTGCTCATCCTTTTTTACAGAAAGATTATGCAAATTTCCTTTCAAAAACTGAACTGCTTCAGAACAGAATGTTAGGGAATTATCTTGGATCATTTGATCATATGTTCTAGCTTCCAAGTCTTCTTCTGCAACCTGACATTCAATGGCATTTTGGGGCTGCAAATCTAAATATGAGAAGTCTTGCACAAGGATTTTATTGCCCTCTAGATGGTTAATATCAAAACTTGTTGACATTTGATTTTTAATTGCATGAAAGTTATCTCTAATAAACTGAAATGAAGCAAAACATAATGGTAAAGTTCCTTCACTGATTTCAAAATTTTCTGCACTTTCCTCCTCATTCTCATAGCTGAAATGAACAAGCTGATCACTATTTTCAAGCTGCTGAACCTGAACTTCCTTATTCCTCAAATTAGCTTCTGATTCCTCTGCAAGGTTAATTTGGATTTGAGGAACATAATCATTATTATAGTGATCAAGCTTAGGCACATCATCATAAGAAGTAATGTCACCAAATGTACATATTAGATCAACAGATTGCCTCTCCATATATGGTTCTATAACTCTATCTTCAGATTTATGGTAGTTGGAATTAACAGGAATTTGTTCATGGCTGTCAACCTCTTATTTTTGTGAAACAAATGTGTCATGGTGATTTTGAACAAAAATTTCATCTTTCATGGTGATCTTCTGTATCATTTCCTCTATTTTCTTCCCCAAAATGTCAAGTTTTTCCTCTATTTCTGCTTTCAACTTTTCTCTTCTAATTTGCAGATTAACTTCTACATCTACTGCCATGTTCTGCATCTATTCCAGTGTTGAGGGGTTTCTTTCTCTTAGTTGAAATTCTAGCTCTGGATCAAATGCTCTTGGGTAATGCAAAAGAGCTGAACCAGGGGGAGGTCTTATATTCAATGGCATTGAATAATAGATTTGATTAAATCTGTCTGAAAATTGTTGTATTGTTTCATCTGGATGTCTTTTTAATTGATTATATTGTTCTATGATTACAAGAAGATTGACTTTGATTATCCATCTATCAAGGAAGAGTTTGAGAAACTGCTGGATATTTGAGATGCTTGCCCCAGGTAGGGTTTTGAACCAACTCTTGACTTTGTCTTGCAAAGAAAGAGCAAAAAGCCTAATATTGACATCCTCTTCATCTACTTCAAATAAGTTAAGATAACCCTCAAAAGTTTGAATATGATTTTGGGCAGTGATACCATTCTCTCCATCAAACCTAGGGAGGTGCTTGTGATAATCGTTAGGGAAAGCATGGAGTGTAGAAGGTAAGATGAGGGGCTTATATCTATCAGGAACTTTATGAGGTACTGGAATATGTACAGGGATTGCATGATTAGTCTTAATTTTTTGATTCTCCTCAATTGGAAAATGATCTTCATAAGAGTTAGAAGACTGTTGTTCAAATGTGTAAGGAGACTTTATATCTACATTTTTCAAAGTAAAATAATAAAAATTTAATCTAAAATCATCTCTAAAATACAATATACATTGAAAAAATTTATCAATGAGAAAGAACATAATGTCTTGGATAACAATCCAAGTTAAAAGCCTGATCTTTTCACACAGTTCTTTCAGGTTCATTTCTCCAGTGGAGTCTTGATTGTGAAATTGATTTGGAGTCACGAGGTGGATGATTTTAACCTTTGTGTGTCTGATCACTGTCCACCATCATAGATCAGATCTAAACCTGTAAAACAATTCTGAAGAAAATGTTAGTTCTCCCCGGTGGAGTCGCCATGATGTTATCACTCAGAATTTTCTCAAGGTTAAAGAAAGAAATTCTCGAGGTAACCACAAACCAATCTTTTAGACTCAGTTTCTAGCCAACCTAAGGCCAAAGAGGGCTCTCTCTTTATAATATAGCTTTGTTTGATGGGATATTAGGCTAGCTATTAATGCTTAAAGAATTTGTTTTGATTGGGTTGTGGAGTTTTGAAACAAATGGGAAAACTAGGCTTTTAGGCCATTGGGCTATGGAGTCAATCAGAGATAATTCACTAGATCAAGTCAAATTGCTGAGGTATGAGTTCAACAGGCAGGATAGCAGAATAAAAATAAACTTTGGGGCTTGAATGGGTGATATTTCTGCTCAAAGCTAGAGGGAAATCAAGAATCCTCAAGTCAGGATTAGAAAGAGGAAAGGAAGATAGGCCAACTAATAGAGGGCAATTAAAAATCCTATACCAGGGACTTATAAGAAAACCTACGGGGATAGAGGAGCAATTAAGAATTCGTTTATCGAGTTAGTTTAGAAGAAAACATAAAAATGGTAAACTGTTGATAGCAGAGATCAATAAAGCTAATTCTGATACACTTTGACTATTTTACCATTTAGATTTAGGATGCATGAAACATTGAAAATATAGAAAACACATAAAATCACAAGGATAGAATACTTATTTGTGATCACACTGCATGAGAATCTGATGAAATGTCCTCAACTTTCATTCCTTTTCCAGCAAAAATCCAAGTTTTATTACAAGAGCTTTATCAACTTGATAGCATAGATATACAGAAATGTAATAGAATCCACCCAAAATACTTCAAATGAAGAAGTATTTATACAATTTCTAAACTGAAATATCTTGAAGAAATATCAAGATTGACTTTACAAATATCTCAAATTGTTTTACAATAATAGAACTTAAATAAGGACATTCAAAACTAATGAATCTATTTGGCACTATGTTTATGAATTTATGGTGACAAAGAAGTGAAATTCGAATTTTATATCAACTCTTAAGTGATGATGAGGCATCACAGTCACTAACTGCTTCCTTCCTTTGTGCATTCTGCCCCAGAAATTCTGCAAACTTAGGGCCCAATGATACGCTTGTATATCTCAATTCGAGATAGATATGTAAAATTTGAAAGAAGTTATGGTATATAAGAATGTTTTTGAAATAAACCTCTCTCCATTTTGCAAAATTCAGCTCCATATGTTCACAATATTCTATGTAAAAAGATGTCAAAAACAAGACTTTGCACAAACTGAAAAATAGGCTGTGAAGACATGTACTTATCTCCCTTTTGGTAATACCTGTGTAAAAAGTGAGAGAGATTTTTGTAGATTGGTATTTTAGGAACAAAAACCTCTTCAAGTTTTTCAAAATACATCTTAGATTGGTCACAATAGTTTCTGCAAAACTATGACTTAAACAAGAAATTTCTGAAGAATGTACCATTTCTGCTCTAATTTCATCTTTTAACCTCAAATTTCTTTTAACTGTTTTTCACTTTTACTTTGGATAAACTTCATTGTTGCTGGTGAAAGTGTTTTCATCTCTGTTTAACCCTTACTGCATCCATGTTCACTTTTACTGTTTACTGTTTATTTTTACCACTTTGTTTTTTCATCTGTCTTCACTTTGACATGAATTTGTATGCTCTGTAACTGTCTTCCCTGCTATTTATCTTCATGCTAGCTGATTTACTTGATTTGGTCTTCAATCTGATGCTCTTTAATCATGATACACTTTTACTGTTCTTTATCATGTCCTTTTACCTTCACTGTATATTTTAGGTTTTTATTGCCTATTTCAACAGTAGATCTTTTAATTTCATGTTTCATCTGCTCGTCTTTTAACTGTATGTTTTATTTTCCATCTTTGTTTGAATAGATTTGATAACAATCTCGGAGTAAACAGGTCTTATGACTAGTATTAAGACTGTTTATCCAAGGCTGTGGTCTTTTGATCACCTGTAAAACAAAACAAACTGTTAGGAAAACGTTGGGTTGACAGGGAGGGTCATTAATGGA
This sequence comes from Pinus tabuliformis, assembly GCA_031772625.1. Taxonomy (NCBI): domain Eukaryota; kingdom Viridiplantae; phylum Streptophyta; class Pinopsida; order Pinales; family Pinaceae; genus Pinus; species Pinus tabuliformis. Next base: position 998,241,660 of record CM062808.1, on the reverse strand, counting down.
TTTATCGAGCTTTATAGATCTATGAAGTGAGTCCAAAATGATTTTGGGAAGTAAACCATGCTTGAATTGGTTAGCAGAGGCTTCAGGTGGAGCAGAAGGGTTTCATAAGTTTATACAATAGAATGGGTGAAGGGCGAGAAAACATGGATTCTTGGGGTTTTGAACTTTAACGGGAAAACTTTCAAAATATGGCGCGAACTGAACAGTAGATGGTTTGTCGCATAGCGGGCAGGTGGTAAGTGGGATCCATCGCACCGCTTTTTGAGGTTGGTGGTATTGGCAGAGGGTCGCGCGATGCCACAAATTGGATGACACGTAGCATTGGCGAAAAGTCAAAACCACTTGCATCGTGTGGTTAATGTTCGACCAAAAGGCCCGCGCGATATGGGCAAGAGCCGTTGGATGAGGGAAGGCTAATAGGATGGTAGTCGGTAGCGGAAAGTGTTAGGGATTTAATGGAGAGGCCCAATGGCATAATTAACATAATTGAAATGAGTTTAACTATATCAGGGATGATATGATTGGAGGAGAGGCTATTAATTAATCCAGGTGATTAATTAATTCCTTTTTAACATGACTGGGTTTTTGGCTCTTAATTAATCGCGGTTCAATTAATTAACCAACTTAATTAACTTTATTATGGTTTATTTTGCAAACCATCGGGACAAGATATTATCATATGGGTTTAATAAATAAAACGGAAAATGGATTGTTTTTGGGAGTTAAATAAATATAATGGAAATTAAAGTTAATATGAAATGGAGGTGGAAAGACAACTGCGCTAAGTATAATCTATTTAACATTAATTTTTTTTCATATTAAAACATTATAACATAGGCTAAAGGGATTTTGTGGGGTAATTACTTTTCCTTTGCAAACAATGATTTTAGTTTAGGAAAAGGGGTTTTAGAGGAAATGAATAAATGATGAAGGGGTGAATGTTGATGAGGGGTTTTTAGCACTTTGACCTTATAAGTTATTGGGCCGAGGGTCCGGTCCCTCCAGAAGTAAGAGAAATGCTCTGATCCCCTTTAACTTTCAGGTTGTTAGTGCCTTTAGTACTTATGGGAAATTAGTAAAATTTAGGGAAAAATGAGTGAGGAAGATAATTAGTTTGACTTTTGTTTATGATGTAAATGTCTTCATTGTCATCCATATCTTTTAAGTGCTTTTGATGATGAAAGTATATGACTTGATATCTGGATAATCATTCATCATGCATAATTCAGTAACCATTCATCTACTTACCCTACCTACATATCCTACCATTTTTTCTTCTTTTATTAGGGTGCAATTAAACTGGAAAACCCTTATCAAAACCTCTTTCTCTTCTTTTACAATGGTATTCTAACTAAGTCTAACCTTATTACATCCAAGGGCTCAGATTAAACTATTTAGCTCCTTTTATTCACTCTACCTATCTACTTATCCGCCAAGATTAAATAGTTTGGTCAGATTTTTATTCTCTATATCTATAAACATGAAATTCAAAACATGGAATAACCAAGATTAAACTATTTGGTTACCATGGATTGTGGCATAAGTAACAAGTTTCACACAATCATTATTGTACAACAAGTAAAATAGTAGTGGCATTTGGACTTGCACACTTTCCTAGTCTTTTTCTTTTTCTTGGGGTTCATTTTTTATTTTTTATTTTTTCTGACCTTTTCATTATTTTTGTCCTTTTATTCTTTTTCTAGGAAATACCCTCTTTACATTTTTTATTTTTTTGGTTTTTTACAAATATGGAAAACATTTACAGAAGCAAAGGTACATGTACATATTTCAGAGACAACTAAGTCAATAATGATATATAACACCTATTGGTATAGGAACCTAACATCTTGAAAGCTATATTCTTGGATCCATAAAGGGATGAAGCAGAAGGGAATGGGTCCATAATTGGTAATTAAGGATATTTCCATCTTGATAGTCAATGATGGAAAACAATCAAGGATGGATATGAGAGAAAACAATAATACATTGGGAAAGGAAGGAATATAAGATTAAGAGCCTTTTTAAACACACTACTATATGGCCTGGCCTAGACCTCCAATTAGTTTAGGCATAACAATGCCCTCTAGGCTTTATATCCATCAATATGAGCTGTTAGATGAGGTATTCCATGTGTTCTTGGAAGGGATATCTGATTGGGGAGTGCCCTTTATTTTCCCATTTGGGAAAAGTGGTATTATAGTCACCCCCAAAGATGTTGAGTGAACCATACTCAGTCTCCTTAAGGCAAAGTAAGAGGACTATCAATATTTTTTCTCGCAGAAATGCACAGGCACGCAGACCTTAATGAAAGATTATACCTGATTGGTAGGGAGGTACATGAAAGAAGTTACCAACTAGTAAGGTGAAGATAAAGAGTTCAAGATTTTGATTTGTTGAGTCTCCCATAGGGTAAATAAGTTTCCTGAAGCTCTGATGGAATTGAAAGAATCAACCTTGCTTCCTTTCCATAGTTTTTGGTTCCTTAAGTGGGTTTAAATATACTCCATTTTAGTCTCATGGAGTAGGGCCACTGTGGGCCTTTCCTTCTTGATTAAGGATTTTACTTCTGAAAGTCGTTTCTTAGACACAATTCCCATATAATTCTAGGAAATTACTATCATTACTTACTTCTGGTATGTGGTACCCCTTTATATGGGGCAACACTGGTTCCTTTTTTGGTTCCCTTGTTGTTGACTTATGTTATTTTAGGGTCTATAATGCATTGGAGACCAAGTTCATTATTTTTTAGTATTTTCATATTTGAACTCCCTATTTGATTTATGAAAATGTTGCTCGAGTTATTTTTCTTTTTCTACTTCATAATTTTCATCTGAAAAACCTCTGAATATTGAACCTACTTGAGTTGCCCTTGGAAAGATAATGTATTCTTATGCTTAAGAAAGATAGGCTTGATGCATTTCTTGATCAGTGCTAGGCATACTTTCTTTAGTTGGATCAGTATCTGTTGCTTGACAAGGGGGTGGAGGTTGGGGATTGAGGTGGGGCTATATAATTTCCCCCTCTTCTTCTATTAAACTTAGAACTTCATATTGATTCCCTTTCTAGCCTTTACTAGCCAAATTGCTAGTCCCTTCAAAACTTCCATTGGTTTTGCTCTTAAGGGAGGGAGGTCCTTTTCCTTTAGCTCCTTCTTGCTCTGACTGGTTGTTAAGCTCATTTTGTTGTCTATTAGGTCCTCTTGTTCTCTTTTTTTATTTCCATTTCTCACTATATTCTCCCTATTTGGCTTGCTCCTCTTTGCTTTTTTCAACAATTTTTGTCAAAATGACCATATTCATGGCACAATTTCCACTTAAAAGGGATTTTTTCATAATATACCTCCTGTAAGTGAGACCAACTGTTGATATTGATCTTGATAGCCACTAGGAGATCCCTACCTAGATCAACCTCCACATAGATTTGAGCACTCAAAAATAATCCTTCATGGGGATCTACTCAATTGATAATTTTCCCAAGGGAATTTCCTGTATTCTTTAATGTGGCATCATTCCAACAGTGGAGAGGAAGGAAGGGGAGTTTCACCCATATTGGAAGCATATGGGATCCAATTATGGGATCCAATGGTCTCTATAAATTCCTTGGGACCCCATAAAGTAAGGACCACTTCTGAAGATAAAATCATGATCAAGTTTATTCATGAAAAAGAAAGTGAAGAAACCCTTTCCACAAAAGGAGGAGGAGATCTCTCCTTGGATAAGGGGTTTCAAGTTGTTTTCCACCCATACTCAGAATGATCAAGGGGAAGGTCATAACACCATGAATTGGCCAACCAAACACCTTTCTACTAGCTATAGAGATCTTAATTTGGCCCGAGGAGCTGAGACACCAACCTTCGAAATATCATCAAGCTTCTTGACAAAGAAAGTGGGCTTGGATTTCTAGTACTTAGGCCCATTAGCGACTAGGGAGTTAAAGGCTACAATCTCAACTGTGGGAAGAGGGGGATAGGCTGGATTGGTCATGGTCGACCACCTAGTTGAGAAATCATGTAGCAAACACAAGGCATGGAATCGATGGACAAATCAAACCTGTCGAGATATGAACCCACCAATAGCGGACATGAGCCACATAGATGATAGGGGCTCCAAGGAAAATTTCCTGACAAAAGCATAATGAGAGTGGGGATTGGAAAGAATACAAGAGGGAGATAGGAGCGATCCACCAATAATAGGGACTGCAAACCATTGAGGTGGTAAGGGCCACAAAAGTGGACTATACAACCATCACATCAATTTTTTTTGTGGCATATTTATCATGTTGGCATTATGATGTATGTGTTGTACTTGATGGCAACCCACTTGTAGTAGAACAACTCAGTTGTATATGGTAACGAGATGAATCTATGTAACTAGATGAATCTACATGAGAGATATCAGATGTAACAGAATGCATGGAATTTGTGTTTACAGTTGTGACAAAATGAAAGGTAGTTCAAAGGAATCATTTCAGAAGTAATATGGAAAATTACAGTGTAACAGGTCTATTAAGAGGTAACAGGGCACTGGTACAGAAGAACAGGAAAATGGAACTAAGGTCTACTGATTAGAATAAAGAAGGTAAAGGAAAAGGTTGATGTAAAGTAGTTTAAGAAGTATACAAAGGTCCACTTAGTCAAAACAATGTAAACACGCTGGTCCACAGAACAAAAAGCACGTATGCGTATACAATCACTTTCACAGAAGGAAAAGCGCATATGGGATGGAAAATCAAGTTTTCGGTCCAAGGTATTGGTTCGAGGTATATGGTTCAAGGTATTTGGTCCGAGGTATTGGTCCAAGGTATTTGGTCCAAGGTATTGGTCCTAAGTGGTTTTGGTCCAAGGTATTGAGAAAGGCCTAAAACTATATAAGGAGGAGAAGATCATTAGGCCAAGTGGGCAAGTAATGAATATCTTATGAAGAGTGAAATCAAAAGTAAATATGCATGTTATGGGTTTATGGTTCTTTGCTTGATCTGAACTAAGGATGAACCTTAGCGGTTGATGGGGATGAGATCTAATGATGAATCAGGATCATGAGACCTAAAATGAATTATTATTATTATATGGTTTGATCATGGATAGTCTAGATATAAATGTTAACGCATGATTTACACTGTAAATGTTCTGATCTAGGTATGTCTGAAGTCCAGAGGTGCAACAAAGTTATGAAGTAAGTATTTGTAGATTTGTATGCTGGTTCGCTTTGGTGAAGGCGTGTATACACGCTGGTTCAACTCTTCCAAGTAGCGTATGCAAAAGAAAAGCTTGATGTTCAAGGATGACTGATCTATCAGATCAGTGTTGCTGTTTTACTGCTATCTGTCAATGAAGTCTTCTTAGATCTGAATGTAAAACTAAATGAATAAGGAGTTTGATATTTGATATATTGATTATATAAGTGAGAAGAAGTGATCTCTGTTGTTGCCTATGTAAAGATATGTAAGTTGACAATAGATGTTTAGTATATTGCTAGTTGGTACAAACTTGATTCAAAAGTTTATGTTTGCAGTATATTTGGAGGTATATGCAGGTTTGATTAATGGAAGTAGTGTATACACATAGTTTGGGTTCAGCCAAGTAGCGTATACAGTCTGATGCATGATTTCTAAGGTTACAGCTGGTTCTGAATGATGATGCAGGTTTCTGGGTTCAGCACAGTGTTCTGGTGACAGTGATCTGATTGTTTCAGATTCAATGCATGCTGGTTGATGAAGTTTGAGTTTCTAAATTTATGATTGGTTATTGATGAGTTAAGGTCTTCATATGTCTTGATATGTGCCAGGAGCATCCAGTCTGAAAATTCATGAAACGTGGTCCCTGGTGGAAGAGTGGAGTTTTCTATAGGCTGGCACCTACATACTAGTAAACATATTGGCTAGTACAAGATCTAGGGGGTTGCAACTCCCTTCCAGTAGAAGCTGGAGAACGAGAGAAGGTTGTAACCTTCTGCAGGTAGAAGCATTTTTACTAGTATGAGTTTGCACCAGTACAAGATTGTAAATATATTTTCTTATTATTAAAAGAAGACAAAGATGACAGCAGTAGGTGGTTTTCACCCACATTGGGTTTCCACCTTAAATCTTGGTGTTCATGTGTGTTGCTTATGTGTGATGCTTTATTCTGCTTTTACTGCACTGTCTAATATGTTACTGATGTACTGGTTTAAGATCAACACATGATAAATTGTCTAAATCACAAGTTCTTTGGATATACGCTGGTTTCTCTAATCATAGTTACGTGTACATGCTAGTTCACTTCACTGAAGTAGCATATATAAATCTGTTTGAGAAATAAAATTATTGATCTGATAATACTGATTCACCCCCCCTCTCAGTATTATTTCCAGCAATTGGTATCAAAGTAGGTCCTTTAGAAGAAGCTTGATCATGTGAAGGAAGATCCATCAAGATAAATAATCACGAAAGCATGGGATCCATCAGATCACCAATCTTCGATGGGAGCAACTTTTCTTATTGGAAAATAAGAACCACATCTTATCTACAGTCTCTTGGAACAAATGTCTGAGAAATTGTGGAAGGAGGATATAAATTTCCAATAGAAATTCCTACAGACACGATAGATAAAAAGCAATATGAAACCAATGCCAAAGCTGTCAATACTTTATTGGGAAATTTGTCACAATCAAATTTTGTCAAAGTCATGTAGCTCAAATCAGCCAAAGAGATAAGGGACAAAATTTTTCAGAGCTACAAAGGAGACTCACAGGTAAAACATGCTAAGCTTCAAACTCTCAGAATTCAGTATGAAACTCTTAAGATGCATAGTGATGAGAGTATAGCTAGTTACTTCTTATGCATAGATGAGGTTGTTAATTGTATGAAGAATCTAGGTGAGCAAATAAAGGAAGTTACCTTAGTTGAGAAAATTTTGAGATCCTTGTTTGCTAAATTTGAATCAAAAGTGTCTACCATAGAAGAAAAACAGGATCTGTAGAATGTCACTATGACACAACTTCACAAAATCATAAATGCTTTTGAGATGAGAAAAGAAGGTCCATTAGATATGAGAGAAGCTGCATTTAAAGCTTCAGAAAAGGGAAAAGAGAAGGAAGAACACAATGAATCAAGACACATTTCAGATGAAGAATATGAGGTAAATTTTGTCAAGAAGCTTCAACGGGGTTCTGGAAGGTTCAGAGGTAAGCTACCTTTCAAATGCTTTGCTTGTGGTAGAGTCGGTCATTATGCTACTAGATGTCCTCATAAAGATAGATATAAAAAAGGAAAGGAATATGCAAAAGGGAATAGGAAACAATTTGTGAATAGAAGGAGTTACTATACTCATGAAGATAGCGATGGTTTATCTAATAGTGATGAAGATGAAACTGGTCAAGATTACAGACTTCTCATGGCTTATGATAGCGATGATTTTTGGGATAGTTTAGAAGAGGATAGTGATGGTTTATCTAATAGTGATGATTATAGATTTCATGGCTTATGATAATGATGATTTTTGGGATGCTTTAGAAGAGGAAAACTTTCATGAAGAAATCTTTAAACTCAAAATATGTTTAGAAGAAAAGAATATGATCATAGATACCTTGACATACCAACTTGCTTAAAAGGAAAAACAATGAAAAACTAGAATGTGAAATTGTGGGTCTAAGAAAAGATCTTGAGAAAAAAAAATATCTTAATCTTAGATTTGCTAAAGGATCATAAACTTTAAATGAAATTATCAAATTTCAGCATTATCTTCTGATAAAGATAGGTCTTGGATATATTGAAGAAGAATATCAATCCCAGAAGCCGTCAACCTCCACCAAAAGCTATCTTGATGCAGCAAAGACCAGTAAACAGTATGAAAATCGTCAGCAAAGGCATAAAGCTGATCACCAGGTAAATCATACTCAATTTTCTCCAAGGATGAGTATCAATAGAAGCCATAACCAACCTCAGGAAAATCATACTCAATTTGATCCAAAGATGAATATCAATAGAAACTACAATCAACAGGTAAATAGATTCGATAGATGCAGAAACTTCTTTAATGGGCAAGGTTTTTCATGTCATAATTTTTGGCACAAAGCTGCTCCATGCGTTGCTTACAAAACCATCATGACTAGAGAAGCACAAAATCAAAGGAATGTAATAGGGATCAAGAGAAGTTCCTATAATAACTTTTCTCCTCTTGAAAATGAAATCGAATGCTTAATTTGTAATAACTTTGGTCATGAAGAATCTGAATGCGGGAGCAAATTTCGGCAGACACCTCAAAAGGAGAAAATGCCATTAAATCACGAGATATGGAGAAGGAAAGAATCTCAAATAGAAAGATGTGGTATAACCTTGTATACAGAAGGACAAGAAAATCGGTGGTACATCGATAGTGGATGCTCCAAACATATGACATGTGACAAAGAGAAACTTCACTCTTATAATGCCTTAGAAAAAGAAAAGAATATCTCATTTGGAAATGACACTCCAGCTGTCATAAAAGGTAAAGGTTTTGTTTTCTTGAAAGAAAAGGTTAAAGCTGGAAATGTTATGTATGTAGATGGTTTAAAGCATAACCTGTTGAGCATTAGTCAAATGTGTGAAGTGGTGTTTCAATCAAACAGATGTGTTTTTCGTGAGCTTGATACAGGAGAGACCATGATCAAAGGTACAAGAAGTCCAAACAACTTATACATACTCAAAGGAGGACAACAACAGTGCTATCTAAGAAAAAATGATGAAAATTGGCTATGGCATAGAAGATTGGGACATCTAAGCTTTTCTCAAATAAGAAAAGCATTTAGACTCAAGGTTGTTCGTGATCTTCCAGATATCAGCATCCCAGAAAATATAATATGCAAACCATGTCAAATCGTTAAGAAAACTAGAGTTCACTTCATGGAAAAAGAAGGGTCAGCTAGTAAGCCTCTTGAACTTATCCATACTGATTTATGTGAACCAACAAGGAAAAAGTCACCTCGTGGAGAAGAATACTTTATTTTGTTCATTGATGATTTCTCCAGAATGTGTTGGATAGGTCTTCTCAAGCATAAATATGAAGTATTTGAAAAGTTCCAAGCCTTCAAATCTTTGGTTGAAAATGAATCAGATCGAAAAATCAAATGCCTTGGATCTGATCGAGGAGGGGAATTTATATCGAATGAATTCTTTGAATTTTGTGAGCAACATGGAATAAAAAGGCAATTCTCCACCGCAAGAACTCCTCAGCAAAATGGTGTGGTAGAAAGGATGAACATAACAGTTCAACAAATGGCTTGAGTTATGCTAGATGAATCTGGAACTCCTACAACCTTCTAGGGTGAAGCTGCATTTACTGCCATGACTATTCTCAACAAAGAAAATGTTCGGGTAAATAGCACTCAAACTCCACATGAACTTTGGTATGGTAAGACTCCTACTGTAAAATATTTTAAAGTTTTTGGAAACAAATGTTTTATCAAAAGGACTGATGAAAAATTTGGTAAGTTTGAACCCATAGAAGATGAAGGGATTCTTCTTGGTTATTCTTCCAGAAGCAAGGGATATAAATGTTATAATAAAAGGCTTGGGAAAATTGTTGAAAGCATTGATGTTGTAGTTGATGAAGCATGCAGAAATCCAAAAAAGATAAAATCAACAGAAGTTTATGACAATGAGGAAGATGGGGATTACTTTCCCACATCAAATCAAAATTATATTGAAGAAGAAACCAATGAAGCACCAAAAGAATATATAATGGTAGAAGAAAAGACTCTGTCCAGGTATATTTAGAAAAATCATCCAGAAACTCAAAATTTAGGAGAAAAGGAGGTTGGTGTACAGACAAGAAGAACTATTACAGGGACCTCAAGCTATTTAGCATTACTATCCTCCACCGAACCTCAAAATGTAAATGAATCATGCAAATATGAATGTTGGGTCAAGGCCATGGATGAAGAACTTGAGAAAATTGAAAAAAAATGACACTTAGGAATTAGTTCCTAGACCTCATGATAAAAATATTATAGGAACTAAATGGATATTCAAGAACAAGCTGAATGAAAATGGAGAAGTCATTAGAAACAAGGCCAAACTTGTTTGTAAAGGGTATGCTCAACAAGAAGGTATAGATTTTGAAGAAACTTTTGCACCTATTGCCAAACTTGAAGCCATAAGAATGTTTCTTGCTCTTTCCAGTTTTTGGAAATTCAAAGTATACCAAATGGATGTAAAATCAACCTTCCTTAATGGAGATTTAGAAGAAGAAGTTTATATTGAACAGCCATAAGGATTCATTCTTGGAAATGATGCAAAACTTGTATGCAGACTCAAAAAGGCTCTCTATGGTTTGAAACAGGCTCCAAGGGCTTGGTATTACCGCCTTGACAAATATCTACACCAACAAGGTTTTACAAAAGGTTCTGCAGATAGCAATTTATATACAAAGATTGAAAATGATAAATTGATAATTATTATTGTTTATGTTGATGATATAATTTTTGGTAGCAATGAAGAATCCATGAGTCATAATTTTGCTTCAGTAATGTAGCAAGAATTTGAAATGTCCTTGCTTGGTGAACTTACCTATTTTCTTGGTATACAAGTTCAGCAAACTAAAGATGGTATTTTTCTTTCACAAACCAAATACCTCAAGAAGATCTTGAAAAAGTACGGAATGGAAGATTCTAAACCTGCATGTACTCCAATGGTAATAGGATGCGGTCTCATATCAAATGATGAATCAGCAGTAGTACATCAACCAAATTACAAATCCATGATTGGCAGTCTGCTTTATCTAACAGGTACCTGACCTGAGATCATGCATGCAGTAGGAATAGTTGGAAGATTCCAAGAAAATCCAAAGGAATCACACCTTCAGGCAATCAAAATAATTTTCAAATATCTTCAAGGAACTCAGGACTTTGGACTATGGTATCCTAAAGATGTAGATCTTACTCTTCATGCATATACAGATGCAGATTGGGTAGGAGGTGTTGATGATAGAAAAAGCACTAGTGGTGGTGCATTCTATATGGGTTCCAGGTTAGTGTCTTGGTTCAGAAAGAAACAAAATTCAATTTCTTTATCTACAACTGAAGCAGAATATGTGGCTGCTGCATCTTGCTGCACATAACTACTTTGGATGATGCAAACTTTGCAATACATTTAGATCACATGTACTCCACCCATCTCCATTCTATGTGATAATACAAGAGCCATCGGTATTTCAAAGAATCTAGTCATGCACTCCAAGACCAAGCACATACCCATCAAGTACCATTTTCTACAATAACAAGTGCTTGAACAAAAGGTCAAACTGGAGTATGTCCCTTGCAAAGAACAGGTTGTTGATATATTCACTAAACCACTTCCTAGAGAAACATTTGAATATCTCAGACAAAAGCTGGGAGTAGTTGCTGCATCATCCTGCTGTTAAATCCAGTTTTTCAGAGGAAGGTTATTATACGCGGGTTTCATGAAGTATAGTCGCATATACACGTGGGTTTCTATGGTTGAAGAAGCGTATATGTTTTTCTGATAGGAAAAGTAGTGGGTCAGACTCTGATATGGGTGCTCTGTCTGATGTTGATCATTACAGTCTAACGATATGTTTTGTTCATTAATTTTTATCAGACTGACAAAGATGCCTTGATTAATGACTTGTTAACAATGCACAAGTAGCACAGGTTCAAGGGGAGAATTAGCCTTCACACACATTTTGCATTGTTGGCATTATGGTTGCTGAGTCCAGCTATGGCTTTAGATATTTATACCATTTGTTGCTTAAGTCATGTAAAAGTCTAGAGTGTGATATGACTTCTCATATATTTGAATGAGTCCTATTGGACAAATGATGTAATTTGTATCCCCACTTTGCATGGGATGGATGATGCAATATTTATTGTATTTTTTTCATGTATAAACAATTGGTATATCCCCACTTGGTTGGGTGGATGAGTCAACTTTGGTATATTTCCACTTGGTTGGGAGATTGATGTACGTATGAGTCAATGGTGATAGGAAGGTCAAACTCACATAGGTGAGTTATAGAGTCATGTTATTCTTTTGGAAAATATTTTTGCAAACTTTGCATATGCTCAGGGGAAGCATGGACGGTTTAGTGCATCAAGGCATCAGTGAATTCAACATGTGCCTAGGGGGAGCATGATCAATGTTTATATTCAGCTGTTCAGATATGAAAGCCTTCACTTTGGTCACCCCTTTTCCCTTGATATCAAAGGGGGAGAATATCTTGGTCTGCCCTTTGCCCTTGATGTCAAAGGGGGAGAGTATTTTGGTGTTGGTTGTTATCTCTAACAGTTTCTACAGCTTGTAGTAATCAACACCAACATGGTTGCCATCAAGTCCAAAGGGGGAGATTGTTGGCATTATGATGTATGTGTTGTACTTGATGGCAACCCACTTGTAGCAGAACAACTCACTTGTATATGGTAACGAGATGAATCTATGTAACTAGATGAATCTATAGGAGAGATATCAGATGTAATAGAATGCATGGCAGTTGTGTTTACAAATGTGACAAAATGTAGGGCAGTTCAAAGGAATCATTTCAGAAGTAATATGGAAAATTACAGTGTAACAGGTCTATTCAGAGGTAACAAGGCACTGGTACAGAAGAACAGGAAGATGGAACTAAGGTCTACTGATTAGAATAAAGAAGGTAAAGGAAAATGTTGATGTAAAGCAGTTTAAGAAGTATACGTAGGTCCACTTAGTCAAAACAGCGTATACACACTGGTCCATAGAACAAAAAGCATGTATACGTATACATGCACTTTCATAGAAGGAAAAGCGCGTATGGGATAGAAAATCAAGGTTTTGGTCCAAGGTATTGGTCCGAGGTATATGGATCAAGGTACTTGGTCTGAGGTATTGGTACGAGGTATTTGGTCCAAGGTATTGGTCTTAAGTGGTTTTGGTCCAAGTTATTGAGAAAGGCCTAAAACTATATAAGGAGGAGAAGATCATTAGGCCAAGTGGGCAAGTAATGAATATCTTATGAAGAGTGAAATAAAAAGAAAATATGCATGTTATGGGTTATGGTGCTTTTCTTGATCTGAACTAAGGATGAACCTTAGCGGTTGATGGGGATGAGATCTAATGATGAATCAGGATCATGAGACCTAAAATGAATTATTATTATATGGTTTGATCATGGATAGTCTAGATCTGAATGTTAACGCATGATTTACACTGCAAATGTTCGGATTTGGGTATGTCTGAAGTCTAGAGGTGCAACAAAGTTATGAAGTAAATATTTTCAGATTTGTACACTGGTTCGCTTTGGTGAAGGGGCGTATACATGCTGGTTTGGCTCTTCCAAGTAGCATATGCAAAAGAAAAGTTTGATGTTCAAGGATGCCTGATCTGTTAGATCAGTGCTGTTGTTTTACTGCTGTTTGTCAATGAAGTATTCTTAGATTTGAATGTAAAACTGAATGAATAAGGAGTTTGATATTTGATAGATTGATTGTATAAGTGAGAAGAAGTGATCTCTGTTGTTGCCTGTGTAAAGCTCTGTAAGTTGACAGTAGATGTTCAATATATTGCTGGTTGGTACAGACTTGATTCAAAAGTTTATGTTTGTAGTAGCTTTGGAGGTATACGCAGGTTTGATTAACGGAAGTAGTGTATACACGCAGTTTGGGTTCAACCAAGTAGCGTATATAGTCTGATGCATGATTTCTGAGGTTACAACTAGTTCTGAATGATGATGCATGTTTCTGGGTTCAGCACAGTGTTCTGGTGATAGTGATATGATTGTTTCAGATTAACTGCATGTTGGTTGATGAAGTTTAAGTTTCTAAATTTCCGATTGGTTATTGGTGAGTCAAGGTCTTCATATGTCTTGATATGTGCCAGGAGCATCCAGTCTAAAAATTCATGAAACGTGATCCCTGGTGGAAGAGTGGAGTTTTCTATAGGCTGGCACCTACGTACTAGTAAACATATTGGCTAGTACAAGAGCTAGGGGGTTGCATCTCCCTTCCAATAGAAGCTGGAGAATGAGAGAAGGTTGTAACCTTCTGCAGGTAGAAGCTTGTGTACTGGTATGAGTTTGCACTAGTACAAGATTGTAAACATATTTTCTTATCATTAAAAGAAGACAGAGACGACAACATCAGGTGGTTTTCACCCACATTGGGTTTCCACCTTAAATCTTCGTGTTCATGTGTGTTTCTAATGTGTGATGCTTTATTCTACTTTTACTGCACTATCTAATAAGTTACTGATGTACTGGTTTAAGATCAACACGTGATAAATTGTCTAAATCACAAGTTCTCTGGATATACATTGGTTTCTCTAATCATAGTTGTGTGTACACGCTAGTTCACTTCACTAAAGTAGTGTATATAAATATGTTTGAGAAATAAAATTATTGATCTCATAATACTGATTCATCCCCCCCTCTTAGTTTTATTTCCAACATATCGTAGTAAGTGTGGTTCATAGATTCCCACATCTCCATGCTATAAATGTGGATTTTTGGTCACTAGGTAATCCACTACCACTCCATGTTTGGGAAGATGTGTTTGGTGCATATATCTATGAGAAATTAGGCCACATGAAAATATGGTAGTTAACCCAGAGTTTTCCTCTGGTAACTTTGATATTGGCTCATAGGGAACTAGATAAAATGTCTACCCAATTGAATTTATTTCCAACAATGAAAATATAATATATGAGAGGTACCCATGAATTCTCAAATTCCTCTGCATTCAACTTCTCATAATGTCTTAAAGTAATAGACATTATGATATGATAAGGAGTCTTGACCAATTTGGTTGGGTATCTTAAATATGATCTTGGATTAAAACGTTTCTTACTTATCCACTAGTTTTTCATTAGGTCCATGGGATCATAGTTAAACCCCTTTAGCCAGTCGTCATCAAGGTAAACTTATTTGGAGGAAATTCGTAATATATATTAATGTTTTAAGGGAAAAAAGAGGGCACATTCCTTTCCTTGGAATCCTTTATCATGAATATTTCCATGTTTGTGTGCTTGATGATCCAAGCTATTGTCTTAGAACATGGAAAAAATGTTTGGTGGCTACTACCTTGTGTAGCGAGGATTTCTTAACACATATGAAGACATCTACATCAAGGTCATCTTCAAGAATTCTTTGTACATCATATCTCTAAATTTTTTGATAAATTTAAAATCATGTGAAGGAGGTGTTTTTCAGTGATACACTAGGTATCATTGTAAATAGTCCCAGGAGCTATGTATGTAGTTTTAGTTTCCCCTAATATACTAGATATGGGTATTTTCTCTACCCTTTTTCCATAAGCAACCATGAAACTTCCGATAGTGCACCCATGATGATAAAAAAACTTGTTAATTGTGTTGAGTAATCTAGAAAATGAAAATTGACTATTCCATGAATAAGGTTTAAATAAATTCATCTTGTGATTCTATTGAAATGGACGATGGGCCAATAGAAAGGGTTTATGCTAGATTTCAAATATTAAGCATTTTTTTTCATGCTTAACCAAAAAATTTGGAGGTTCAAGTTTCATTAGACGTGAGAATGGGAGGGGAACCGTTAATAAGCATGGAATTTAGGCATTGTGTAGAGTTGGGCTTTGTGCATTTTCATGTACATCCAAACCCTAGCTTAGTATGATGGAGAGATTCTTGGCATTATCAATGAGGATTTCGGGGAGTTCATTAGCCTAGGTGCCAATGCAAGCCTGTAGTTGGGGAGGAGAACAAACAAACCCATATTGTCATGTTAATTAGATATGTGACTAGAAACATGCTAAGAATTTAGGAAAAAAAATAAACAACCTTGAAAATAACCTATTGGAGGAAAGAGAAAACCTTAGTTACCATATCTATGATGTGAGTGTTTCATGTTGATGTGTATAGATGCATGAAATTTCCACGTGGAGTAATGACATGTGGTATGTGAGTGATTGATGGATGTTAAAGTTTAGGGAACTTTGGTGGATGACTTTGTGAATATTTCTATGTTCATACCACAACCATATATATTGTTTCTTTTTTGGTTCTATTTAATGTAGAATTTATGATGGGCATTAATCACCTTATCATGAGAAAGGACACTTTCCTCTGTGATGTGTCACAATTAAATTATTTTCTTTTGTGACATAGTTACAAGTTGAGAGTCTTATCACATACATAAGATCCTTAAGTTGTAGTGTGTCATAGGGAGTAGTTTTTTATGGAGTGATAGGCCAAGAGGGTTAACTAACTGAGAAATTTTGATCTTGAATCCAATTGGCATTTTCTGGTCAAACCCCACACTAATTGGTTGGTTTTGAAATCACTTAATAACATCTCCACTCAGATGTTGCCACCATTGTGGGAGGCTATTTTTAGTATCTAAACAAAAATCAAGTCGCATTCCCCTCCAGAGCTGGAGATACTTCTTAATATTCAGAAATCATGGCAAAGAGAGGTAATGGACCATGGGTCCTGTTATCACTCCAGGAAACTCTCCTAGGTTGCAGCATGGAGATGCCTGGTAACATATAATCTTCAATATTGTTCTCAGAACTATTGGAATGGATGATGGTTTGGATCAAGCCAAATAATCATTTCAGCTCTATTCTCACTCAGGACATGCATGAACACTCTCACCAATACAAGGCTTTAGACTACAAATGCTCAATATTTTGTAGATTCAATGAATGGATGGAGAATACTGACTGTACCAGCAGATTGCATACATAAATGCATATGAATGGCCAGTTACAGGAAGTAAATGAGACCTGCAAATCTAATTTATCAATGTAGAGATAAGATGACAGTTATTTGGCATTAGACATAGTAGAAAACCTGAATAACCTATTCAAGTGCAAGCATAGAACACCAAAGAGAATGGACATTGAATATATAATAGAAAAAGAAGCTTATATTTCTAGAATGAAGACGAGAAGCTTGAAGGAACATAGCATGAACAATCTCCAGAAGTTGAACCTCTATTACATCTTACTTTTAGCTATTTATAGCCTGTTTACAATGCTCTTGAGCTCTAAGGGGCTCGGAGTCTTAATCTGCCTGATTTGTCTTGTTAATTGATTTGATGCCCTCTAGGCAAGCATGGGCTCAGAGTTTTCTACTTCTGATAGAAGAGTAATCGCTTTCAGATATTTTGGGTAGTTTATTGCACTGTCTGGGAGTTCTCCCGTGCTAGAGATGCCACACAATCATTCTGTTTGTTCTGGCTATGTTGTGATGTGGTTCCATGATTGTTTCTGGTTGATGTGGCTGTGTTGTGTTGTTTATTCCCCTCCTGGCCTCTGTCCCTATCTCTCGGCCTCTGTGTCGGTTTGGACAGGAGCTGCGCATGCTGTGGCCTTTTCAATGGTTTAACAATGCATGCTTTCTGTTAAAACTAACTAACTATACAATTAAAATGCTACTTAATTGGTACAACTTGATCTAGAATATCTTCCTCATAGCAATCTGGCAGTCGGTGGCATGATTCATCACTCTGGATTTTTTCCTTTAGACCTGAGCTGGCATATCGCTAGCATTGGTTCCACTTCTTGAGGGCGGCTGAGACGAGAATTGAGTTGAGCAGCATAGGTGGCATCTTGTATATCGGGAATGATACACCCGATTGCATCTGTTAGGCACTTGAGGGCGGCTCTCTGGCTGTATGGTTTTACTAGGAACAACCAATAGGTGTCCCAAGTTAAACTGTTAATACCTGCGATCAATCTCCCATTCTTTTCCAGCTCTTGATAACATGACTGCTCCAATGTTTTAGCCGATAGTAATTTACCTGGTGTACATTGAGAGATCATATTAGATAAATAGAGAGTATCATTAATTAATTCAACCAAATTACTTGTGGTTAATTTGCATCTAGAAATTGCTATCTCTGCCTTCATTAACTGGGACTTCCATTCCATAAATAGGATCTCTTTATGGGATTCTAAGATTTTTGGAAAATTAGCTGCCTGTCCCTCATTAGTGTCCTACCAATCAAGAAAATTTGTCAAGGTCTCATCGGCCTGCTCCAAGTCTGTTCTAGCATCAGCTGATTTATCGATTATTGATGCTGTTATGTCACACAGGGGTTCCACTTGAGCAATTTTCTGACATAATAATCTTATTTGTGTTACCAATGCCTTATTAATTTTTAGTGCTTCTGCTTTGAACTTGGCTAGCTACGAAAGATTCTTGGACTTCTCTATTTGACCTGATAATTGAGCAATTTTCTCATCTTTCGTCTTCACCATCTGTTCATTCAGTGCTTTCAATTTTGCCAATGCTTCCGATAGCTCTTTCTATTTTTGAATTGCACTTGAATCAATCCTTTGTTTCTCTTCATGCAATTGCTTATTCAATTGATTATTTATTTGTTGCTGCGTGGACAATGGCTCTTCGAGTTGTTCTGCTTTCTTCTGTGCCTCCGATAGCTGTGCTTGTAGCGAAGCGATTGCCTGGTCCTTTTCTCTTAATAGATTATTCACTTCTGATGCCTTGTCCATGGTGGCCGCCGAATAGGCTCCAGCATACTGGGACAATTTTGTTAGGTCATCAGAAGGATCAAACTCCTCCTTCCAAACCACGTTGGCTGTCACTGTTTGTTCAGGGAATAGGGAAGGTTGATCAATCCTTCTCCTTTTCCACTGTCGCTTTACTACTATGTCCTCTACTTGCAAAATGATCTGATCCGAAGGATCTTTGGGAATTATTTCTATGTCTGTAGTAGGGGGTAGGCCGCTGGTTCCACTTGGAACCTCTTTTGATGCTGTATCCTGTGTATCATCCGCTTTGGATGTATCGGCTTCCTTTGAGCTTTCTAGATTGCTTATGATTGAATCAAATTGCTTCCATTCCTGGAGCAACTTTGGGTCAATCTGGGCATCTACATTCACGTCTGTGCTGCTCTGCTCCTGCTCTTTCCTCTGCGCTTCTTCCTGCTCTTTCCTCTGGAGTTCCTCCTGCTCTCTTGTTTGGATTTCTCCAGCAATTTCTGATGTAGCAGGAGGTTCATTGGTAAGTCACTGTTCAGGCTCGCTTGACTGTGTCATCGGGGCCGTTGCTAACAAATCTAGAGGCAGAGTTTGCAACCTCTACTCTCTAAGTTTGTTAAATTCAACTAACCCGTCGTCGTGATATCTCATTCTGGCTAGCGTTTGAACCTGAAATAATGACTCGGCCGAGGAGAACAGGTCATCAAACTCATCTTCTTTATGTTCAAATTTAGTGAGTTTTGCCTGTTCAAGTGCATTATAGGTGACTTTGTTTGGATCAAATCGCCTGTTAGGAAGAGTGGCGAGATTCAGTGTATTAATATTTTCTGCTTCTTTCTCTGCATGTTTGTAGTCATGTAGAGCGTAAATGCCACACCTTAGAGGAAAAGGAGGCCAAACCTACTTCTTTTTATTCCTTAGAGTCTGTGTAACTCCTTCGGATGTAAGCTGATATGCTATCTCTCGAGCCAACAGTTTGTCAGGTGTATACAAGGGGAGGACATGAGGCCTGGCATGACTGCTGAAAACTCTTACATATGTGAATTTTTCTTCTCCGAACCATCTTCCTATGGCTGTCAAGTCAATCTCTGCTTGCGAGGAAATCTTAGGAGTAGGTTTGTCAAAAATTGCATAGTGAATGGGTAACATAAATCCATTGCAAACTTGATATAGGTGGTGTTTATAGTTCACTTTCCACAACTTCTGGTGGTAGATATGAATGGGCATGGGGTCCTGTGGAGTCCATCTCCACCCCAACACAGGAAATTCGGAATTAAAACAGAGAGTATCTAAGATGTAGGCACTAAAGTAAAATGGAGGAATGAACCTTTCAGTAACGCAGGATTTGTTTTTGAATTCAAGAACAACTGTTGCTAACTTATCAGACAATATATTCCCCCAATCCATTATTTTGCTATTACATGCTGCTTCCATTAAAGGTACCATCTCTATAGTGAAGTTTGAGGAATCATGCAACCCCCAAATCCTACACATCATTACTCCTGCATAACAATAAGGAGAACACAAGGAATCGACAGAGTACTTACCCTAAGACTCATGCTTGTGTTTCGCTGGGTTTTGTCTCCAGTCCCATATAGGTTTTGATACAATGTCATTTTCATCTCTAAACTTCTCCAGAAATTCTTTGTTGTACTTCTTCTCCGGTGCGGGCAAATGGTACATTTGTCTCAAATCATCGGGTTGAAACGAGCCGAACACTCTCCCGTCGATGGTGCAAAATGTTCTGTTTGTAATTGGGATTTCCTCAATTGCCCATCTTACCACATCTGTATATGGAAGAATTTTCTCTTGGGCTGCTATCCGATGCAGGTAAGAGTCGGCCAAATCCTTTAGAGTTGCATCAGACTTCCGGGTCGGGTCTGCTGTGGCTTGCACTGTTGTTACCTGAGGCTCTTCGGCCTCAATCAGATTATAGATGCTCAGCCAAGTAGTTTTACCGAGACCTAGACATGTGGTGTCCGAGATTAATCCCTTTTTTCTTGGTCCCGGATCGGCAATGTGTTGTCTTGTTACTGCGGAAGCTGAAGCTGTTCCAGATTTCTTAGACTTCTTCCCCATTTGGCCTGAATTTGCTGCTTCGGAGGAGCTCTACATAGGAGATAAAATGAACGTAATGCGAAGAATAGGTGGCGCAAACCAAATATGAATGAGGTATATTAATCAATGAATAATGGAGGAATGAACTTAAGGTGGCCACGGATACAATCTCTGAAGAGATTTTGGCCTTACTATTCCATTAAATGGCCGTTTAAACCTGTCAATCCTTTAAATGCTCATCATATCGTTTATTGGCCGAATAATTCATTTAAGCGTGGATTTGATGTTTTGGTGGTTGGGCATAAGTGAATCACTATCGGGAAGAGAAAGGCCTTTAATACTAATTAACCATAATATATCCCGGCCTTATCAATCCTTTTTGAAAGCTGCGCCTAGCTTTATCGCAATCGGCGATCGGGGGAATGCTTAAGTTGTTATATTGGTGTCCTTTCGGAATCCCCGATCCCCGATAGCAATATTGCCAATTTGCATCGGGAGTTTTTAAACGAGGGCTTTTAGATGCATTCATGCTACAGTCCCCGATCGCCGATAGCGATATCGCATCGGAGCAAAGAGAGGGGCCTTTTGTTATGATTGCTTGCCTTCCCGATATCCGATAGTTATTCGCGCATTGTCGCATCGGGGAAAACCAATGGGTATTTTTTCATGCATCCTTTGTTATTGCGATATGCGATCTTGCGATCGCTTTATCACAATAATAAAGGATTATTCATTTTTTATTATAAGACCGATTATGTGCTTTCTCAAAAAGGTTTATAATGTTTTATTTCTTTTCGGACCTTTTGAGGAATGATAAGTTGATACCAATTAAATCTAAAAGGGACCCATTTCATATTATAGTTTTGAAAATAAAGATTTTATGAAATGGGGGGTTGTTGTACAGCACAACAAAGCCTTAACTAAAATAAAGTTTGAAGAATAGCCCATTGAATGGGCCATCAAAAACATCTCCTCCTTACTTTGATGCATTCCTTTTGAGAAAACAGTCACCAAACTGAAAATTGACCCTTTTTACCTTTCTATGAAAGGTTTCTTTCTCTTGGTCAATGTGCATATCAACCAATTCATCAAAGACTTGCAAAAGCCTATTGATTTGATCATCTACTTCAAAAAAATTTCAGCATTTGACATTATCAGGCAGAGATGGTCTATATTTCACCTCATCTCTATATGCTTTCAACCTTGGATGTTTTTCTTGGAAGGTTTTGTACACCTATTGAATAATAAGGTTTGCTTCATACTCTGTTCCTGCAGCTTCCTTAGAGTAAGCCCTATCAAATAATATGTCCCAAATCTATGGGCCTTCTTCCTTTGTGATCTAGCAAACTGGTTTTCTAAGTTGCGTAGAGGCCAACTGATAAGGCTTGGTAATGTCAAGAGTGAGCTTATCCATGACAGCCTTGGGCATTGGATTATGGCTGGCTCCAGTGTACAGAAGGCAATTATGAAGGATTTTATCATGAATAGTCAGAGAGACATAGAATTATGGGGAGCTGCCTTCATAATTTTCAATCATTGGGCTGAGAATAACAGCTGGTTGGTCATCTTGTAAATTTACATAGTCAATGGAAGCTTCGATAGTTTTAGGCTCAAGAGCCTCAAGGATGGATGCTTTTAAGGACTCAT
The DNA here is from genome assembly GCA_031772625.1 of Pinus tabuliformis. Lineage (NCBI taxonomy): Eukaryota > Viridiplantae > Streptophyta > Pinopsida > Pinales > Pinaceae > Pinus > Pinus tabuliformis. The sequence continues at coordinate 998,219,536 of CM062808.1, read as the reverse complement.
TCTTCACTGGTTCAATCAGAGGCATAGGTATTCTTGGCTTCTGAATTTCTGATTGAAAATTGAAAGAAGAAGGGGGTTTATCAAGGCCTCTTACCTCTATGGCTGGAGCTTTGAGGATGATAGGATCAACTACTGGTTGCTTCTACTTATTAGCTTGTTGTTCTACAGGGACAACAACTTTATGAACATGAGTTTCCTTGACATTATTCATCATCGACCTCAGATTATATTGGTGCTAATTTTTAGTTTGTATAACAGCTTCACCATCCCATTCTTGGCTGATCTAATCATTGAATAATGACTTCTCATAGGTAGCTTTGGTTAAAAAAGTGGCATTGCCTTTGTCTTCCATACAATGGATCTCATCATCTTCCTCAAAATTCTCTTCTTCCATGACTGCATTCTGAAAAGGGACCTTCACCCTTTGGTCTTCATTGGCCTCTTTGCTTCTTTGCAAAATCTGCAACTGGTCATTTGCTCTTCTATATGGATTTGGATTTGGAGGAGCAAAGGTATTAGGAACCCTTCCTTTCCTAGAATGCTGCTAAACCTTTAATTTGGAAACTTCATAGGCTAATGACTCTATCACCTTGGCCATTTTATCGATCTTGGGATTCGAAGATGATGAAGGCTCGCCCCTCTATCTCCTTCTGTTAGCATTACCTTTGAGCTTTTCTACAGCCATGACGTTTGATTCTACTTCCAGGGATGCATCTTGCATATCAGCCAAAGAAGCACATCGCCTCTCCCTCAAAAATAAACAGAAGTCAGAATCAAAGGCGCTGGCATAAATGAGTCTAGCAGAGGTAGTGGTGGGTTTCACTTCAGCTGGTATCTTGTTGTACATGCAGTTAAATCTCTTATTAAAATCAGACAACAACTCACCATTTTCCCTCTGTAAGTTCCCAAACTCAGTGTGGTAGTAAAGGAGATCCTTCTTATCCCCCCAATGCTTTAGGAATGCATCATCTAAGGCCTCAATATCTACTATAGATGCTGGGGTCAGTTCCCTAAACCATTTTCTAGCCTCTCCATCTAGGCTTTGGACAAAGACTCTCATCCAGACATCATCTTCACTAATGTCCAGGTTATCAGCATAGCTATAGAATGACTCAAGATGTTCTTCAGCTGAAACACCTTCAGTTCTAGTGAACTTAGGCATATACTTATGATATTCTCCAGTAGGCATAGCATTCAAAGGAGTGGGCAGTATTAGAGGTCCATACCTAGCAGCTATGATTTTTTCCATTTTGGTGGGTGCTTGTGGACCTGCCATAGTTGTGGTGGCTAAAAGAGTACTGGCAGTCTGAATGATAGAGGGCTGAGGAGTGATTGATAAGGCTAAAGGAGTATGATGGATAGGAGCTGAGGTTTCCTTTGGGAATACAACAAAAGGAGAACCTAAAGAATAAGGAGCTTTATGAATCTCTGAGAGTTTTTCTTCACTACTAGTATTAGATGCTATACTCTCAACATGTATTTGTTCTATTACAGGACTTGCTTGAAGAGATATAAGAGATTGTTTAGGTTTGCCTGAACCTGATGCTCCTTCTGCAATGCCTTTTTCTCTTTGATGATTTTTTCAGGGTCAAGTACTGGGTCAGCTTGTAGCTTCTGAGGATTTCTCCAAGTATGCCTCACAAACTGAGCCAGAACTATGATGTGGAGTCGCCAAGAGGTTCGACCTCCAGTAGAGTTGCTAGATAGATGATTACAACAAAAAATGTGCCCAGACTTTGTCTATCATCAAAGCTGGATCTGTGTCATTTCCCAGGGAAGCTGAGCTTCAGTTTCTTCTCCTCGGAAACATTGCCAATTATGTTATCACTACAGGAAACTCTCCTAGGTTGCAGCTCGGAGATGCCTGGTAACATATAAACTTCAATATTGTTCTCAGAACTATTGGAATGGATGATGTTTTGGATCAAGTCAGATAATCATTTCAACTCTATTCTCACTTAGGACATGCATGAACACTCTCACCAATACAAGGCTTTAGACTACTAATGCTCAATAGTTTGTAGATTCAATGAATGGATGGAGAATACTGACTATACCAACAGATTGCATACATAAACACATATGAATGGCCAGCTATAGGAAGTAAATGAGCCTTGCAAATCTAATTTATCAATGCAGAGATAAGATGACAATTATCTAGCATTAGACACAACAAAAAACCTAAATAACCTATTCAAGTGCAAGCATAGAACACTAAAGAGAATGGACATTGAACATATAATAGCAAAAGAAGCTTATATTTCTAGAATGAAGATGAGAAGCTTCAAGGAACAGAGGAGGAACAATCTCCAGAAGTTGAACCTCTATTACATCTTACTTTCAGCTATTTATAGCCTGTTTACAATGCTCCTGAGCTCTATGGGGCTCAGAGTCTTAACCTATCTGATCTACCTTGTTAACAGATTTGATGCCCTCTATGCAAGCATGGGCTTGGAGTTTTCTGCTTCTGAAAGAAGAGTAACCGCTTTTAGATATTTTGGGTAGTTTGTTACGTTGTCTGGGAGTTCTCCCGTGCCATAGATGCCCCACAATTATTCTGTTTTTTCTGGCTGTGTTGTGCTATGGTTCCATGATCGTTTCTGGTTGATGTGGCTGTGTTGCACTGTCTATTCCTCTCCTGACCTCTATCCCTGTCTCCCGGCTTCTGTGTCGGTTTGGAGAGGAGTTGTGTGTGTTGTGGCCCTTTCAATGGTTTAACAATGCATGCTTTCTGTTAAAACAGAACAACGCTGCCCTATTGTGGACCTCTGCCTTAAACAATGATTGTTTCTATTTTAAACAGAAAACACAACAATCACTGAGAAATCCCGCTCCTCTGTGTCCTTTTTGTACTTCAAAAGTCCTCAAAAATGGTTTATACTCCTCTCGGGTCCGCCCTTGCAGTGACAACACATCTCCACCGTTGATCTGGGGGTCCTAGATCCAATGGTGGTGATCCATTTCAGGCGCTTCTTTTGTACTGGAGTTAATCGCCTGATGAGGGCGATTTTCTCTCTCCTCATCCTAGACACATGGCGGCTGCTGTATGGCATTGGGCGGAGTTTGGCCTAAACCACTTATTGCCTTTGGCTCCCCCGAAATCCTGCCGGTTTTGTCATTTTCCCTTTGTATTGGGAATATGTCGAAACATTGGAAATTATGAAAAAACGGCCCTGGCGGACTTGAAATGTTTATATATTTCATTCCTAAACCCTTTCGGGTCTGGGCCTCATCGCATTGATGTCGCTCTATGTCTCCCCTTTGTATTTTGTTATATAATGAAAATACGTAAAAAAAATGCATAAAAACTGGCCTTTGGTGGACTTCAAAAATTTATGTATCTCACTTCCCGGACCCTTTCGGGTCCGGGCTTCATCACTATCGGCGCTAGCCAAAGGTCCCTTTGTATTTCATTTAAACAATGAAAACACATTAAAATGCATTAAAAATGGCTTTAGCGGAGATTTAAAATCTTATGTAAAATTGTTTATAATGCTGTCAAGTCTCGCTCATTGGGTCGCACATATGCCTGTGCATAGGCCCTGCCCCATGGTATAGTGTCGATGCGATATAGTGATGCGATCCGATCACAATTTCTAATCGCTCAATGCCCAGGCCTTTACTTAAATTGTCGATACCTTGCTGATGCGATCCGCCAATCTGATCGTCGACGATCGCTGATTGGCGGTGTCATGCGCCCAACTTTAAGTTGTCCTTTTTGCTCGGCTGATTGCGATTAGCCGCTTAGATCTGGGTCATTGATTGGCCATATCTAACAGCTACTATTCATTCCTCTGTTTAAGCCTGCAGTTGTGGGTTTTTCATGGTTTTCAAGCGTTTTTGCCTCCCAATAGTGTACTTCCGCCCTTCCAAGGGCTCTCCTCTTACGCAGATTTTGATCATTGGATGATCTTTGAGAAAATCTTGAAGATTTCAAGAGCATTTTTGGATCCATTGGCATGATTTTAAGCAAATTTGGAGACTTTAAGAGCCTATATGGATCCATTTTTGGGCCTTTTGCCAGCAAGGCTAACAGGTCCACTTCAAAGGATTAAGCGAGCGACCATTGGAGATGTTTTCTGATTTGGAATCATGATATATCTATGCCATTTTGGCAATTTTGTAAATATTTTATTTTCAAGAAAGAATCAAGTTGTTATGTAATGATTATAACAACTATGCCTTTGGAATGTTCACACTACTGATTAGTTTAGACAATTATCCATGCAAAATTTTAGGGGCTAATATTTGCCCAGTGGGCTAATTTTCCATGATTTTTCACAAAAAAGATTCGCCAATTTCCAATATTTATAAAAGATGATTTGCCCAAATTTTAGAATATAAAATTATTTTACCTTAAAAATCATCAATATTATATAGAGAATATATATAAAATCATTATAAATTTGAACAATTTTACAAATATATCAATAAACATTTTATAGTTTGCATATTAGGGATAAGTCGAATTTGCCAATGTTTTTAAACTTCAGGAAAATTTCCCATCCTTAAAATTTTCCTTGCAATTATCACACTAGGAGATATTTTGTAATTATTTTTTGTTACGACTTTCCATGTAAAAGGGAAGAAGAACTCATTTGTAAGGGTTCAATTTTCTTTTCTAGAGACTGCAATATTCTGTAAGGTTTGCAAGTTCATAGGCTTAATGAAATGTATGTTGTTATGAAAGACTAAGGAATGAGCTTTTGGTGATTCTAAGCATTGATATGTGAAGTATGTGTTTCTATCTCTATTTATAATTTTCATGTGTGTTTCTTTCCTCTTAGAAATCGTGTAATTGTAGTTGCTAGAACTCAGTCTTATATGTTAGATTTATCGATGTCATGTTATGGAAAAAGGTATGTTATGAAACCAGCTCAAGAAAAGATAGAAAAGATAGATCAACGCCTTAGAATTCAGCCTCTTCGAGGGGGAAACCTTCTTTACATTACATAAATGAACAATTCTTGGATGATTCAAATGACAAAACCTCCTTTCTATATATAGGAGTCTAAGGAGTCACAATATAACCCAACTGACCTAACAATAATGATATAAAGCCACAAAAATAACAATAGAGGGATTCTATGGGGCACAATAATAACAATATGGGGACAATAGGGGCACAACAATATTAATAAGGGATAAAACTACAATAGTAATGGGGTAATCACTAGTATTATAGGGACCCAACATGCCCCCCTCCTTAAAAAAAGTGTTGTTCTCAACGCTTGAGTAGTTTTGGATGCTTCTGTATAAAATTCTCATCCTCCCATGTGGAATCTTCAATGGATAAGTTCTTCCACTTGATAAGATACTCCGAAATTGATCGATTTCATAACTGTCGAGTTCTTGTTTCTGTGACTGCTTCTGGTTCCAATATAATTTTTCCTTCCTCGTCAAGTTTTGGAAATATTGTTTGAACTGGGAGCTTGTCACCTATAACCTTCTTTAAACATGAAACATGGAAAACTGGGTGCAATCGAGAAGCTGTAGGAAGCTCCAATTTGTATGCCATAGTACCAATCTTTTGCAACACCTTGTACGGACCATAATACTTGGTGATAATTTATTATCCTTCTTAGCTTGCTTGAGGGACATTTGGTTATATGGTTGTAGCTGTAGGAATACCCAATCACCTACATCAAAACTTCTTTCGCTGCGATGTTGATCTGCTTGTTGTTTCATTCTATTCTGTGCCAAAACAAGGTTATCCTTTAAGAGTTGGAGGACTTGTTGTTGATGTTTGATGTGATGTTCCACTGCTTGAACCTTAGAATTTTCTCTTAAATATGATGTGATGGATGGTGACTGATATCCATAAAGTGCCATAAATGGGGTCATTTTTGTTGCTGTATGGAAGGAAGTGTTATACCACCATTCAGCCAGAGGCAACCATTTGACCCATTGTGTCTGTTTATCAGATACAAAGCAACAAAGATATCGTTCCAAACATTTTTTTACTATCTCAATTTGCTCATTAGATTGAAGATGATAAGATGAGCTATGAGCTAACTGAGTACCAAGACAAGAAAATAATTATATCCAAATATTTCCAGTGAAAATGGGATCTCTATCACTTACAATAATCTTTGGATTTCCATGTAGCTTTTGAATTGTTTCCATAAATGCAGTAGAAACTGTACTAGCTTTAAATGGATGTGATAATGCACAAAAGTGTGCATACTTGGTAAGTCTGTCAACTACCACCATGATGACACTCTTTCCCTCAGACTTGGGTAAACCTGTGATAAAATCCATTGAAACCTCCTCCCAACGTTGGCTTGGAATGGATAAAGGTTGTAATAGACCCAGTGTCTTAATTGTTTCAACTTTATTTTGTTGGCAAACCAAACATTCCGCCATAAAATTTTGAATATCTGATTTAAGGCCCTCCCAAAAAAATTCCTTCTTAACCCTGTGGTAAGTTTTTAAAAATCCTGAGTGCCCTCCTAAGGGAGAAGTGTGCAATTCTATAAGAATATTTTCTTTTAGCTGGGAATTCTTATAGAGGTATAAGCGATCTTTGTACCATAACGAATCTTTTTTCCAGCTAAATGTATCAGACGTACTGGAGTCTTGTTGTAACTTTCGAATAAGTGCCCAACTTCTTCGTCATTCTTCCATTCCTCCCTTGCTTCGTTTATCCAATCTGGTTGGATAATAGAAATGGCGCACAACAATGCTTCCACATCCTCATCCTTTCTTGAGAGTGCATCTGCCACCACATTTTGCTTCCCTTTTTTGTAGATGATTTCAAAGTCATAACCCAACATCTTTGTGACCCACTTTTGTTTCTCTTCAGAGGATAATCTTTGTTCTAAAAAGTATTTAAGGCTATCATGATCCGTTTTTACCTTGAAGTGTCTTCCCATTAGGTAGGGTCGCCATTTCTTAAGTGCATGGAGTATTGCCAACATTTCCTTCTCATAAATAGCTTTGTGTAAACACTTTCCCTTGATTGGATGACTTTCAAAAGCAATGGGTCTTTCATATTGCATTAAAACAACACCAATTCCACTTCCTGAAGCATCACATTCCACAATAAAGGTTTTTGTGAAGTCTGGTGTAGCTAAGACCGGTGCTTGGCACATTGCCTCTTTAAGATGCTCGAAGGTCTTTGTTGCTTCTGGAGTCCATGAAAATGCATCTTTCTTCAATAATGTTGTTAGAGGTGCTACTATTCTCCCATAATTCTTAACAAACTTGCGATAATACCCTTTCAACCCAAGAAATCCTCGCAGATGCTTTATGGATGTGGAGATTTTCCATTCCTTAATGGATTTAATTTTGCTAAGGTCTACCTTAACTCCTTCATGAGATACAATATGACCCAGATATTCCACCTCTTGTACTCCAAAGAAACATTTGGATCTTTTTGCATATAATTGTTTCTCCTCCAATAGTTGTAGCACCCTGTCAACATGTTCAACATGATCCTTCCAAGACTTGTTGTAGATTAGTATATCATCAAAAAATACTAACACAAATTTTCTAAGGAATGGTTTGAAAATGGAATTCATCAAACCTTGAAATGTTGAAGGTGCATTGGTAAGGCCAAAAGGCATGATAAAAAATTCATATTGACCCTCATGAGTTCTAAATTTTGTTTTCGAAATGTCTTCAATCTTCATTCTGATTTGATGATATCCTGAACGAAGATCCAACTTGGTGAAGTAAATTGATCCATGCAATTCATCCAGTAATTCATCAATGACAGGAATGGGAAACTTATCTTTAATAGTGAGCTTGTTGAGCTCCCTATAATCCGGACACATGTTCCATGATCCATCCTTCTTATGCACCAATACTACTGGAGTAGTGAAAGAACTTTGACTCGGTCGAATTATACCAGCCTCTAGCATTTCTACAACCATACATTCAATTTCACTCTTTTGGGCATAGGGATATCTGTACGGCCTGATGTTTGGAGGAACACTTTCTGGAATCAGATGAATAGCATGATCATGATCACGAATAGGTGGGAGACCTTTGGGAGTCTCAAATACCTTGGAATGATTGTCCAAGACTTTTTGGAGATCTGGAGAAATATATGATTCCAATGTGGAAACATCTAGCAAACATAATTATGTAATTACACCTCTTTGTTCCTTTTCTAGAAGCTTTGTCATACCATTAGGGCTGATTATCTTTCCTGGTTTCCTTGCAATACCCCTTAATTCAACTTCCTTTCCTTCCATAGAAAATTTCATGAAAAGTTCTTGAAAATTAAAAGCTATTGTCGGAGAGGTAAATCCCCTCTACGGATAGAGGCGATCCCTACTAGCCCAGAATGGGTCTAGTAACAATCAGTCAATGCTACTATGAAAGTTCCTAATTGCAAATAAAAGATAGGCGATGAACACCTACTTGGATTCCAACGCTGTTGTTTGATGAAGAGATGTCGTTCTCGCTCCTTCGCTTTGGCCGGTCACGATCTTCCACGATCCCCGTAGATAGATACCTGCACACACGAAGAGGAGCACAAACACAAGCGTGAAATCTAATAAATGCAATCATACATCAGTCTGAAAGGATGTAATTCACATTAACCATTACAAAGACAAATGAGAATGGAACCATAACAGTAGTCATCTATTATTAATCAATAACAGAGAAAGGTATAACCAAAGTTCTGGCGTTGAGTCCTTCTCAAGAGGGTCCAACAAGCAAGTCTCTTAAGCATTCACCCTTGGAGGTAGATTCTCCCAAGACAAAAACTCTCTCTCACACAAGCAATACTCACAACCTTCCTTAAGCTCTCTAGCAAATCCACACTTGTCACACCAACTACCTACTAGCAGCAACACTCTAAGCACTATGAATTCCACACTATCCAAACTAGCTGCTCATGGCAATGGTAGAGGTTTAAATAGGAGAAGGAGTCTCCATGAATGGTGGGAGGATGAGCTTATCTCCAAGGAAGGTGGCTCAAATGATGAACAAACATGCCATAGAAGGTAGGGCAACATTCACAAGGCCAACAACCAGGTCTGGAGTCATCTGGAAGGCCGACTGTTAGAACAAACTCGCCCAAACTGGATCAGCGCGGGTCCATAACTGCACTGGAGCACTGACATCGTAGCTGAATAACAAAGAAGGTCATGTCAGCGCGATCAGATATGAATAACAAATGCGCTGGCTCTTGAAATTCAATCAGCGCGGTAAATGCATGTGCTTCCGCACTGGCAACGCATTCGGTTTGTTATGGAGCGCCCATCAGCGCGGTTATTTTGACAAAAGTCGCGATGATAGTAAAACTTTGGCAAAGTGGGTCATTTGGCAACATTAGATAGCATGAGCCTGATTAATTTGATTTCATGACATAGTAGGGAGACTGACAGGGAGATAGTGAAAAATCACTGCGTAACAGATGCCCCCTAAAGCATGAAGCCCAAGAGAGTGGGAGGGGTGAAATGCTTTACAAAACTTGCTGAACTGGGACACCACCAGGAAGAACCTGCACGTATGTACAACTGATATCTCGATTACATGTAGTCTAGGCATGGGCGCAACCATCCAAAAGACATATGAAGAAGGTCTGTGGTATGGACGCAGCCACCCAGCTGAAGAGACCATGATGATAAGAAGGTATGGTCGCAGCCATCCTAAAGACTCAAGCATGGGCGCAGCCATCCATCAATGAGTCATGCAATAACAATCCACAAAATCGCAACCTGGTTCACAATAGACAAAAACCAGGGTCTTGCGCTCCATCTCAACCCGAACAAAGTACAAGTCCAAGCATGTGAATACATGAGCTGAAGTCGAACATGCATGAACATCGTCTGATTACCAGCCAATAATGAAAACTGTTAACAGACGCGAGAGGTACCACCAATAATGACAATGGTCCTCAAGGTACTTATAGGTACAATCCGCGGCATGTGAATCAATGAGCTGGTGTCGAACACCCGCAGAATCATTCGATCGGAGGCCAATGATGAAAACCTCGCGTCGAACACGAAGAACCTGCCATTGAGGCATGTAGGCTCTAAGGCACCTGAAGGGAGTCTCTGAGTCACCTTCCTGGATAATGAGCTGAAGTCGACAGGAAGTAACCTTGATCGAAGGTGGGCCATAATGCTTCCCACATCATCGACACGAGACAAAGAAGGATAAGATATTTTGTGTGAGGTATCAGAGGGAGGTTGTAATTTTGTAGAGGTCAACTTCTCTTGAACATATTGGCGGCACGACAGTGGATTTGGCAGTATCTGACATCAAATGAGCAGAGGTCATGTTGACAAGGCAATGAGTAGATGAGAGGCCAAATAGGATAACCCAAACCGACGGAGGCCAGTGTAAAACAAGATGAGAAATCCCCACCCAGACATGAATGCAGACTAGTGCCATGTTCAAGAGCGACATACTGCCGACACAACAATTATTACAGTTCCATTTTCCCCACCATTTCTGGCAGGTACCCCGATTATTTTTGGACGACAAGCTTGACGGGGATAGCATATGCTTGGAAAGCGTCATTTCGACGGTGTCCGATGTCATTAAGTTTTAACGAGTCTAACAAAGGAAGAACTCGGCGTCTTTTCCTGTTTAGAGAGTCTGAAAAGACAGTGGAAAAGAAAACTCCAGGGGGGTCCTTTTTCGTAAAGTTGTGTCTCTCGAGCCCGAAAAAGTATAAAGCAATGCTCAAAAGAACCTCCCAACCAGTATGATCGAGGAGTACTTTTTGTAAGTAGTGACTTCGACCCGAAAAAAGTAGAAAAGCAGTCAGAAGTACGTCGTTTTGGAACCAATAATGAGTTCGAAACGACAAAAACCCGGCAATCGTTTTTAGTTTAAATGGTCGAAAAAAGAGCTTTAAAGGCGACCGCCTCTCATTTCTTTAACGAGTCGAGAGGGGGACTCAACAATCTTTTCATGTTTAAACGATCAGAAAAGAGCTGAAAGCAGACCTCCATTTTTATTCTCTTTAACGAGTCAAAAAGGGAAAATACTCGGCAATCTTTTCATCTTTTACGAGTCAGAAAAGAGCTTAAAGGAGACTCATCCTAGAGGAATGAGTGGTATAAAGGGTAGCAACTGGTTCCAGCAATGGTGGAACTGCTCAAACATGTAATGGTCAAGAGGTTGGCTAAGAAAACCACTCATCGCTGCGGTTCCTCAGGAAAGGATAAACAACCAAGTGAGAGAATATGATCGGCCAAAGAGATGGTAGCAATGGAATGAAACAACCAAGGCTCATCTAGCAGAATTCAGCGGATAAAAATGGCAATCACGAGATGTAAATTGGGTATGGGTTCATTTTTACACAAGCTTGAACCATGGAGAACTCTGCTTGGATTCGGTTTCATGTTTACACAAGCTTGAAACGAAAAACTATGCTTGTTATAAGTTCGCATGCCCCCAGCATAGTAACGCAAATCGAGGTACATGCCCCCCAAGCTTCATTGCATTCAACAAAGTGGATGGAATGAAGGTTCACTCTCGAGATCGATGAAAGACTCGACTTGTAGTTTACGAGATCTTAATCAAAAGACTCGATTTGGAAAGGGAGTTGTTTCATTTTTTAATGAGGTTGACATAGTAAAAGAACTATCCTCATGACACCTAGTTTCATTTTTTAAGGAGCTTGACACAGGATAAGAACTATGCTCCGCTAGACCCAGTTTCATTTTTTAAGGAGCTTGACATAGGAAAGTGAACTATGCTCCGACCGAACTGCATCATAATGAACAGGAAGTCGGTGCTTCCAAGAGTGTTACTCCCGGTGAAAGGACCACATCTTGGAAGTCAGAACCTAATGCCCCCAGGACACTATGCACAATGGCGGCATCACTGGATCCAGGCATGGGATAGGTGGCCACGTAGTTGATCTGCGGTGGGGCAGATACAACTGGTGGATAAAAACTAGGAGGGGACGACAACTGTGCAGGAGGCATTGGGGGACTAACGAACGACAATTGATCGATAGTCACAATTCTTCCATCGTGTGGAAAGCAAACCACACGGAAAAGCGAAGAAACGAGGGCCCCCATGGCGTAAACATAGTTGCGACCAAGGAGAATACTAAAGTCTAAAACACCTTGGGTAACCAAGACATCTATATAGACGGTTTTTCCTCCCAAAGTAATAGGGAACTTCGGGAGAACTCCTAGAGATGGACAGGCTCCTCCGTCGAAGGCCAACAGATTCTGAGTGACTGGCCCAAGCGGCGGGGAACCTAAAGCTTGCCAAGTAGTGTACGGCATAAGACTGACAGACGCCCCTTCATCCAAAACAGTGCCAGGTACTGCCTTAGCATAGGCATGTACTGTGATCTGGAAAGGCATATGGGATGGAAGGCGACCGGCAATCAGGCGATTCCAATCAAAGGAAGCGACCAGTCTACTTGGTGGGGGAATCGTATGATTTCCCCCACGTGCTAAAGGAACCGAAGGAGAACCTTCGGGAGCAGTTGGGTTAAGAGAGTCATTTTGGGACTCAGGAGAATCTGAAGAGAAGAGAAGAACATGGGCGTGATTCTCTTCCGAAACAGAGTGAGCGAGTGGCGGACTCGAGTCGACACTCTCTCCGACCAATGGTTGGTCTGGAACAGGCTGGACACAGCCGGGTTCGGGAAGAGGGGCCTGGACAAGAGAAGAATGTGAACCAATCTCATTGTCGGGAGGCGGATGATCTGCAGCAACAATCTCGATGTAGTTGAGTTCGGCAGGACTCAACGGCATCATATCACCCCAAGAGTCTTCCTGATTAGCAGGAGGAAGAACCCACGGATCAGAGCGTACAGAGATCATATTAATAGGGGCGAGATTCGGAGGTGGGAGGGGAAAGACTCCCATTAAAGTGGGATCTTTGAAAAGTCTGGCACCCACGCTCTCGAGTGACTTAGAGGTATGCTCCACGAATGGCACATTACCTTCAGAAGAAGAGGCGAAGAAGGAGAGCTGGTCCACCGTGACAATCTTCCCCTGGTGAGGGAAACGAATGACACGGAACAGGGAGGAAGCCACGGCTTGCATGGCATATGTCCAGCTCCGTCCGAGGAGGAGGTTGTAGGTAAGATTGGCATCAACAACTTTGACCTCCACTTCTACGGTCTTTCCTTCCAAAGAGATGGGCAAGCGTTGGAGGATACCGTAAGGACGGGACTCTCTTCCATCGAAAGCTTCTAACGTCGTAGGAGACTGACTCAAAGCAGGAGAACCAATAGCCTTCCAGCAAGCAAAAGACATGATGCAGGTTGAGGCACCTTCATCGATAACCGTATGGTGAATCGTTTTGCTATTGATGATGACCTGTATAAGGAAAGCGACTTGGTGAGGCAGTCTCTATGTAAAACCCTCGAGATCAAAAGAAATCAAATCTGAATCTGCCGGGTCGATGCCACCAATAGCTGATAGCAAGGACTTCCTCTGGGAGGGGCAGCTCTGGAGGACTTCTAGAGCGGAAATAGTAGACGGAGCCTGAGCTAAGTCCTCAACAATGCTATAGTGCTGGGCAGCACGAGCATTAGGGTTGTAAGATGACTTCCTGAGTACACCTTTTGGAGGGGGTTGGGGGATCGTCTCAGCGCTGGGCCTTTCGATGTGGAGAGGACCAGAACTAGACAGAGGAGCGCTGGAGGGAACCTCCGGCTCTTTCCCGGCATGAGATGGATAGTCTTTCGCTCGAGTTGAAACATGGATGGGGATCGTTCCAGCCATGAACACTTGAGAACCGAACGAGGAAGAGGGTTGAGACGGGTCTGCCACCATTTGAGTCTGCTGGGAAGGGAAAGGTTCTTTAAGCACGGCAGGAGTCCCAGGAGCGCCTTTCAATAACTAACTAACTTCAGATCACCTTGGGCAGTCCTTAGTGTAGTGATCCTCATCACAGATGAGACAAGGATACTTAGGTTTTCGTTTAGCTCCTTCCTCGGAGGGAGGCTTAGGGGGATCCTGCTTGGGCTGTCCAGATTTATCTTTAGCTTTCCCTTTCTTTTTCCCTTTTGAGGATTTATCCGCTGCGGTGGACTGAATGGCGTTTACCTCAGAGGTACTCCCAGAATTAGATTGGCCCTGAGAAGCATTTCCATTAGAAGCGTTTTGTTTTTTCTTCCTAGGGTTCGCGGCCGATTTCTTCGATGACGAATTTACAGAGCCAATGACTCCATCAACAGATGGTTTTGGCGGAGCCTTGGGCTGTCCAGGCCTCGGGGCGTCTGGAAAATAATCATATAGAGTACCCGACTGAGAGTATACTAAGTCCAGGTACTGAGCACGTGCGATCGCTTGCTCTTTAGTTACACAAGCTCCCATGGCAATGTCTCCCGCAATCGCAGGGACAAAGGAAGTTGTGAACCAGTCGGTCAGGAGTTGATCAAGAATCCAGAATTTGATCAAACGACGACGCCTTCTCCATTCATGTATATGATCAGATATATGGGTCGCCGTGTCCTGTTTGAGAGACGTGAGGAGATGTGTCCCTGTCTCGTACTGAATGGGTAACTGAAAATGAGTTAAGAACGCCATAGCCAACGAGTTGAAATCTTGAAACGTGCCACGATTCAGCTCAATGTACCACTTAGCGGCTGAGCCAGTGAGAGTTCTCTGAAAGAGGCGGAGCCGGATAGAGTCATCAAGCCATGAGTTTGATGAACACCAGAGGTGATAGGTCATGACATGGGCTTGAGGATCTTCACCAGCTTTGCCATCAAATTTTGGACAATCACCGGGTATTTTAGTTGGAACTGGTGGCCAATATGGATTATGCAGAATGGGATCATTCGTCAACTTGGACACATCCGGAAGTTCCAACGTCGCTAAGAATGGAAATTGAGGGTTAAAGGACATTTGTGGCTGTGGAAGGGAGGCAGTACCAGGGTTCCAACCAGGTGGTGGTTGCCCCCATGGACTCTGTCCAGATGGACCCGACCCAAAAGGGCCTGGCCCATAGGGACCTTGCCCGTAGGGGTTCTGTCCATACGGATTTTGTCCATATGCAGACAGTTGTCCCTGGGTCTGCCCCCCAACACCCCATGTATTAGCAACTTGACCTGCAGGTGCAACATACTGATAATTTTGGTAAGGAGTGACCTGCATTTGTTGATAACTTTGATAAGGGGTAAACTGAGTTTGCCCCTGGGGTTGCTGGTAGCCATACATTTGCTGAGCTCCATACTGAGCCTGATAAGAAGGTTGCGCTTGGTAAGAAGGTTGGGTCCGTGGCCCGCCTTGCATTTGATAACCCGTTTGAGTTTGGGGCCCAGAATAATGTCCTTGAACCGGCTGGGCTTGGATCATCTGGCCGGAAGGTTGGCCTGGTTGAGTTTGGGATAGACCTGTTTGCCTAGAAGGACGTACTTGCTGGGTGCCAGGTTGTCCTTGAGCAACCAAGGGTTGTCCTTGCGGAATAGATGGCCGAGCAGGCTGGACGGCTGGTTGACCTTGCGGTTGGCCAGCCTGTCCAGATGGATGATTAGGGCGGACAGTGGGTTGGCCTTGCTGCATAGAAGGCTGGCCCGTTTGCCCGGAAGGGTGCACTCGCTGAGCAGTGGGTTGGCCCTGCTGTACGTAGGGTTGCCCCCCTTGCCCAGAAGGATGCATGGATTGAGCAGTGGGTTGGCCCTGCTGCACGTAGGGTTGCCCCCCTTGCCCAGAAGGATGACTAGACTGAGCAGTGGGTTGGCCCTGCTGCACGTAGGGTTGCCCCCCTTGCTTAGAAGGATACCCCTGTTGGACTGCTGGTTGAACTTGAGGAATATAATTTTGCCCAGCTTGTCCAGAGGGATAACCCTGCTGGAGACCAGGTTGGCCTTGTTGGATGTAAGGCTGTCCTGGTTGTCCAGACGGGTAGCCTTGCTGGGTACCAAGTTGCCCTGGATAACCAGAAGGTTGACTCTGATAGGAAAATGATGGACCACCAATGGCCGAAGGTTGTCCCGGGTAGGGTTGTCCTTGTGGGCCCCCAGATTGTCCTGGGTAAGACTGGCCATAAAGTGGTTGCCCTTGGGGGGCTTGCACATAAGGTGGCTGGCCTAGATTAGGTGGTCCTTGAGGCTGTCCAGGGATTGCCTGGCCCCCATGAAAAGAATGAGTACCGGCGTCCCAAGTGATGGATAATGGTACCGAGACTTCAACGAAAGGTTGAAGAGGCGTGGTTTGAGTAAACTGGAGGTACTGGCCGGTAGAATCATAATAAAAGAGTGGACTTTGCGTATTTGGGTCCACAATGGGTTGCCCATGGGCATCATACGGCCCCCCTCCTGGAACAGGACCAGAAGAGGGTTGAGCACTTTGTGCATGGTTGACGACTCCAGACGAAAGTTCCGGCTGGCCATTACTCACTTGACCGTGAGAGGGACCAGCACCAGGGTTTGTAGATGAAGACGCTGTTACGGCACTGATGACCGGGGTCAAGTACGCTACACAGACAGTTGGATTCGTGGGAACTGAGGTAACCGGTGTAGTATGGGGTTGTGAAACAAAGGGTCCCGTGGTGGGAGTGATCTGAGGATCCCACATAGTCGTAGTAGGCATCCTGGCAGCTATTCTATCCCTCATCGACTGATATCGTGGGGGAGTGGAGAAGTAGCTGGAATGGGAGTTTCAATATTCGACAGCACGGGTGTCTCACTTGCGCTGGGAGATGTCTCATCCATGTGGGAAGTAGACATTGGAGACGAAATACCAGGAGGGGTAACAGGAATATCGTCCTCGTCAGGCTCCCAGATAGGGTTCCAATCTTCTTCGTAATCCTCGTCGCCCGGGGCACGTACGTTGATAGGTTGGATACTCGGGATAACAGGAAGAGTATCGCTTACAACTGGTACCTTAGGAGCAATAGAAGATGGAGAACCTTGATCACTTGGACCAGGAGTTGACGGGTCAGCCAGGATGACAAACCCCACACAAAACCTAAAGGAAACTAACGATAAAGACCCTACTCAAGCTAACGCACACAAGAACTAACCAGGTAATGTTATCGTGGCCGAATAAATTTTTAAGACACAGGAACTAAACTTGACCTTTTCATGTTTCAAGAGTCGAGAAAAGGACGAAACGATGACTCTAGTCTCCTTCGAATGTTTAATGAGCACGAAGTGACAAGACGCTCACTGGCACCTTTTCTTTTAGGGAGTCCAAAAAGGATCAAAAGTGACTGCTCTGGAGATTCTAGGCAAAGGGTTTACCAAGCAATCCGTAAAACTGCTTATACACCTTGGCAATCGTATGAGAACCAAGGAATTTCCGTACTGCAGTCAATCTTCCCGAATGCTGTGTTCGGTGCGTTACGGTTCGCAGGGCGGCAGACTCGGCTTCCTATGGATCAAGGATAAAAACCTAGTGGGGTCTCCCTATATACGCGACGGTACGTGGGAGCACAGTCCATGTTAGACCACTATCGAGTCACAGAAGGAGGAATCACCCAACCGTAATGTGAAACAATAGTGACTATGTTTAAAGATGCTGGAACACGTCTCTATCCTAGACCTCTAGATGTTTGCGTTAAGTTCCAATGCATTTCTAGGTTTATTCAGTTTATTTTAAGGTTGATCTTTGATTAGGTTTCAATTTTAGGCCTTACCGTGTGATCTCTCACAATTACCTAGATGCAAACTACATGCCAAAGAATATCATTTCGTTCGATGAAATCTAACTATGGGGGGGGTAGAAATATCATTCCCAAACCAAGACAAGCGAATGCAAACACTAAGAAACATAATGCATCAATACACTAATCTCACGATGCATCAATACTACTAATGAAAGATTTAAATGCTCCGCTAGACCCAGTTTCATTTTTTAAGGAGCTTGACATAGGAAAGTGAACTATGCTCCGACCGAACTGCATCATAATGAACAGGAAGTCGGTGCTTCCAAGAGTGTTACTCCCGGTGAAAGGACCACATCTTGGAAGTCAGAACCTAATGCCCCCAGGACACTATGCACAATGGCGGCATCACTGGATCCAGGCATGGGATAGGTTGCCACGTAGTTATTCCCCAGTGGAGTCGCCAAATTGTCGGAGAGGTAAATCCCCTCTACGGATAGAGGCGATCCCTACTAGCCCAGAACGGGTCTAGCAACAATCAGTCAATGCTACTATGCAAGTTCCTAATTGCAAATAAAAGATAGGCGATGAACACCTACTTGGATTCCAACGCTGCTGTTTGATGAAGAGATGTCGTTCTCGCTCCTTCGCTTTGGCTGGTCACGATCTTCCACGATCCCCGTAGATAGATACCTGCACACACGAAGAGGAGCACAAACACAAGCGTGAAATCTAATAAATGCAATCATACATCAGTCAGAAAGGATGTAATTCACATTAACCATTACAAAGACAAATGAGAATGGAACCATAACAGTAGTCATCTATTATTAATCAATAACAGAGAAAGGTACAACCAAAGTTCTGACGTTGAGTCCTTCTCAAGAGGGTCCAGCCAGCAAGTCTCTTAAGAATTCACCCTTGGAGGTAGATTCTCCCAAGACAAAAACTCTCTCTCACACAAGCAATACTCACAACCTTCCTTAAGCTCTCTAGCAAATCCACACTTGTCACACCAACTACCTACTAGCAGCAGCACTCTAAGCACTATGAATTCCACACTATCCAAACTAGCTGCTCATGGCAATGGTAGAGGTTTAAATAGGAGAAGGAGTCTCCATGAATGGTGGGAGGATGAGCTTATCTCTAAGGAAGGTGGCTCAAATGACGAACATACATGCCATAGAATGTAGGGCGACATTCACAAGGCCAACAACCAGGTCTGGAGTCATCTGGAAGGCCGACTGTTAGAACAAACTCGCCCAAACTGGATCAGCGCGGGTCCATAACTGCACTGGAGCGCTGACATCGCAGCTGAATAACAAAGAAGTTCATGTCAGCACGATCAGATATGAATAACAAATGCGCTGGCTCATGAAATTCGATCATCGCGGTAAACGCGTGTGCTTCCGCGTTGGCAGCGCATTCGGTCTGTTATGGAGCACCCATCAGCGCGGTTATTTTGTCAAAAGTCACGATGATAGTAAAACTTTGGCAAAGTGGGTCATTTGGCAACATTAGAGAGCATGAGCCTGATTAATTTGATTTCATGACACAGTAGGGAGACTGACAGGGAGACAGTGACAAATTACTGCGTAACAACTATTGTACCCAAGGATTATAGCCATTGGACTCCTAGTACAACATCAGCACCTCCCATTGGAATGGAAAGCATTAGGCTAGTCAATACATATTCTCCAATGGATAGCTTGATATTATGGCACTTTCCAGAGAAATTTATTGTTCCTCCATTTGCAACCATCACTTGACACTCTGGTGCTGGATATAAGAAGCAATTCAATTCTTTTGCTACCTTACAATGAATAAAATTGTGGGTACTTCTTGAATCAATCAACACTATTACCTTTTTCTTCATGATTTGTCCTTCTATCTTGATGGTTTGAGGAGTGGTAATTACCGGCAATGCATTACAAGATATGGTCAGATTCATTTCTTCTTTATCTAGGTTTTGTTCCCGGAGTATATCCTCTTCTTTTGACCTTTCTTGCTCCTTTTCTTCTTCCTCTTCACAATCTATGTAGAATAATTTCTTCTCAACACACTTATGACCTTTAGTGTATTTTCTATCACAACTATAACAAAGCCCTTTTTCTCTTTTTTATTCCAATTGTTGTGGTGTCAACCTTATAGGTTGTGGAAGACTAGGAGCAACAACACTTCCATCTTTATAGTTATGAGTGGTATGCTTCCTGGTTGCCATAATTTTGCTTTCCATTTTTCTTGCTAACTTGAATTCCTTCTCTAATGAATCAGGTTCCCAAAGGCGAACATCATGTTGGATATTATCCTTTAAAGTACCTATGAACACACCAATCCTATGCTCCTTTGGAATATTTTTTACCCTTATGTTCAATTTTTGGAACTCCTCAATGTGCTCCATTATTGAACCCTTTTGTTTGAGACTTATCAATTGGCTAAAAAAAGTGTTGCTTTTCGTATCCTCATAATATGCTGTCAATTATTCCGTAAAAATTTCCCAAGTGATAATTTGTTTACGAGGGCAAAGCCATTGATACCATACAAACTGATTTGGTTCCAAATATAAAGTTGCAATACATACCTTTTGTGTGTTTTGCACATTATTGAGATCGAAAAATTGCTCCATTTGTAATATCCATGTTGCGGGATCCTTGCCATCAAACTTCCTCATATCGATTTTTGGAATATGGTGGGTCTTCGATCCAACATTAGAGTCTATGGAATCATGATTAACATTTCTTTTGTTCTCATCATGAGTTTCCTTTACTACCCTTTCACCATTAGTGACCATTTCTTGTAGCAACTTATTCAAATTTATCTTCAATTCTTCCATCTTATCATCCATGCCATCAATTTTAGCGTCCATGCCATTCATCTTAGCTTCCATGCCATCCATCTTAGCTTCTACACCTTTCTTTAAACAATCCATCTTAGCTTTTACACCTTTCTTTAAACCATCCATCTTAGCTTCTACATCTTTCCTTAAACCATCCATCTTAGATTCTGTTGCTTTTTGTGCAAGTGACACTTGTTGCACTTGGTCTCATAATTTTAATATATCATGTTGCATTTATTCCTCTTCCTCATGAGTCATGCTAGAGCTTTCAGGTTTCTTACTGGGTGTTTTCATTTTCTTTCCTTGGGGCATCAATTACTGATTCAAACTAATTTTTCAAACCAATCTTATGCAAAATTTAAAAAAAAACTACACACCTTTTTTCAATTTGTAGAAGCTTGATATTGCATCTGATGTATCTCTGTAATTTCAGATCATCCAGTTCTGAAATTGTGACCTGTAGTAGCCCTCTGTGTCCTCTTTCCAATGCCACCAATCTGATCCAAATTGGATTCTCCAAGGAAGAGTTATGCATAATCTCCCAAGATGACCTGATTATAGACTAGTTCAGTAGAGCGAACTTGTACGACGTGCCACAAGTCACTGTTTCAACCTTTGGCTCTGAAAAATATATACAAGAAACTACAGTCCATCCTATTTTTGTAACTTCTTACGAAATTTCAATTCAATGCTCAGAGAGAAAGTTATGACGATTTTCCCCAAGTCACCTGTTTGGAATGTAATTCAGGAGTCTGCAAAAAGATCAACTTCCTCAGATCATATCTCCGCCAATATAGTGCGAAAAGCTCTGCAATTCAGACCCAAGATTTAGCACGATTTCTTCTCAAATGGGTTTTTTTTTTAGCTTCTAAAACGTCGCAAAAAAAAAAGTTATAGCGAAAATGCCACGATGACCTGTTTGGAGCAGCAAAACCCTAGAATCCAAAGCTCTGATACCAAATGTTATGAAACTAGCTCAAGAAAAGATAGATCAATGCCTTAGAATTCAGCCTCTTCTAGGGGGCATCCTCCTTTACATTACATAAATGAACAATTCTTAGATGATTCAAATGACAAAACCTCCTTTCTATATATAGGAGTCTAAGGAATCACAATATAACCCAGCCGACCTAACAATAATAATATAAATCCACAAAAATAACTATAGAGGGATTCTATGGGGCACAATAATAACAATATGGGGACAATAGGGGCACAACAATTTTAATAAGGGATACAACTACAATTGTAATGGGGTAATCACTAGTAATATAGGGACCCAACAAGGTACCTGTAAATGTAACATTGAAAGCCTTAAAATGCACTCCATGGTTTCTAATTTAATTTCCTTCATCTACACGTTATTCTACTGAATTTTAGTACAAAGGATTCTATATCTAGCCCTCTGCACCATTTTTCCTTCTTTTATCTCCTCCCTCACCTATAATACAACAACTAAATAAGATTCACTATTTGTGTGTAGGATGTTATCACTCTGTAATTTAATAAGGAAGAGAAATAATTGCAGAGGTAACCACAAAACCACTTTGGAAGCTGGAATCTATCCCTGCGATCTTCAGAGAGGGATCTCTCTTTCAGATTTAGATTTGTTTATATTGAGATATTAGGCTAGTTATGAAAGTTCAAGGTTTGGTTTATGAATTGGTTTGGTTGGAATAGCAAGGGAAGAGCCATTGGGAAATGGAGTCAAAGAGGCTTGGGGTGATCAATTTGTAGAAATATCAAGCTTAAGTGAAATAGGGCAATGTAGGCATACTACTGGATCCTTGTAGTTTATGAGATGGAGAAGGAAGAAATGATTAAGTGTCCATTAAGCAGAGAGCAGTTAAGAATTCTATTTCTTAAATTCAGAAGAAAACATTTATTTTTATTTAAACAAGAATCAGAGTGTACATCAAAACAAATTATATTCTTCAACTTTCTTAAAGACAAAACATATCTGAATACATATGAAAAAATAGAGAGAAAAACCAAATTACAGTGAGAAGCACTTCACCACATAGATATGACACATGAATCCTGAAACATCTTGCTTGTATTAATGCAAATGGCCACTAAATCTAGAGATCATCTTTACACTAATGGTAGTCTTTCTCAATCCAAGTCCCAACATCTCTTACTTCAAATGATGAAGTATTTATAAAAATTATTAGAAAATATCTTGATTTAAATTATCAAGATTCATTTCAAAATATCCTAAACTAATTGTAAAAATACAACACAAATAAAGGAAATTAAAACTATTTGAAGAGTTATGGAACTATCCTTGAGGATTTCTAGTGATAAAGAAGAGAAATTCAAATTTGATTCCAACTCTTATTTGATGAGGTGGCATCCAAGTCACTAACTATCCATGAGCTTTTTCCTCGAGAAATTCTGAAATATAGGGTCCATTGATCCCTTTTTATATCTTAAACCGTAATAGTTATTAGAAAAATGAGAGAGGGTTTTGTAAATTATGATGATAGCAATTAAAACCTCTTTTGGTTTTTGAAAATTCATTTCCACCTACGTAGAAACCACATTTGAAAATACTGACTAAAAACATGAAAATTCAGGAAAATATGCCTCTAAAGCTTCACTTGAATATCCCAAACCATAACAGATGTTAGAAAAATGAGAGAGGTTTTTGTACATGAGGATGTTATCAACAAAAATCCTTTCAGTTTTTGAAAATTCGTTCTCAGTTGTTTGTTAACAATGTTTTAAATTACTGTGTTGTATAGGAAATAACATAGTTTTAACTGACCTTGAAACATACATATGACGTGGAGGCGGGAGGTGACATGGAGGTGGGGGATGATGTGGAGGCACATGGTTGGTGGAAAGGAAGTGGGGTCCACAAGGCTGATGTGGAAAAATTACGTGGAGGTGAGTGTCGACAATAGTCGAAGTGGCAGGCAGTGAGTGGTGCGGGAGTGAGAGCGAGGTCAAATGTTAGCGAGAGTGTTGGTGAGGTCCACAAGTGTGGTGGCCGACCTTTTAGGGGGGTGGGGGCGATGAGGGGAGGGAGTGAAAAAAACATCAGGAGTGACATGTAACCAGGCAGGCCCAACCTTTTTGGACCCACCCCCCCCTAATGGAATGCATGTTGGAGTTGGGGGGGGGGGGGGGGCGAAGACATTCCCCCACCATTGATCTAGGCGGGGGAATTCTTCACCATTGATTTATGAACACTCAATACCACAAGCTGAAAAAACAAGTCTCGTTGCTTATTTGAATTTATTATCAACCATAACTTTAGCACCAACGGGTTTTATTACATATTAATTAGTTGTGTTAAAATTACACGATTAACTTTAATAAAATAAAATTAATTTATGCTAAAACATAATTACTTTATCCTAAGGGAAAATTTTGTCTTGCAAGCCAATTTCTTTACTTTTTCTATTTTTTCTTGGAAATAATTTGCAGAATGCGATATTATTTACAATATCATTATATGAAAAAATTACAGCTACAATCAAGTCATCCGATAGAATATAGGACTCTAACAATGGCTCTAATGGGGATGGTATCCTCCCAGTGAGGTGCAAAGAACATCATTGACTAGTAGCCTGATCCATTAGGCTGATCCCAAATCTGCAACCTATTCTACCATAAAATCTCTACGACTGAAAAACCCACAAACTGAAATCAAAACCATTCTGCAAACTGAAATCTGAAACACACACTAAATTGAAAGTTGTACTTCTATCTGAAACTGAAATTGACAATAATGCTTGAAAAAGATGCTCAGAGTACTGAGCTTATTTGCACACAGCTACCTATCCTACATTTCTAATAATCATGCTGAATCAAATAATACAAAAATGCCAATGAAGCCATTCAAGTAGTTGCTGAAATAAGTGGACTTCTTGACTGCTTGTTAGCAAAATCAAAAGGACAACTTGACTATTGGTCCAAAAAATCAAAGTTGTAATGTGTAATGGCAACTGCTGATGAATCTGGTCTTTACAATGAAAACATGGTTGAATACTTAAGCTAAAAATAACTTCCATGTAGTTTTCTACATGATCAATAAAGGCATGATCTATTAGTTTACTCTCTAGGCCTTCAATGATTAGCTGAGCATGGGCAATTTTTTCAATTGTATCCTCAAGGTTTAACCCTGATTTCAACTATACAGTTTTAGTCTTGTACTCGAAAATAAGAATCTCATCAATCTGCAAATCAAAAGGAAATACAATCTCTTCTTGTTTTGGAGAAGGAAGATTTTCTAATAACTATTTAGGATCTTGGAAAATATATGACTGAATATGAAAATCCAAAAGTTTAATACCCTTCTTAAATCTTTCAGCAATTAACTCAAGAAAACAAATTTTACCTTTAGGATAAATTTTGCTCTTTTTCAAACAATTAAACATGGCTATTGAAAAAGATTCATCAATTTGAAAATATGCTAATGTATCCCTGAATTCTTTTAAAACTTCACCATATATAGGGTTTACCACATACCCTGTCATGTTGCTTAGCAAGAAATCTGATCAATATGCAGTGGAGTCACCATGAGTTTTCTGCAAATCTAGATTCTTTAACAGTGGAGTCACCCTGAAAAATTTGAAGCTCTGGATACTTGAAACATGGAGTCGACAGGTGAATTATTCAACCTTCTTGTGTTTGATCACTGTCCACCATCAATAATTAGATCTAGTACTTGATACTCTTTCCTGAGGAAGATTAAACAATTCTTCCCCAGTATGGTCGCCACTATGTTATCACTCTGTAATTTAATAAGGCTGAGAAATAATTGCAGAGGTAACCACAAAACCACTTTGGAAGCTGAGATCTAGACCTGCCAACTTCAGAGAGGGATCTCTCTTTCAGATTTAGATTTTTTTATATTGAGATATTAGGCTAGTTATGAAAGTTCAAGGTTTGGTTTATGAATTGGTTTGGTTGGAATAGCAAGGGAAGAGCCATTGGGAAATGAATTCAAAGAGGCTTGGGGTGATCAATTTGCATAAATATCAAGCTTAAGTGAAACAGGGCAAGGTAGGCATACTACTAGATCCTTGTAGTTTATGAGATGGAGAAGGAATACATGATTAAGTGTCCATTAAGCAGAGAGAAATTAAGAATTCTATTGCTTAATTTCAAAAGAAAACATTGATTTTTCTTTAAGATAGAATTAGAGTGTACATAAAAATAAATTATGTTCTTTAACTTTCTTAAATAAAAAACAGATCTGAATAAATATGAAAAAACAGAGAGAAAAACCAAATTATAGTAAGAATCACTTCACCACATAGATATGACACATGAATCCTGAAACAACTTGCTTGTATTAATGCAAATGGCCACTAAATCCAGAGATCAACTTTACACAAATGGTAGTATTTCTCAATCCAAGTCCCAACATCTCTTACTTCAAATGATGAAGTATTTATAAAAATTATTACAAAATATCTTGATTTAAAATATCAAGATTCATTTCAAAATATCCTAAACTGATTGTAAAAATAGAACAAAAATAAAGGCAACTAAAACTATTTGAAGAGTTCTAGCACTATCCTTGAGGATTTCTGGTGATAAAGAAGAGAAATTTGAATTTGATTGCAACTCTTATTTGATGAGGTGGCATCCAAGTCATTGATTTTCCATGAGCTTTTTCCTCCCGAAATTCGAAAAAATAGGGTCGAGTGATCCCTTTGTATATCCTAGACCATAATAGTTGTTAGACAACTGAGAGATTTTTTGTGAATGATGATGTTATAAACAAAAACGTCTTTCAATTTTTGAAAAATCATTTCCACCTGCTCGGAAAACACATTTGAAAACACTAACTAAAAACAGGAAAATTCAGGAAAATATGCCTCTAAAGCTTCATCCGAATTCCCAAACCATAAAAACTATTAGAAAAATGAGAGAGGTTCGTGTACATAATGATGTTATCAACAAAAACCTCTTTCAATTTTTGAAAATTTGTTCTCAGTTGTTTTTAAACAATGTTATAAATTACTATTCTGTATAGGAAATAACATAGTTTTAACTGACCATGAAACACACATATGACGTGGAGGTGGGAGGTGACATGGAGGTGGCGGATGATGTGGAGGCACATGGTTTGTGGAAAGGAAGTGGGGTCCACAAGGGTGATGTGGAGAAATGACGTGGAGGTGTGGTGGCCCACTTTTCAGGGGGGGGATGAGGGATTGTGAGGGGAGGAAGTGTGAAACACCTCAGGAGTGACACGTAACCAGGTGAGCCCAACCTTTTCGGACCCCTCCCCCCTTTGACGAAATGCAGGTTGGAGTTTGGGGGGCGAAGACATTCCCCCACCGTTGATCCAGGTGGGGGAATTATTCACCGTTAATCTGTGCACACTCAATATTGCAAGCCGATAAAACAAGTATTGTTTCTTATTTGACTTGATTATCAACCATAAATTTAGCGCCAACGATTTTTATTCATATTAATTAATCATGTTTAAATTACATGATTAACTTTATTAAAACAAAATTAATTTATGCTAAAAATAATTACTTTATCCTAAGGGCACATTTTGTCTTGCAAGCCCATTTCTTTAATTTTTCTATTCTTTCTTGGAAATAATTTGCAGAATGAAATATTATTTACAATATCATTATATGCAAAAATTATAGCTACAATCAAGTCATCCAATAGAATATAAGACTCTAACATATGCCACCATGGATGAACTTTACTTCTCTGGAATACAATGTTTTCAATGTGTGTTATGTGTTTGGTTTTTGAGTATGATTATTGAAACAGATTCAAACCCTTTTATATTTCAACTCTTGAGCAATAGTGATTCATCTACAAGAGACTAAAATGTGTCCTAGGCACTGGCCCTTCCTGTAAAGCCATGGCTTGTCTATAGGAGTGACAACACCTACCATATTCAACACACAAAGGAAGAGACTTTAAGGCAACATAATTGCGGTGATGGATTAGGTTTTTAAAGATAAAATTATTCCTAGATAACCATACCTGCTAGCAGAGGAATTTGGGAAGGGAGTTCTAGTACTATTTGAGAGCATGTTTTCCTATGAATGATCCAATTTATTTTTTATTCCAAGGCGAGAAGAAAGAAACAAGTTTAACGGGCCAATGAGTTTGGTAGAATAGAGGTCCAAGAGAAATTTCCCAAACCTTTTCAATGTAAGGACACTAGAGGAAGAGATGAGTAATTGATTCTTCTTGTTGCTTGCAAAGGGGACATAAAAAGGGCCATGAATACCCTTTTTTCTAAAATTTTCTACTATCAAATTTTTTTTATGAGATAAAATCCAACAAAAGATTTAACTTTTGGATTATTATAATATTGATCTAGAGATTTTTCCAAAAGGAGGACTTTGGTGGAAATTGAGCAGATAATAGTAGTTCTTCGTAACCTTCTTTGAATATATATATTGAGCACTTCCACCCGATTTGATCATCCACTTGATGATTCTAAAGATCATATCCTACTAGGTCGTCTTTAAGTGTCTCTATGGGCTGAGATAGATTATTTGGGATTTCTTCAAAGTTCCATTCTATCCAGTGCCCCCTTTCATCCCATAGATAGGTATGTGCCAACATCATAGAATAGATAGTTTTTTATTGGAATATGATCTGTTAGTCCTTGTAATAGTGATTGATTCATAATTGGATTTGACCAAATACCAATTTTGGCCCCTTTCGCTAGTGTCCAACAAATACTTCTATATATTAAAGGTTTGCTACTGAGAGGAGTATCTACACTATTGAGCCTCACTGAGAGGGATGGATATGATCCATACTCCTATCATTGTCTTGTTGAAGGTATCTACCTTGCAAAACTTGATACCACAAATATATAGCTAAGATTTAAGTCACCATGCCAACTTAGCTCCTATAGCCCAATTCATGAGAATGGGGTCTTCTCTTTCTAATCTCCCAAGTAATTTAGGTGCATGAACCATAGCCCAATTGACAGGGTGAAATTTTATGGTTGTATATCTACCCCTTTCCCAGAGAAATTTTCGTATTGCGTTAGCCAAACTTTGAAGGATATATTGGGGAGATATAAGGGTAGAGAATTGATACAAAGGAAGTTTTGAACGTACTACCTTTATAAGGATGATTTAACCCACTATATTAACCCATCTATCTCCCCATGCTTATAATTTTCCTTTAACTTTTGAGATGAAACCAGACCATGCTCGAGGCGAGTGGGATTTGAGGAAAAGAGGGATGTCGAGGTACTTAAATTTGTTCTAATTTTCCACTATTCGTAAGCCAAAGATCTCTCTAATATGTTTCTTCTTAGCCACAATGATGTTCTAGAAAATATCTTGGATTTAGACGAGTTATTCTGACCTCCAGATGCAAGGAGAAAGTTATCCAAAACTTGTTTAAATCTTCTGTAAATGGCAATAGTAGGTCCACCTAAAAAAGTGTGTCATTAGAAAATAGATAGTTGTTAGCATTTCTAATTCCTTGTTCATACCTGATTCCTGGGAAGCAGGAATTTCATCATTCATGCTCTAGGAAATGACTAAGAGAATCAACCATAAGTATGTATAAGAAAGGGGATAACAAGCATCCTTTCCGAATACCCCAGGATGCTTTGAAGAAGCCTACCACTCTACCATTCACCATCAACATAATACAAGGTAAGACAATGAAGATATTTATCCATTGAAGAAATTTTGGGTTGAAGCCCAATTTACCTATAAATTTTAAAATAAAAATGTGTCTGAATCTATCAAAGGGATTTTCCATATCGAGTTTGATGACCATCCGTTTTTCACCATTTTTTTGACTAGAATCAATAACATCTTGGACCAAGATAATATTGTCCAGATTTTGTCATTGAGAGACAAAGCCTCCTATATTTCTGGAGATAATCATAGGGAGGAATCTCTTGAGGTTTTAGCTAATAGCTTGGCGATAATTTTATATGAGAAATTGCATAGGGAAATGGGAAAAAATCTAGAAAAGGCGGAGTGCTTGGATTCCTTAGGTATTAAGGCCAGAAAGGAGTTGATTCCTCACCTTATACAATTTTGTTTGAGGGAATAACCAACCATTTTGCAGAGGTATCTCTTTATAATATCTCAATAATATTGGTAAAAGTGCATTGAAAACCCATTAGTGCTAGGGGATTTATCCGAGCTTAAGGAGAACACCACCTGTTTGATTTCCTCCTTTGTTGGTGGATATATTGACATTGATTTACGTCATTAGTGATTAAAACTAGAACCTGGCTCAACATGTAAGATTCAATTAGATCTGATGGGGTATCGATTTGAATATACAGGTCACAAAAGTGAATGGTGGCTTCTGTGTTAATTTTCTAGAAATATTTTATTTTATTACCTTGCACAAAAATTTCATGAATGTTGTTTTTCCATTCTCGATTCCTAGCTTGCTTGTGGAAAAATTTGGTGTTTCTATCACCAACTTGGATCCAAACACTACAAGATTTAAGCCTCCATAATTTTTCTTCTTTCTTTAGTAGGTCGTGGTATTTAGTAAAAACTTGCCTACCCTGATGAAGGAGATCATTTGTGACAATCTCTATTTCCATGGAGGATTGTATTAGCTCGATCCCTTTTTCATACACTTGGATCACAACATGTTTGGTAGGCTATGAGGCAATGACCCAGGATTTGGTTCGCTCCTTTAACTACTTGATTTTATGCTCCCAAATTTAGATTAGACTTCCATTAACCTAATCCCGCGATGACAAGGATACCATCTCTTGAAAGCTCTATTCTTGGATCCATAAAGGGATGAAGTGGAAGGGAATGGGTCCATAATAGATAAGCAGTGATATTTCCAGCTTGATAGTTAATGATGAAAAATAATCAAGGATGGATATGAGAGAAAACAATAAGACGTAGTGAAAGGAAGGAATACAAGATTAAGAACCTATTTAAACACACTACTATATGTCCTAGCCTAGAACTCCAATTATTCTAGGCATAATGATGCCCTATAGGCTTGGTATCCATCAATATGAGTTGTTGGATGAGGTATTCCATGTGCTCTTGCAAGGGATATTTGATTGCAAAGCCCCCTTTATTTTCCCATTTGGGAAAAGTGGTATTATAGTCACCCCCAAAGATGTTGAGTGAATCATACTCAGTCTCCTTAAGACAAAGAAGAGAGGACTAGCAATATTATTTTGCACAGAAATGCACAGGCATGTAGACATTAATGAAAGAGTATACCTAATTGGTAGGGAGGTACATGAAATAAGTTAACAACTAGTAAGGTGAAGAGAAAGAGTTCAAAGTTTTGCATTGATGAGGCTCCCATAGGGTAAATAAGTTTCCTGAACCTCTACTAGAATTGAAATAATAAACCTTGCTTCCTTTCCATAGTTTGTGATTCCTTAAGGGGATTTAAAGATACTCCATTTTAGTCTCATGGAGTAGGGCCACTGTGGGCCTTTCCTTCTTGATTAAGGATTCTACTTCCGACATTCTTTTCACAAACACAATTCCCATATAATTCTAGGAGATAACTATCATTACTTACTTCTGGTATGTGGTAGCCCTTTATATGGGGCGATATTGATTCCTTTTTTAGTTCCCTTGTTGTTGACTTATGCTATTTTAGGGTTTATAGTGCATTGGAGACCAAGTTCATTATTTTTTAGTATTTTATATTTGAAATCCCTATTTTATTTTCTTCTTGATTTACAAAAATATTGCTCAAGTTATTTTTCTTTTACTACGTCATATTTTTCATTTGCAAAAATTCTGAATATTGAACCTACTTGAGTTTCCCTTGGAAAGAGAATGTATTCTTATACTTAAGAAAGACTTTCTTGATGCATTTCTTGACTAGTGTTAGGTGTTGGCTTGAGGGGGTTTGGACCCAGGTTTAGAGTTATCTGCACTAAGCAACAAAACCCTACACTACCGGCCCTTTTTTCAACAATCCGCATTGCACAGGTTACGATCTCACCTGAGGTAGTATTGGGGGATGCTAGAACCAGACTTCTGCATCCATAAGGCTATGTGATGTGGTTTAAGGCGCTTTCTACAGTTTTCTTTCAGATCTAATCTTCATGAACCTTTATTCATGAAGCTCAGATGATTTTCAGTTAAAGAGAGTTATAAGCTTCACATAACCATCTAATCATGCATAAAATAACAATTAGCAGTTGATCTGGATCTTCGTAGAGTAGTTAAGACAAAATATAGATAAATATCATTCAGTTGCACATAAGTACATAAAATACATAAGTGCAATAGATACATAAATGATTCAAATATATTTTATTACTTTAGATATTCCTATATACAACTTTCTAGACCCTACACACACAGTTGCAAGGGCCCGCACACTCAACTGCGGACTTACCAAGGTCTCCACACACTCAGTTTCAAGAGCCTCCCCCTTTGCCCAAAACACGGAAAGATCTACAATTACAGACTCAAAAACATATCATTACTTGATTTATTGCCTTAGACTTGCTAAGACATCCCTTTATATATCCTTTACCCTTACAATACCATGGTCCGCAAACCATGGGTGGATCTCAAAACAATACGAAAATATAAGAGGTTTTGACCTTCCTAAAACCCCTTGACTCCTATTTAACCTATGCTACTCACACTTCGCTCATCAAATTGCGAAGACTTACAATATTTTAACAAAAATTGATCCAAGGGACCCCATCCCAAGAGCCCCCCAACACAATTATGTGAATCATCCTCGAGTCACTCCACTGGTACGCTCTGGATCTTTACTTTCAGGCTGGTGAATGAAGACTTCACTGGGTGAAGTGCCTCCGTGCATTAAACGGCTGCCTGTCGAAATTCTTCCACCAACTTTTCTATAGTTGGCCCATCTGCTGCTAATTCGATGGTTTACTGTGTCTACTACATACTCTTGAGCATGCCTTCCACAGTCTGTGATAGATGCCCTGCTTCTTCTTCCCATGGCTACATTCATGCAGTGATTATCTGCATATTCTTCCACAACTCCTCGATCTATCCTTGTAGGGATGTCCCTTCTTTCAACTGGGTGAACCATTGCACAAGGTCTAAGGTGCACACCGTTTCCTTTATCTTGTCATACTGCAGTTGCTTATCCCAAATGGCAACTTTGATCTTCTTCACCTGTGGGTCCTCCTACAGCGAGGCCCATAGTTCGAGAGTTTCTTCAAACAACCGGCTACACTCCTTGACTGCAGCATCGAGCTTCACTCTATTTGTTTTGATGGAAACCTCGTGCTTCTCTTAGATCTCCAGTGGTGTGGTGGGATGCAACTTCAATTGGAGCTCAGTAATTTGGGGCTGCAGATCGAAACAAACTTTATCTATCTGCGCCTTTGATTCTATAAACACATATTCCAGCTGATGCACTTTGTCTTTGGAAGCGACCTTTGATTGAATTTGGAGTCTGGAGAGCTCACTGCATACTCTTGAAATGGCCTACTCCAGCTGCGCCCTTCTCGCAACTGCCTCATCACTATCTTGGAGAGATTTGTGCTTTTCATCACACATTTGTTGACTGGTGATCTACGCATCCTTGATCACCATGAGAGCTCATGGCTCTTGCACCTTAAGCTCATCTGCTACAACCTGATGTAGCTCATGCAATGTGGATAGGGGGAATGCCACAAGGTTAACACTTATGTCTTTGGGCAGCTAGGCACTCTCCCACTTTGCGACATCGTTCAAATGTAAATACCCATTAGGTAGGGGTACAACGCGGAGTTCTAAGATGAGGACTGATTGCACACTACCTGATGTCGTTGGCTTCACGCTCACTTGAGACCAACTCGCTTGAACCACACTTGATTGAACTTGGCACGCCTAAACCTACAACTCTGTGAGTCCCCCTTGGACCTTTTTCAAAACGGACTGACACTGATCTTCAATATGGCCCCAAATTTCTTCTATCGTAGTCCTAACAATATCTTGTTAGGTCCCTATAATACTACTATATTCCCTCATTATTATTGTCATTGTAGCCCCTTATTATTATTGTTGTGCACATGTTGTCCCCATATTGTTATTATTGTGCCCCATAGAAGCCCACTATTGTTATTATTGTGCCCTTACATTATTATTGTTATGTTGGATTAGATTATATTCTGACCACTTAGACTCCTATATATAGAAATGAGGTTTTTCCATTTGAATCATCCAAGAATTGCTCATTTATGTCATGTAAAGGAGGTTTCCCCCTCGAAGTGTCTGATTTTTAAGTCGTTTACCTATATTTTCTACTATTTTGTGAGCCGGTTGCATAGTAATTGGTATTAGAGCTTTGGATTCTAGGGTTTCGTTTCTCCAAAAAGGTCATCATGGTATTTTCGCTATAAATTTTTTTCTGTAATGGTTCAAATACTGAAATTAAAACTCATTTGCGCTGAAATCGTAATGAACCTCGGGTCCAAATTTCAGATCTTATTTTTCTATATTTTCAAATTACATTCCAAACAGGTGATCTTGGGAAAATCATCAGAACTTTTGATCTGAGCATCAGATTGAAATTTTGTAAGAAGATACAAAAATATGATGGACTGTAGTTTTTGTGTATCATTTTCAGGTCCAAAGGTCGAAATAGAGACACATGGGATGTCGTACAAGTTTGCTTTATTGAACCGGTCTATAATTAGGTCATTATGGGAGATTTGGCATAACTCTTTCTTGAAGAATCCAATATTGATCATACTTGTGGTGTTGTAAAGAGGACTCAGAGGGATACCAAAAGACTAAATTTCAAACCTTGGAGATCAAAAATTACAGAGATAAAATAGATTCAATATTGAGCTCCTACGAAGTGAAAAAATGTGTGTAGTCTTTTTAAAAATTTGCATAAGTTTGGTTCGAAAAATTAGTTTGAAGTGATTCAAAGGGCATAGTGAAGCATAATTATCATTAATTGATGCCCTGAAGAAAGAAAATGGAAACACTTAGTAAGCAACTTGAAATCTCTACCATGACTCATGAAGAAGAGGAAAAAATGCAACATGATATATCAAAATTATGAGACCAAGTGCAACAAATTTCACTCTCACAAAAAGTAACAGAAGCTAAGATGGATGGTTTAAAGAAAGGGATAATGGATGGTGTGGAAGATAATATGGAAGCTAAGATGGATGGTTTAGAAGAAAAACTAAAAGGAAAGATTGAAGATTTGAAGAAAGACATGGAAGGTTTGAAAGGAGGTTTGACCAAATTGCTACAAGAAATGCTTCCTAATGGCGAAAAGGTAGTAGAGGAAACTCATGATGAGAACAAAAGAAATGTTACTCATGATTTCATAGAATATAACGTTGGATTGAAGACTCACCATGTTCCAAAGATCAATATGAGGAAGTTTGATGACAAGGATCCTGTAACATGGATACTATAGATGGAGCAATATTTCGCTCTCCATAATGTGCAAAACACACAAAAGGTACGCATTGTAACTTTATATTTGGAACCCAATCAATTTGTATGGTATTGATGTCTTTTATCTTGTAAAAAAGTTGTCACTTGGTCAATTTTTATGGAGGAATTGATAGCACATTATGAGGATACAAAAAGCAACACCTTTAGCCAATTAATAAATCTTAAACAAAAGGGTTCAATGGTGGAGCACAATGAGGACTTCCAAAAATTGAATATAAGGGTAAAATATATTCCAAAGGAGCATAGAATTGATGTGTTCATAGGGACTTTAAAGGATAACATTCAACATGAGTTTCGCCTTTGGGAACCCGATTCATTGGAGAATGCATTCAGATTGGAAAAAAAATGAAAGCAAAATTATGGCAACAAGGAAGCCTACCACTCAAACCTATAAAGATGGAAGTGTTGCTGCCCCTAGCCTTCCACAACCTATAAGGTTGAAACCACAACAATTGGAAGAAAAAAGAGAAAAATGGATTTGTTATAGTTGTGACAACAAATACACTAAAGGTCATAAGTGTGCTGAGAAGAAATTATTTTACATAGATTGTGAAGAGGAGGAAGAAAAGGAACAATAAACATCAAAAGAAGAGGATATACACCAAGAACCAACCTTAGATAAAGAAGAAATGAATCCGACCATATCTTGTAATGCATTGGTATGAATTACCACTCCTCAAACCCTCAAGATAGAAGGACATATCAAGTATAAAAGGGAAATAGTGTTGATTGATTCGGGTAGTACCCATAATTTTATTCATTGTAAGATAACCAAGGAATTGAATTGCTTCCTATATCCAACACCTTTGCTTCCTATATCCAACACCTGAGTGTCAAATGATGGTTGCAAATGGAGGAACCATAATTTTCTCTAGAAAGTACCATAATGTCAAGGTATGCATGGGAGAATATTCTTGAATAGTTCAATTCTTTCCATTCCAATCGGTGGTGTTGATGTTGTACTAGGAGTCCAATGGCTACAATATTTGGGTACGATAGCTTTTAATTTTCAAGAACTTTTATGAATTTTTTGGGGAAGGAAAGGAAGTTGAATTAAGGGGTATTGCAGGGAAACTAGGATAGATAATCAACTCTAACAGCATGACAAAGCTTCTAAATAAATAATAACAGGGTGTAAATGCACAATTATGTTCACTGGAGGTTCCCACATCAAAATAATCTATTTCTCCAGATCTCCAAAACGTTTTGAACAATCATACCAAGGTATTTGAGACTCTCAAAGGCCTCCCACCTATTTGTGATCATGATCATGCTATTCATTTGATTCCAGGAAGTGTTCCTCCAAACATCAGGACTTACAGATATCCATATACCCAAAAGAGTGAAATTGAATGTATGGTTGCAGAAATGCTAGAGGCTGGTATAATCCAACCTAGTCAAAGCTCTTTCACTGCTCCAGTAGTATTGGTGCACAAGAAGGATGGATCATGGCACATGTGTTTGGATTATAGGGAGATCAACAAGCTCGTTATTAAAGATAAATTTCCCATTCCTTTCATTGATGAATTATTGGATGAATTACATGGAGCAATTTACTTCACCAAGTTGGATCTTTGTTCAGGATATCATCAAATCATAATGAAGACTGAAGACATTCCAAAAACAACATTTAGAACTCATGAGGGTCATTATGAATTTTTGGTCATGCCTTTTTGCCTTACTAATGCACCTTCTACATTTCAAGGTTCGATGAATTCCATTTTCAAACCCTTCCTTAGAAAATTTGTGTTAGTATTTTTTGATGATATACTAATCTACAACAAGTCTTGGAAGGATCATGTTCAACATGTTGACAGGGTGCTCAAATTATTGGAGGAGAAACAATTATATGAAAAATCCTCCCAATGTTTATTTGGAGAAAAAGGTGGAATATCTGGGTCATATTGTATCTCATGAAGGTGTTAAGGTAGACCCTAGAAAAATTAAAGCCATTAAGGAATGGAAAATCCCCACGTCCATAAAGCATCTGCAAGGATTTCTCAGGTTGATGGAGTATTATCATAAGTTTGTTAAGAATTATGGGAGAATAGCAGCACCTCTAACAACATTACTAAATAAAGATGCATTTTCTTGGACTCCAGAAGCAGTGAAGGCCTTTGAATATCTTAAACAAGAAATGTGCCAAGCACTGGTCTTAGCTACACCAAACTTCACAAAAAATTTATTGTGGAATGTGATGCCTCAGGAGATGGAATTGGTGTTGTTTTAATGCAAGAAGGAAGACCCATTAGTTTTGAAAGTCATCCAATCAAAGGAAAGTATTTACACAAAGATATTTGTGAGAAGGAAATGGTGGCAATACTACATGCACTTAAGAAATGGCGACCTTACCTAATGGGAAGACACTTCAAGGTAAAAATGGATCATGATAGTCTTAAATAATTTTTATAAAAAAGATTATCTTTAGAAGAGTAGAAAAAATGGGTCACAAAGATGTTGGGTTATGACTTTGAAATCATATACAAAAAAGGGAAGCAAAATGTTGTTGCAGATGCACTCTCAAGAAAGGATGAGGATGTGGAAGCATTGTTTTGTGCCATTTCTATTATCCAACCAGATTGGATAGAAGAAGCAAGGGATGAATGGAAGAATGACAAAGAAGTATGGGCACTCATTCAAAAGTTTCAACAATATGCCAGTACATTTGATATATTTAGCTGGAAAAATGATTCGTTATGTTATAAAGATCACATATACCTTTGTAAGAATTCCCAACTCAAACAAAAGATTCTTCTCGAATTGCACACCTCTCCCTTAGGATGGAACTCAGGATTTTCAAAAACTTACCACAGGGTTAAGAAGGAATTTTTTTGGGATGGCCTTAAATCCCCAGTCTCCGAGATATGTAATTTTGGACTGCAGCTGAAATGTGGGACACACATCATATTAAGAAACCCTGTGTGCTCAATACCGACTACCCACTTCATTGGTTCTAGTCTTGTGACACCCATCTCTTCATAGTACATCGTTTTTAAGTATTTACTGGGTTCCAATTGCATGAAATTCTCACGATCACCCAAATCCCAATCCCCCATTTTTAGAAATGGTACCTAAGCCAACAAATCACCCTCAACAGGTACTTCCTCCAACAACAATGGAATGAATACCTTGAATTTCAAAGAATCAGGGTCCTTAGTTACTTTGGCAGTTAGTTTTTGTGGGGGTATGTACGGTGGCAGCCAAGAAATTAGCTCCATGCCTTCTGCATTAATCTTGTCAATCCCCATAGTCAAATATTCTTCGTGCAGGTCTTGGGGTTCCATAGTATACTTATTTTTATCCATGCGATCCTTCTTTCTCATCTCAGTTGGGATTTTTTGTGGCAATTTCCGAACCGGTGGCCGCAGTGGATTTTTCTACTTTTTCTCTCTTGCTGCGAAGGTAGTAGGCTTTGGCCTCGATGACCTGGGTGTTGTAGCAGGGACTGGTGGTGTTGCAGTCATGATGTTTCCTACCCCTATCTTCAAGAAATCTTGCTCAAATTCTACCCAACTCAAGTAACTGGACATACAGGAATACACTTGTCTCTTTAAGAACAACAACACATAACAAATTCTCAAGAAGTAAAGTGGCTAAGTGTGGAGTAGGGTGCAATATTTATAACTCAATTTGAATTCAAACTATCCATTCCCCCGTAAATCTTGCTCATAAATGCAATTTTGGCGGCAGATCCTCACAGATTTTCGCCTTAAATGCACTTCCCCCGCTCCTTTTAATAGAAAAATAGCTTAGGAGAATTCTTCGGCTAAAATCACATGATAGAATATTTGTCGACGCGTTTCGAACCAACTAGTGTGGTTCATCGTCAGGACAAGTTGAAGAATCAGATCCAGAATGCAAGTTAAATAGACAAAGCAGAACTTCCAACAACTATAATTTTTTACTAGGAAACAACTAAATTGACTAACTAACAGCTATATTAGATGAGGAAACAGCTAGTTGGATCGGACCCAGGGAAAAGGGGGCAAAATAAAATTATAAATTAAGTTGAGGTTATTATTAAATTAATAGTTAGTTATACTATTATTAAATTAAAAAAGGTATATTTATTTTAATACAGATGTATATATATTAAAGTAAATTAATTTAAGTATTATATAGTAAGAATTAATCAGTCCGCCACCATTAAATTCACCATGGAACAGGAAGTTGATGGTTGCCTCCCTTTCCTAGATATTCTTATTTTTAAGAATAATGATGGTTCCCTCTCCCACCAGGTGTTTCGGAAGAAAACACATACTGAGCAATATCTCCATGCCAGTTCCCATCATTTCCCTGCTCAAAAGTTGGGTGTTCTCAACACTCTCGCTACTCGTGCCCTAAGGATCTCTGATGAAAAGAGCTTCGAGAAAGAGAAATCCCATCTTCTCAAGGTCTTTGTTGAGAACGGTTATAGCAAATACCTGGGTCAGAAAGCTTTCCTCAAAGCTTCCAAGAATTCAATGGTTAAAAAAGAACCTAAAGAACGTGTCCCAGGGGTCCATCTACCTTTTTTTCAAGGGACCTTTAGACCCCTTAACACCATTTGTAAGTCCCTCCGATCGGTGAAGGATCCTATTGACCCTAAGGACATGAAAGGGGTCTATATTATTCCTTGTTCCTGTGGGACCCCCTATATTGGTGAGACTGGGCACTCCATTAATCAAAGAATCAGTGAGCACACAACTGATCTTAAGCACGGGAGAACTAAGTCTTCCACACTAGCTGAGCATGCGGAGAAGACCAAACATCATGTTTGTATTGAGGAGGCCAATGTCATTGCTAGAATTTCACAGTTCCACCACCGTAAATTTAGGGAAGCCATTGAGATCGAAAGGAGGCCAAGCAATCTCAATAGAGATGACGGTTGGAAGATCAGCAGATGCTGGATCCCGGCCCTCACCTCCTAGTCGTTTCCTCCCCCTCCCTCTTTTAGTAGTTGGTTCTAGAATTTTTCCCTTGTTATCCTTTAACCTTCCTTCTTTAGCCTTCTTCCTTGTTTGATTTAATCCTTTTCTTTCCTTCAGGGTTAAATTATATGGTTTAAGATATTTAAATAACTAATTTATATTCTAATGAATTTATGTTAATTAGTTACCCATCCCTTAAATTAATTCTAAAACTATAATAGATTCATTTCATTTACTAATTCCCTAAATCTAGTAACTGAGGATGATACCACTATCATTTTACTTTTAACACTAATAGTAATAATATTAATATAATAATTATAGTAGGGATCTAGTATAAGATCATATTAATAATATCCTTAAATTTATTTAAAATAAGATTAACACAATTAACTTCATTAGATTAATAATATATTAATTGTTATTAGCTATTATTAAATCAATTATTGTCCCTAAATACATTATTTCTAGCACGTGAATTACATAAGATAAGTAATAGTATAACTAACTATTTATCTAATAATTCAACTTAATTAATATAAGAAAAATAATTTCTTTAAATCATGGTTTATTATAATTAAACAATTAAATATTTTTTTTTTAACAATTAAATACAAAATTAAATTAAAATATTATAGATTAATTCTTACTATATAATACTTAAATTAATTTATTTTAATATATATACATATGTATTAAAATAAATATACCTTTTTTACTTTAATAATAGTATAACTAACTATTAATTTAATAATAACCTCAACTTAATTTATAATTTGGTTTTGCCCCCTTTTCCCTGGGTCCAGTCCAACTAGCCATTTCCTCATCTAATATAGCCGTTAGTTAGTCAATTTAGCTGTTGCCTGGTCAAAAATTATAGCCGTTGGAAGTTCTGCTCTGTCTATTTAACTTTCACTCTAGATCTGATTCTTCAACTTGTCCTGACGATGAACCACACTTGTTGGTTCGAAACACGTCAACAAATATTCTATCATGTGATTTTAGCCGAAGAATTCTCCTAATCTTGACATGGATCATAGAAGCCTCAATTCAACTATAGAAAAATAGCTGTCAAATCAACTGTAGCTATTGCAACAGTCATTTTCTAGGCAGGTTGTGTGGAAAACCTGCTTGTGACGCAACCTCCTCATCGCAACTTCCATCTGCGCGCTCTTCCAAAACATTGTGCAACCTTCCTTCTTCGACAATTTTTTTCCTTGGAAGTGTAGTTTATAGTCTTGCACTTTCTTTCAACTGCCCAAAGTGTTAAGACTTTCCTGCATCCATGTAGTCATTATGTAGGGGAGGGATTGTACCTATAAACCCTCAGCCTGCTCCAATTGATCCTGCCCAGAAATACTTCCCCATTCATCTTCGTGAGGTGCATTGCACCACCCTCCGAAATGTCCTTAATTATATAAGGTCCCAACCAGTGCATCTGAAACTTCCTCGGAGAGTTGGTAAACAAGATGTCATACATTAGTACCAAATCACCATTTTTGAAGGTGTGCTACTTGATGTGTCGATCGTGCCATTCCTTTTCTTGAGCTTTTTGTACCTGTTGATGGAAGCTGGCCAAAAGGCATTCTTCCTCTAATGCCAGCAACTATGAGAGGCATTCCTCCATGTTGTCATGATCATCCATCTTAGTGTCTGCAATGATTCTAAGGCTGAGAATTATGTATTCCATCGACATTATAGCTTCTTATCCGTAAACTAGTTTAAAGGGTGTTTTCCTATTCAATTTCTTACATGTAGTCTTATAATCCCATAGAACCGTTGGTATGCACACATCCCAATCATTCCTATTAACATTGCATACCTTTGTGAGGGAATTCTCCAAGATCTTGTTGAAAGCTTCAACAGTGCCATTCTCCTGGGGGTGATATGGTGTACTTTTCTGATGGTACATCTCAAAATCTTTTGTTAAAGCTGCAATCGTCTCATTTAGGAAGTGTGACCCTCTATCACTCATCAGAACTTTCAGGCATCCAAACCTTGATAGAATAAACTCAAATATGAACTTCACAGCAGTGTCTGCATTGCAATCCTTCATAGGATGTGCCTCGGCCCATTTGGTTAAGTATTCCATCGTAGTGATAATATAACGTGCTCTCATCTTTTTTCCTGGAGGCTAAAAAGGTCCAACAAAGTCAAGTACCCATTTATCAAATGCTTGCAATGTGAACTATGGATTCAATGGAAGTTCATGTCTTTGTGATGGTCTCCTAGTCCTTTGACACACATTGCATGCATTACAGTATTCCTTGGAGTCTTTATGTACTATTGGCCACCATAATCCTACGCGTAGGATCTTCTTGCACAATAGCCTTACTTGCATAGTGTCCTCTAGTGACACTGGCATGTGCCTCAACTAGAATACTATTTCTTTCATAGTCAGGCACATATCATCAGAGAAGTTCATCCGACCCCATCTTATATAGTTGTCCTGCAATCACAGAAAAATAGGCAGCCCTGAAAACTAGTTCCTTCTTTTTCTGTGTCGTATAACCTTCAGTAGCTATGCTAGTAGATAAAAAATGAATGATGTCTGCAAAATGCTCATCCGAAACCCTAATAGCAAAGAGTTTCATGTCAGGTAATCCTTCCTCAATATTTGTAGGCTCTTCTCCATTTTCGATTCGAGAGAGGTGATCTGGTCCATGATTCAATCTTTCGGGCTTCACTATGGCTTCAAAATCATATTCTTGGAAAAGGAGCAACCATCGATAGATTCCCCCCCAACACAGGCTTATTGACCAGGTACTTCAAAGCAGAGTGGTCCGTGTACATCTTAAAGTGTGCACCAAGTATATAATTCTTGAACTTTTGTAGTGCATACACCATAGCCAAACCTTCACGCTCTATGGTTGAGTAGTTCCTTTCGACCTTAGATAGTTTCTGACTGGCGAAGGTAATCGGGTGATCGATATCTCTTGCCCCTGGTTGTGTTAAGATGACTCCCAACGCTATGCAAGACACATCCACATGCACATGAAATTCTTTCTTCCAATATGGGAATACTAGGATTGGCACTGTAGCCATCTTCTCCTTCAGAGTATCCAATCTCTTTTGGAAATCATCATCCTAGCAAAACGTAACATCCTTCTTTAAAAACTTCTCCATGGGTGCAGTGATCTACACATATGCCTTAATAAACTTCCTATAGTACTCGGTATGACCCAATGTTGTGCACGATTGCTTTACATTCCTAGGGGGCTCCAGATTGATAATGACGACAATCTTAGCAGGGTCTACCATCAATCCTTTCTTATAGACAATGTGACCTAACAATATTCCGTAAGGTACACAAAAAATGCATTTCTTCCAATTTCAAAGAGGTCTGGTACTTCCTACAGGTATCCAACATTAGGCGCAGACTAGATACGTGCTTCTTGACCAACCCAAACACTGTCCAATCATCAAAGTAGACTTACAAAAACTTATGAATGAACTCCTTGAACTCCGCAACAACTACCCTAGAAAAATTGCAGGAGCATTTTTTAGTCGAAAAGGCATAATTGTATACTGGAACGTTTGGCAGCTAAGGTAGTCTCAGTCCTATCCTCTGGAGCGATCTTAATTTGGTTGTATCCCGAGAATCCATCCGTAAATGAGTAATCTTCTTGTCCACCAACATTCTTGAGAACTTCATCTGTAAACAACGTAGGGAATGGATCATGGCACATGCATCATTAATCTTCTGTAGATCTATGCAAATCCTGATATCACCTTTTGTTTTCTTCTCTTGGACCACCATAGAATTGACCCACTCAGATTCCTCTACAGGCTCAATTATTCCAGCCACGAGCATTTTATCAAGTTCCTCTCGTACCTTTTCCTTATACTTGGGGTTCAAATGATATGGGCGTTGCTTAACTGACTTCCCATCAGGATTTAAATTGATTTTCATCACCCCAAAATCTCCTACTATCCCCTTCAAGTCAGAGAACTTGGTTGGGAATAAATACTGATATTCATGTAATAATTCAGCTACCTTATCCACTGTATCTTTATGCCGATACTCACCAATGTTCATGAATTTTGGTTCTACTTTGGAACCAATGTTCACTTTCTTTGTGTGCACCAAATGCGAAATATACAAGATCTCTGCACTAGGTCCCCCGACTTCACGTTGTCCCTCTGATTCAGGGATATTAATATTCTGCGGATCCTCATCAACTTCTTCCATTGTAACATTCGAAAGCATGTTGTAGTTGAGTGCTCTAGTCAGGCTGTACCTAGGTGTCAGGTTCAACGGGTGTTCAGAAGATGGATGCTTTCATTTCCTAAAGTGCTTCATCAATGAATGCGAACCCATCTTCAAAATAGAATGTGAGTAAGAAACTTTCCTTCATCTCATCCCAGTCAGCGGTCCTGTTTCGCAGCTCTGTTTCTAAATACCAGTTCTTTGGGATAACATCTAGGGTATGAATAAAGATGTGAACTCACTTAGGTTGAGGTATTTCACCCCATGCCTTAGTCCACCGTGCTAGATGTTTGCGCATATCATCCTTCCCTGTGTATTTTTCAGTGATTCGGGTGTTCACGTAGCCAAATCTTAATCGCATCATTCAACAATATTCCTTCCAGTCAACAAAATTCTCCCTGTGCGTACCCCACCATCTTGCAGGTGTAGCTCTTAACGCTAGATCTAAGGCCTGGAATTGATGTTCCTATGGTACATCCCTTTCAAAATGTTCAAGAAATAAATTGACATCACCCAAGACATCATAATAAGGTAACTTACGTACCTCAGTAGATAAACAACATAGTGATTTTGTAAGATGATTACATTGCAGCGTGGAGACCTCATGCAACCAAATTTTCCAATTTTCTAACTTTTCATCTGAGTCTAATTGGTAGGAGTTGTCCTTCTCCCAACTCATCCTTCCATCCACAGTAGAATTGATTCAATATTCATTCTGCGTAGTTAACTTATAGATGTGATCAATGTCGTCATCTTTATAATAGTCACGGTTCAGTTCTGTGTACCATGCACCTTCAGCTAGATCCAATGGGACAATTACTCGAATTTCATTCTTCTCAAATACCAAGCTTTGCTTCTTTAATTTGATGATTGCATTCATGTCAAAACCCTAATCAATCCCGAGCAATGTTGGGTATGGATTACTATCATCAATGATCTCAATAACCTTGAAATCAGCCACTT
This sequence comes from Pinus tabuliformis, assembly GCA_031772625.1. Classification (NCBI taxonomy): domain Eukaryota; kingdom Viridiplantae; phylum Streptophyta; class Pinopsida; order Pinales; family Pinaceae; genus Pinus; species Pinus tabuliformis. The sequence goes on along the minus strand of CM062808.1, from coordinate 998,174,746 downwards.
CTCTTGCACCTTCAATGTCTACAGTTACTCCATGTAGGTGCCCAATTGGAATTATCTTTTGTTGATTCGCCATGTGCAGAAGAATTGGAAACCATTGAAATTTAGGCTTTCCCATATGTTCCCAAGTTTTCGTCAGCAGTACATTAGCATCAGAGCCCAAGTCTAGGATTACCTGATCCATTTCAAAATCACTGATCTCTGCATTCCGCCACATCTCCCTACCGGTTCTTTTCTTGCTTTGGTTTACCTTATTCACTGTGCGCTATCCTAGTAACAACTTATCCTTTTTGGCATAGTTATCTATCAGCTCTTGCAATCCCTCTACTGCCTTCTGATCCCGTAGTAACTTCATACAAGTCTATAGAAACAATTTTAACACAGTGGGGTCTGAATCTTGGGTTATAGTAGCATCCTAAGGTTTCTCCATTCACGAGACTATCGACATCGAGCTTTGAGATGTAGAAGAACCTAGACTCATAAAATTATTTCTTGCCTCCATGAATGTCTGTTTTTCTCTATGTAAATCAAACCCAACATTCTTGTCACCAGCTTTTCAGAACCATGACTTTGATTATGGCTATTTTCCTTCAATCTTGTCTTCACCAGTGGCTACATCGCTTCTCTGACTATGTTGACATTAGGATTGTCTTCGCGCCGCTTAGATCTCATCATTTGAATATTCAGTGTCAGTTGTTGGGTCTTCTTCTCCTGCATCTTCACTATTAAGATCAAGCAATCTTCTATAACATGATCAAATTGATGGAAATACTGACATGAAGGATGTATTGGATTCTGATAGTCGCACGCAAAGTGGCCTATAACAGATAATCTAGCCTTGAACTCTTCAAGCTCCTCATCCTTGTCCTCTTCGCCATCCTTGAAATCCTCCACGATCTGTAGGTGAGACTTGGTTGTTCTGCGCATGGTTTTCAATATGCATCCTATACAATGGAGTTCTATCCATCATTAGTTCATAGCTTCGACAATTCCTCTTGTCATGACCAACTGATTTACAAAAGTTACAAAAAAGTTTCTTTGGAGATTGTATAAAATTCTGTAATAAGGAGCAATTATCAGTTGAATGTTGTCCTGAAACTTGGAAAATACTACACCAGGTACTTGCACCAGTGCTTGATCCATTAGAAGACTCTGGTTTTAGTGGGTTAGGACCTCCCACAACTATATAATCCCAAAATACAGGGCATTGATCCTTATGATGACCTTCAACCTTGCATTTTGTGCACCAAACTTCAGAATGTGTCTCTGTCTTAACCTCCTTTCCCTTATTCACGTCTTGCAACTCCATATGTAGGCTTGCTAGCTGCACTTGGATATGCTAAACTCCCACATTCGTGTCTTGGATCAATGAAGCTTCCAACTTCATCGCGATTCCCAACACTTCAACCTGAGATCCAATATTTCTGCTGAGATAACGGTAATCTTAAGTGAGGTAATAGTGAAGCTATGTACCAGTCCCTATGTTGTTCATCTAAGATTTGAAGGTTGGCTTGACTTAGTAAACACTTAAGTCACTGATCTATATCCCACACGGATTCATTAACCTTTTGCTTAATCTCCTTGATGTCAGTCACACACTGAGATTTCGACTTCGACTTTGTAAATTCCACGTTTAGCACATCCTTCGTATTAGCTAATGAAGCAGCCGGGTGAGTTGTGATTTATCTAATATACTAGGTAAGAGCCTTATCCTATAGAAATGTAACTAGTTTTTCTTTTTTCATATTATTATTAATGATCTACTGTTCTTTCCACACAGCTTCTGCGATGAACCAAAACTGTTCGAGATCCTTTGATCCCTAACCCCTGAATATAGGCATTTTCACTGTATTTTCCATACTGAATAGAAGAGGTGGAGGTGGAGGTGAAGGTGGAGGTGGAGTGGTTGGATGTTGAATTCTATAAGTTTCTTGATTTATAGTCTACGCTGCACCTCTAGGCATACTATGGCTACTTCTCTCTTCTTCACTTTCAGAATCTCCTAATAAGGGACTGTATTCACTTTCAAAAAATTTGTCTTGATCTACTCTGAATCATTTTCCACTTCACATACATCTAGTTGGACCCCTCTTAAACATTAAGGTAAAGGCATAACCTTCTTTTCGCACAAAAGAATTTTAATCCAGGTTTTTAGTGATTTCAGGTACTTACCTCTCGGACCCTTGAAGAATCATCGTTCGACTTTGCTATAAGACACAGATGTATCTATTGCAAATTCAGTGATGAAACCACCCAAGCTACTATCAATACAATAATCAACAACTCTCACAACTTTATAATCAGATCTTTGAAGGTGTTTGACGAGCTATGGAGTCCACACATTGGGATCGTTGCAGTTAGTTCACTATCTACTAATTTGGACAACCAGTCGTATAACTCGTAGGGGAACGATGAAAAGAAAAATTCATGTACTTATGTGTAAATATACGTTTGTAACCACTTTTCTTTTGATAAGTGTGGATTCCTATTCTCCTGATTTGCAAACTCATGCAACTTCCAATATATCCACCCCTCGATCTCCTTCTTAGTTAGTATCCACTTATGCCACATCACAAATCCCTCAGATAGATCCTGGTCCCAACAACATAACCATTTGTTGGCTTGATGGGGCTTGGACCCAGGTTTAGAGTTAGCTACGCTAATCAACAAAACCCTACACTACCGGCCCTTTCGTTAACAACCAGCATAACGCAGGTTGCAGTCTCACCCGAGGTAGTATTAGGGGATGCTAGAACTAGGCTTCTGCATCTAGAAGGCTATGTGATGTGGTTTAAGGTGCTTTCTACAGTTTTAGTTCAGATCTGACCTTCGTGAACCCTTATTCATGAAACTCAAATTATTTTCAGTTAAAGAGAGTTATAAGCTTTGTGTAACCATCTAATCATGCATACAATAATAATTAACAATTGATCTGGATCTTTGTGGAGTAGTTAAGAAAAAATACAGATAAATATCATTCAGTTGCACATAAGTACAGAAAATACATAAGTGCATAAAAATAGACTAATAAATTCTTCAAATATCTTTTATTACTTCAGGTCTTCCTATATACAACTTTCCAGACCCCGACACACATAGCTGCAGGGGCCAGAGCACTCAGCTACGAACTTACCGAGGTCTCCGCGCACTCAAATGAAAGAGCCTTCCACTTCACCCAAAAAACATAAATATCTACAATTATAGACTCGAAAACATATCATTACTTAATTGATTGTTGTAGACTTGCTAAGACATCCCTTTATATATCCTTTACCGTTACAATACCATGGTCTGCGAACCATGGGAGAATCTCAAAACAATACTAAAATATAAGCGGTTTTGACCTTCCTAGAACCCCTTGACTCCTATTTGACCTATGCTACTCACCCTCTACTCCTCAAATTGTGGAGACTTACAATATTAACAAAAATTGACCCAGGGGACCCCGTCCCAACACCAGGCCTAATTTCTTTAGTTGGATTGGTGTCTATTGTTTGAAAAGAGGGTGGAGGTGGGGCTATATAATTTCCCCCTCTTCTTCTATTAAACTTAGAACTTAATATTGATTCCCTTTCCAACCTTTACTAGCCAAATTGTTAGTCTGTTCACAACTTCCATTGGTTTGCCTCTTAAGGGAGGGAGGTCCTTTTCCTTTAGCTCCTTTTTTCTCTGACTGGTTGTTAACCTCATTTTTTTGTCTATTATTTCCTCTTGTTCTCTTTTGTCTTTCCATTTATCACTAGATTCTCCCTGTTTGGCTTGCTCCTCTTTCCTTTTTTTAGCTATTTTTGGCAAAATGACCATATTCACGACACAATGCACTTAAAAGGGATTTGGTCGTAATATAACTCTTGTAAGTGAGACCAACTGTCGATATTGATATTGATAGTCACCGGGAGACCCTTTCCTAGATCAACCTCCACGTAGATCCGAGCACTTGAAAATAAGCCTTCATGGGGATCTACTCAATTGATAGTTTTCCCAAGGGAATTTCCTATATTCTTTAATGTGGCATCATTCCAACAGTGGAGAGGAAGGAAGGGGAGTTTCAACCATACTGGAACAATAGATGGAACATCACAATCAAGGTTAAATTATAAGATCCAATGGTCTAGATAAATCCCTTGGGACCCCATAAAGTAAGGACCACTTCTGAAGATAAAATCATGAACAACTTTATTCATGAAAAAGAAAGTGAAGAAACCTTTTCCACAAAAGGAGGAGGATATCTCTCCTTGGATAAGGAGTTTCAAGTTATTTTCTACCCATACTCGGAACGATCAAGGGGATGGACACAACACCATGAATTGGCCGACCAAACCCCTTTCTACTAGTTGTAGAGATCTTAATTTGGCCTGAAGAGCTGAAACATCAACCTTCAATATATCATTAAGCTTCTTGACAAAGAAAGTGGGCTTGAATTTATAGTACTTAGGGCCATTAGCAACTAGAGAGTTAAAGGCTGTTGGAAATAATACTGAGAGGGGGGGGTGAATCAGTATTATCAGATCAATCAAACTTTTCAATTTCATACTCAGAAACATATACGCTACTTCAATTAAGTGAACCCGCGTGTACACGCTACTGTGTCTAATGAAACTCGCGTATATCCAGAGATCTTATAATTCAGTTAGCTTAATCTTCAGTAAATGCATCAGATCATTATTAAGCATATTAACAGTAAACAGGTGCAGAATAACAGAACAGAACATCACACAAGAGCCACACACATGAACACAAAGATATAAGGTGGAAACCCAATGTGGGTGAAAACCACCTGCTGCAAGTCATCTCAATCTTCTTCTTAATAAGAAAATCCTTTTACAATATTTGTACTGGTGCAGTCTTATACCAGTACGGGAGCTACAACCCCCTTTGCTCTTGTACTAGCCGATCCATTTACTAGTACGCAGGCTGCTACCTGCTACAATGCTCCAAAGATCTCCTTTAGCTTTTGTACTAGCTTAGATACTAGTACGTAGGTGCTTGCCTACAATCTTCTCACCTTCAGGTACCACGTTTCATCAATTTTCAGACTGGATACACTGAAGCACAACACATAATCTGTAAGGCCACTTTTCATCCAATTTTCATACTGGACCCATAACTATCATTGAAGCTCAAAACAATCATCAAACTCTGAATCACTGAAACCCTGTTAACAGCAGTCACCAGAACACAGAGCAGACACAGAACTCTGTAATAACCATCAGATCCATCTGCAACTTCAAATATTAAGATTTACAATGTATACGCTACTTCGATGAATCAAACCCGCGTGTATACGCGCTTTCGCCAAAGACAACCCGCGTACAGATCTAAAAATAACTTCTCGTAACTTGCAGCTGTACCAGACATCAATCATACTCATAATACTTATAGAACAATACATGCGTCAGTATGTAGATCTAGAATAAGCATCATAAAGATAGTTCATTTCAAACCATTTGATCCCGATCTCTCCTTAGATCTTGTTCTCCATCAACCGATGAGATCTCTCCTTAGCTCAGATCAAGCAATGCATCATCAACCCATAACCTGCATGCTGGATCTAATGCTTCATCAAATATTCAAGACATTTCAGATGCACTTGCCTAATGATTTCCTTCCCTTTATATAGCCTTAGGCCTTGTTCAATACTAAGAGCCAAAACCATAGAAATCCAATACCATCAACTTCAAAACTAGGGATCAACATGTCCGCCGAGACGCCAAGGTCCAAAACCATAGGCACAACTTCCAAGGAATAACCGCCATGGACCAAAGGTACTTTTCCACATACACGCGCTTTTGCTGAAGCCAACCAGCGTGTACACGCGACTTGGGCTTAACTAACCTGCGTGTATGAACTTTCTCTTCTTCTTATAGTCTGATCATCAATTCCTTGCTGCTGACCTTCTGCACTATGATTTGTCATCAGTGTGGTTTGCCATCAAGGACAACACTTATCTCATAATGCCAACAATCTCCCCCTTTGGACTTGATGGCAAAGCTAACTTGTCATACTTAGAATTAGCATCTGATTCCTTTGAGCTGTCCTCCATCAGTCACATCTGATATCTCTTCTGAAGATTCATCATCTGATTCCTTTGAGCTATCCTCCATCAGTTACATCTGATATCTCGTCTGAAGATTCATCCAGTTATACATAAGTGAGATATTCTTCTATGAGAGGGTTGCCATCAAGTACAACACATGCATCATAATGCCAACAATCTCCCCCTTTGGACTTGATGGCAACAACACCAAATCACTCTCCCCCTTTGACATCAAGGGCAAAGGGTGGACCAAGATATTCTCTTCCTTTGCTGAATCATTCCACTGTCCATACTCCCCCTGAGTACCTGCTGAAATCTCTGAATAGTCTCCCCCTTTGTATATGCCAAGGTGTACCAATCTGTCCATGCTCCCTCTGAGTACATGCTGAATCTCTGTTCTTGCTGAAGTGTGCTGATCATGCTCTCCCTGACTGTAAGCAAGGTCTACAAAAGATGTTCTTCAAGAAGAACATGACTCTATACATCATAAAAGACCTTCCTATCACTTAGGACTCATACATACATCCATCTCTCAACTAAGTGAGGATAAACAAGAAAATGACTCATCCACCCAACCAAGTGGGGATACATCAAAAATTTACATCTGACAACCAAACACATTGCATCAATCATCCCAGGCATAGTGGGGAAACCAACATAGGCCGTTACATGACCTTGACACCATGAAAGAGATACCACAAAAAAGATATATGACATAGAGACGTAAGAACTAGACCAAGACTTATGAAAGTCACCAGCAGCATCTGATAATCACCATTCAGATCAATAACCAAGAGATCCTTCTGTTCTCCTTTCGCCTTTGTTCCATCTGAAACCAACAACAAAAGTGAACCAGAACCAAAAACTTTAAGATAATGCCAACAATGCATCATTGGAAGATTATCTGCTCCCCCTGAACCTGTGCCAGATGATCTCTGTCAGACCCATATCAGACTTTCTGCAACCAACATCTGTCCCTGCTGATTTTCTTCAAAACTCCATATACGCGCCTGTATACACATAAACAAGCGTATATACGCAGATAGCCCTTACGCAACACGCGTACACCATATACGCGACTATCCCCTTGTAAAACGGCGTATGCACGCGGATAGCCTTCAAACAAAACGCGTATACAAATTTCCATATCAGCAACCTGTAAATGTCCTGTAGAGAATAGGTCATCAACCTATAACAAGGTATGTCTGCATCAATTCATCCCTTTGAACAGAATTCAGAGTCATTCACATTGTATCATGTGTGAAACCACCATAGCCATTTCATCAAGCTCTACATGATCCAAGTATCATTACTTGGGAGCATCTGCATCAATTAACATATGTAAGTATAAACCTATCATCATATAGATACGAATTCATCATCATGTCTCCAACAAAGTGACTTTGAGGAGTCATCCATGAATCAGCACTATGTATCTTGAGCTCAAACTCTTTTGACAAAGCTTCTTGATATCATCATCAGCAACAATCTTTATCCACATGAGTGCCTGCATCATAACTGTATGATCTTTATGCATATGACAACAGCAGTATATAAGTGACTCATCATCAAGTGAGGAAGATGTGTATTCAAGCTTTGTACTTCTCCTAGTCCTTATGAAGATCACCATGTAAGCACCATATATGCATCATCAAGGAATCAACCATAAATCTGATCTGATCATCAACTATGTAACTTCAAGAATCATATGAGAGTTTATCATAGACAACTCACAACATCATATCATAGCAAGATATATCATTTATCCATATAAGAATCATCACCAAGGATTATTAACCATAATGCCAACAATGAATTACTAAAGGCATATGCTCCCCTTCAACTAGTGCCATTTGTTAGATCTGATCATGCATATATCAGCAGTAAGCATCAAAACATCTTCATCCTCAAGTTAGGATCAAAACACTTCTAGACATCATACAAGTAACAAAACATTTCCACACATCCTCAGCAGACTGTAGCTATTAACCAATAGAGCAAATAATGGACTGAATCATATCAGATCCCTTTTCTGAGCCTGTCCCCACTGCTTTTCTTCAGACTGACATATACGCGACTTTGCAGTGTCTAACTCGCGTATATACGCGACTTTCCTTTAAGGAACTTGCGTATGAGATTCAGGACACTGAAGGTTTACACTTTCAGCTCCCCCTGAGTCTGATATGTCTGTGCTGTGCTGTGTCTCAGTACATTGTGCTGACTGTACTTCCTTCTTCCTCCATATCTTCAAGTGTGATGAGGTTTTCTCCTTTCGGTGTGATGTCCATCCTTTGTTCCTGCATTCCTTTGCTATATGTCCAAGCTTGTTACATGCATAACATCTAACATGTTTCATGTTCCTTCTGTAGCAATCAGCAGCTTTGTGACCATACATATTGCAAGCAAAGCAATATCCATTAAAGTACCTTGATTGAGATGACCTGTCCGCATAATAGTCTTGAACTCTTCTTCTTCTACATCTAGCTGCAACATGTCCAAGATTATGACATACATAACATTCAATATTATTCATAGGAGGAGTAAAAGATTTTCTTTGAAGACTTTCTTTCCTTGGTTGATGATGAGATTGACCTTTCATCTCCTTGTTGATCATTTTGGATTTCTCTTTAGAGTTCCTTGCCTCACCTTGTGAACTAGATTCACCTTCAACAGATTCATGAAAACCAAGACCAGTCTTGATAGCAGGAGACCTTTGACTACTAAGAATATCATCCAAGGCTTTAGTACTATCTTGAAATTTCAAAAGTTTATCCTTTTCTTCTAATTTACTTTTCAAGATATTTACCTCAACTTGAAGTTGTTCCTCCTTTTCTAGACATTGCTTCTTCATGTCTTCTCCATCTTTTCTTCTTTCTTCCATTTGTTGCCTTAGATTGAGTATCTCTTTTTCTTGCTTTTCATACAGATCCTGCTGAATTTGACGAACTCTGAAGGCACATTCCAACTGTGATTTTAAGCTGATGACTTCGTTGTCTTGTTTTTCAATTGCTTGGTGTAGATCTGTATTCTGCTTCTTTGATTCTTCAAGATCTCCTTTTAGTGAGAGGATTGTAGCTTCAAGATTTTCATAGTAGCTGGATCTATCTTTGAGTTTCTTGATGGTTGTGCTTCTTTCGTTGACTTCTTTTCTTAATGATGTCACTTCATGCTGCAATTTTTGACATTGGTCTTCCTTGTCCTTGAGAAGCTTTCTTACCTTGTTTCCTTCTTCTAGTTGGGCCTTTAGTTTGGTAACTTCTTCTTCCCTTTTGTTCAATAGATCTTGTTGATCTTTAACTTTGTCTGCAATCCTTCTAAACATTGCCTCTATTTGACACTTTTCTTGTTCACCCATAAAAGCATGTTCAGTAGTTTCACTATCACTTCCATCACTTTCACAAGGAAATATAGCAAGAACATCAGAGGATAACACATTCATACCTGATAATGATTCTGAATCTGAAGAGCTTCTTATACCTAATCCCCAATCGATTCTCCCACTGTCATAGATCTTCTGAGATGTCTTCTTCTTCTTATGAGCTTTCTTCTTAAGCTTCTTTCCCATTGTTCCACGGATCTCCTTCAAGCGATCAAGCTTCTACCAAAGGACCTGCTCTGATACCAATTGTTGGAAATAATACTGAGAGGGGGGGGTGAATCAGTATTATCAGATCAATCAAACTTTTCAATTTCATACTCAGAAACATATACACTACTTCAATTAAGTGAACCCGCGTGTACACGCTACTGTGTCTAATGAAACTCGCGTATATCCAGAGATCTTATAATTCAGTTAGCTTAATCTTCAGTAAATGCATCAGATCATTATTAAGCATATTAACAGTAAACAGGTGCAGAATAACAGAACAGAACATCACACAAGAGCCACACACATGAACACAAAGATATAAGGTGGAAACCCAATGTGGGTGAAAACCACCTGCTGCAAGTCATCTCAATCTTCTTCTTAATAAGAAAATCCTTTTACAATATTTGTACTGGTGCAGTCTTATACCAGTACGGGAGCTACAACCCCCTTTGCTCTTGTACTAGCCGATCCATTTACTAGTACGCAGGCTGCTACCTGCTACAATGCTCCAAAGATCTCCTTTAGCTTTTGTACTAGCTTAGATACTAGTACGTAGGTGCTTGCCTACAATCTTCTCACCTTCAGGTACCACGTTTCATCAATTTTCAGACTGGATACACTGAAGCACAACACATAATCTGTAAGGCCACTTTTCATCCAATTTTCATACTGGACCCATAACTATCATTGAAGCTCAAAACAATCATCAAACTCTGAATCACTGAAACCTTGTTAACAGCAGTCACCAGAACACAGAGCAGACACAGAACTCTGTAATAACCATCAGATCCATCTGCAACTTCAAATATTAAGATTTACAATGTATACGCTACTTCGATGAATCAAACCCGCGTGTATACGCGCTTTCGCCAAAGACAACCCGCGTACAGATCTAAAAATAACTTCTCGTAACTTGCAGCTGTACCAGACATCAATCATACTCATAATACTTATAGAACAATACATGCGTCAGTATGTAGATCTAGAATAAGCATCATAAAGATAGTTCATTTCAAACCATTTGATCCCGATCTCTCCTTAGATCTTGTTCTCCATCAACCGATGAGATCTCTCCTTAGCTCAGATCAAGCAATGCATCATCAACCCATAACCTGCATGCTGGATCTAATGCTTCATCAAATATTCAAGACATTTCAGATGCACTTGCCTAATGATTTCCTTCCCTTTATATAGCCTTAGGCCTTGTTCAATACTAAGAGCCAAAACCATAGAAATCCAATACCATCAACTTCAAAACTAGGGATCAACACGTCCGCTGAGACGCCAAGGTCCAAAACCATAGGCACAACTTCCAAGGAATAACCGCCATGGACCAAAGGTACTTTTCCACATACACGCGCTTTTGCTGAAGCCAACCAGCGTGTACATGCGACTTGGGCTTAACTAACCTGCGTGTATGAACTTTCTCTTCTTCTTATAGTCTGATCATCAATTCCTTGCTGCTGACCTTCTGCACTATGATTTGTCATCAGTGTGGTTTGCCATCAAGGACAACACTTATCTCATAATGCCAACAAAGGCCACAATCTCTAGTGTGGGAAGAGGGGGTTTGGCCGGATTGGTCATGGCCGACCACCCGGTTGAGAAATTCTATAGAAAACACAAGGCATGGAATCGACGTACCAATCAAACTTGTCAAGATAAGAACCCACCAATAGAAGACATGAGCCACATAGATGACAGGGGCTCCAAGAAAAAATGTCTGACAAAAGCTTAATGAGAGTGAATATTGGAAATAATACAAGAGGGAGATAGGAGCGATCAACTGAAGTGGTCAGGAAAACAAAAGTGGACCATAGAGCCATCACATCAAAACTTTTTTTTTGTGGCATATTTATTGTAGTAAGTTTGGCTCATAGATTCCCACATCTCCATGCAATAAATGTAGATTTGTGGTGACTAGGTAATCCACTACCACTCCATATCTGGGAAGATGTGTTTGGTGCACACATCTATGAGAAATGACGCCACATGAAAGTGTGGTAGTTAACCTAGAGTTTTCTTCTGGTAACTTTGATATTGGCTCATAGGGAACTAGATAAAATGTCTACCCAATTGAATTTATTTCCAACAATGAAAATATAATACATGATAGTTACCCATGAATTCTCAAATTCCTCTGCATTCAACTTCCCATAGTGTCTTAAAATAATAGAAATGATCATATGATAAGGAGTCTTGAGCAAGTTGGTTGGGTATCTTCCATATGATCTTGGCTTAAATTTTTTCTTACTTATCCACTAGTTTTTCATTACGTCCATGGGATCATAGTTAAACCCCTTTAGCTGTTGTCATCAAGGTAAACTTATTTGGAGGAAATTTGTAGTATATGTTCATATTTGAAGGGAAAAAAGAGGGCACATTCCTTTCCTTGGGATCATTTATCATGAAAATTTCCATGTTTGTGTGCTTGATGATCCAAGCTATTGTCTTAGAACATGGAAAAATTGTTTGGTGGCTACTACCTTGTGTAGCCAGGATTTCTTAACACATATGAATACATATACATCAAGGTCATCTTCAATATTTCTTTGTACAACATATCACTAATCGTTTTGGTAAATTTAAAATCATGTGAAGGAGGTGTTTTTGTTAGTGATACACTAGGTGTCATTGTAAATAGTCCCAAGAGCTATATATGTATTTTTAGTTTCCCCTAATATAATAGATATGGCTATTTGCTCTACCTTTTTTCGATAAGAAACCATGATGCTTCATATAGTGCACCCATGATGATGAAAAAGCTTTTTAATTGTGTTAAGTAATCTAGAAAATCAAAATCGACTATTCCATGACTAAGGTTTAAATAAATTCATCTTGGGATTCTATTGACATGGAGGATGGGCCAATAAAAAGGGTTTATGCTAGATTTTAGATATTAAGCCTTTTTTTTCATTCTTAACCATAAAATTTGGAGCTAAAAGTTTCATTAGATGTGAGAATGGGAGGGGAACCCTCAATAAGCATGGAATTTAGGCATTGTGAAGAGTTTTGATTTGTGCATTTCCATGTACACCCAAACCCTAGCTTAGTATTATGGTGAGATTCTTGGAATTATTAATGAGGATTTCGAGGAGCTCATTAGCCTATGTGCCAAATAAGGTGACAATGCAAGCTTGTAGTGGGGGAGGGGAACAAAAAAACCCATGTTGTCATGTTAACTAGATATGTGACTAGAAACATGCTAAGAATTTAGGAAAAAAAATAAACAATCTTGAAAATAACCTATTGGAGGAAAGAGAAAACTTTAGTTACCATATCTATGATGTGAGTGTTCCATGTCAATGTGTATAGATGCATGAAATTTCCATGTGGAGGAATGACAGGCAGTATGTGGGTGATTGACGGATGTTAAAGTTGAGGGCACTTTGGTGGATGACTTTGTGAGTACTTCTATGTTCATGCCAGAACCATATATATTGTTTCTTTTTTGGTTCTATTTAATGCAGAATTTATGGTGGCCATTAATCACCTTATCATGAGCAAGCATACTTTCTTCTATGATGTGTCACAATGAAAGTATTTTCTATTGTGACATAGTTACAAGTTGATAGGCTTATCATAGATGTAAGATCCTTATGTTGCAGTGTGTCATAGGAAGTAATTTTTTATGGAGCAATAGGCCAGGGGGAAGTAGGCTCTTACACAATGTATCGTTGGAAAAATTATTTCCTTCATGAAACATTGAGGCAAGAAAGTAATGTATGAGACCATGTCTATTCCAAGTCAATATTTTCCTAGGAAAAGATGATATGAAGTAGAGTTTTGCACAAGAAAAGTGTTTCAACACAATGCATCAAATGGGATATTCCTTTTAGTGTGTTGTGTTATAGAAGAAGTAGTTTCCTTTGCAATATGTCATAGGGAAGCTACCTTTCCTAGAAAGGAATCCTTGATGATTATTGTGACCTTAAAGGAGGTGACTTATGTCTAGGAAGTAGTTTCTCATGTGCTATGTTGTAGACAAAGCGCCTTATCCTATAATGCATCCTAGAGTGAGTGTCACTTCATGTGGTGTGTCACATGGAAAATGTATTTTATAGAAATGTATCATAAAGGAAATTACTTTTGGAGTGTTGAAAAATGAATTTGGTCATTCAAAAAGATAATAATCTAGAGAACGTGAGTCCAAAATATATTCAACATAACCCATAAACCTATATATGACTTCTAGAAGAAGTGGAAAAGAGAAATTGAGATTGGGGTAAAACAAACCTATCGATTACTAGAAATGTCGGGTCCTTTACCATTTAAGAATTTTCTTGAAAATCCATTCTAAAATATAATTGGAGGAGTGAAGGCAAGTTGTTGATGTTGGCACAACAATTAGTGACACATTGGATAAAGCCACAAGTATTTGTAAATGAATTTGAACACAACAAAAAATGTTACTACGAAAACACACATACCTTTGATGAGTCTTGATCTAGGCTGATGGATACCAATATTTTAGCTTTGAAAGGTTGAGTTAGATACCTTCTCTTTCTTGCCTAGATAAGTGGTTATATATTTGAGACAAACAAATGGGTTTATTTTTCCTTTGACTTGATCCTTTCCTGAAACTAGTGTGGCATCACAAGTCACACATATTTACATAGTTTGAAATACTAGGCCAACCACTATAAATACCCGGTGTTGCTCTGATGCCCATGAACATCTATAACACTAGTGGAGACATCTCAGTGTCACAAGCCTTACTCTACTACCAAGAAAGATCCATAGCCCTGGAAAAAATAATTTCATGTTCCACATGAATGGGGGATGAAATGCTCAAGCCTTTACCTTATTATTATTCTTCATTTCCACACTTTCACCCTTTTATTTAAAATTTATTTGTGGAAGAAGGAGGTGGCTGAGGGATGTTTGTTACACGTTTTAATAGGAATATGGGATGACACCTATTGTTGGGACTCATTTTTATGCATGTTTGATGATATACTATTCATTACACCCAAACCTTGATCATCTAGTTAGTTTATGGATTGGATTTGAGTCAATATTTAGTGCAAGAATGAGTAGTACCTATTTTTTTAAAAAGGAATGCAATATGACACATGCTGTTTGGACTCATTTTCATGCCTATTTGCTAATATACTATTCATTTCACCCATAACTTGATCACTTCATTAATTTTTCGATTAGATTTGAGTCAATATTTCATGTAGGAATGAACAGGATCTCGGGACTAGCCAATCATCCAGGTTGGGTGTATCATACTCCTCTCATTTCCTTTCTTTGTGCAAACATAGTTTCTCCACATGGCCATGGGAAATGATATCCACTCATAGGTTGCGAAAATAAACGTTGTCACTAGTGTGTTAATTTTAAGGTAGATATCCACAATTTCGTTATGTTACACCTATCAAATTCAAGTATCTTTGCAATGGTGGTGGGGTGTGCGGGGGAAGGAGGATTTATCTAAAAGGATTATAGAAAATATAAAAGTAGGTAACAAAGGAGGGGAAGTATTACTTGAGACTTCATTCATTGATAGGGAGGGGATCTAATCCTCCGTTTAGTGTTGTGAAATGTACATGCCAAGGCCAAGTTTTTGTACAAAAAGGTATGGGCCAAGACACAATTGCAAAAATTTAAAGTGTTTTCATTTTCCCTCATATGGTCTGCCTCACTTCAGAACTAGATCCTCCACTTAAAAGACTTTATCACCAGAAGAATTCTTTTCAAACCATATTTTAGTGGTTTGTTAGTTAACAACATAATTTATCTTGGATTTCTCCCTTTCTTCCTTGAGTTTGAGTGGAGTATGTATTCACCTTTGTATGATAGGGAAGCTCTGGCCTCACAAGTCCTAGGAGAATTGTAGGTAAGGAAGAAAGATGTTTGGAGGTAGAATGGATTATTTCCCATAGGCTAGGATATGAGAGGATGTTCCTTATGCATATTTCAAGGTTACCCTATCTTCCCATAGGGTGTTTTGTAAGGAATTGTGCTAATTCCTCTAGTGGTCAATTATGGTTTGATTTAGGATTCAAGTCAATTTTTTGTTTCTAGAATCAAACACAAAATTACCTTGAGGGTAGTAGTTGGTTGCATATATTAATGATATGGATTTGTCTAAAGCAAATGTAGTCAAACATAACAAACAAAAATAAGTAGCATTGTCAAAAACAAGGGAGGTTGACACTCCAATCCTGGTAATCAATTGCTACTCAAAAAATGGATTATAGTTTCATCATTGATTTTTATTAAGGGGATAACTTCTATCGATCAAATGAAATATTTTGTGGTGGTCATGATATGTTGGTTCTATTGGGAGGAGTGAGGGTTTATTTCTCTAATCACACCTAGTCCCCATTGTTGAAATGGTTCTTCAATAGTCATGGGTTTCCATGAGACTACAAGCCTCTTTTCTCATCCTACAAAATTTTGACATATTTGATACTTCTTGGCATATGCATGTGAGTATTTGAAAATTGTAGGCGAGTGGTACCCAACTCTCAAGATCTTATATGTAGTCATCTCTCTAGAAAAATGTCCACTCATTGGTCCATCATGTAGTTAAGTACCCCATATGCATCTTTCTTCTCAAGATAACATAGTAGTACTCCATCATAGGGAGAAAAATACTTTGCTAATAAGATGATATTGTGATGATATTAGTCTCAAGGGACTTATATATTTAGCATTCAAAGTAGCATGGAAATACCATGTTACAAATATTATTTTAAGCATTTGAACCATGAGTCATTTTGAGAGGGTAGGTAAAGAATTTGTTGGGTATACATCAAGATTTAATTTTCCCATAATTCTTCCTAATAATATGCTAAGTATAAAGATTTGGATTCAAGTTTGCACACACCTTGGCCTATCACAATGGTGGAAAGTTGAAATTGAAGGTTGTACTCTTGGGGAAAGGTCATCAAATTGTCCCTAAGTTCTCCTAGTTCCTTTTGTACAAAAAGATGACCTCATTGCATTGTGAGATACTATCACCTTGGTGTGATTCTTAAAAATGTAGGGTTTGAACTACTTAATGGATTTATAAATAACATATGCATGATCATAAATGGTTGGATAATTCAATTCAACTCCTTGTATACAAGTGATCATCAAGGATGTCATACATTTGTTTCCTTGCTCATGCTTTTGGTGAGCACTACTGTAAGTGAAAAGTACAAAGTGAATGTATAAAGTGTTGGCCCAAAGATCACACTTGAAGGGGTGAATTAGTGTGAGATCAATTTTACCATTTCACAACTTTTCATAATCAAACAACCATATAGCAATGAATCATAAGAATCATATCATCAACTATAACAATGCATCACCATCATATCAATAACAAATCAAAAATCCATCACATCACAAAGAGACACAATCTTTTACGTGGAAACCCATACATGAGAAAACCAAAAAACTTCTTCTTATTAACCTATAATTCATTACATAAATTTATAGGATACGACCTTCTAGAGGCAACTACCCCCAAGAATGCAAGCTGCCACTTGCGGTAGGCTACAACTAGATTGAGGCACCAACCTCGAAAGTATGAAAACAACTAATCACTTATGATATCCCTTGATTTGGAGTTTTTAATGTAAATTTGTATACCTATTTGGAAACTAGTTTATCAATATTGTATTGCTAATAAATATTAAATGTGAATTTGTAATTATTATGTTGTTAATGAAATAAAGGAATCTAAAAATTAATGTTGAAGCTACACCTTGTTGAGAGAGATAAGGCTGCAAGTTAATCTTGGACATTGATTAACCCTATTCATTAAGTCCTAGGAATATAATCTAATTGATTAGATTAGTAATGATTATGGAAATAATTGATCCATAATTACCCTTAAAGATAGGATGTTGTCTTGAGATTGGGAAGTAGAGCTCATAAATGAGCTATTAACTACCTTTCAACTATTGGGTGAGGTGGATGCATTTACCAACCACAACTTGTGTTGGCAGTGGGGTAATCTATCTTGTCTTTTTGTTGGTTGGAAACCACTCAGAGGAAACTGATGAGAGGCAAAAGAAATAACAAGATAGCTAATTGCAGGTCTGTGCTCAGGGGGCCCTTTTTGGTTAAAAAGTGTCAAGGATGGGAGGAGCTAGTTAGCTCTAGTTTTGGATTCCAAACTCATATTTTCAAGTCGATACCCTGAACCTTTATTATGTGAATGCTTAATGAATTGAAATAGTATGAATTCTAGAATTTGCAATTCTGTACAATAGTAAAACAATTATAAATGAGAAGGTTAATAAGAGGAAAAAAGAGTTTTCAATTATTTTCTTAAATTAATTGCAGTAAACACACATATATGTGTATTCTAATTTCTTAGTACACAAACTTAAGTAATTTTTAAAAGAGAATTATTCCTTGTAATAAATATAGTGAATGCATGTCTTTTAAGTTGAGAAGTGCAGCAAGAAAGTCTTAATTTGACTTTGCCTTAGTCAAATTGAGAAAATTCAAATTTCCACATCAGCAGACAACTTGGAGGCAGTTAACTTATATGATATGGCTCTTGTCACTCAATAAGGTTAGTAAATTTGAGTTATAGGGCTTGGAGTTCAGTTAAGCATGTGTGATTGCTAAAATATAGTAATACAGTTCAATTATATCTAGTTAAGTTTAGTTAAACAAGTTCTAACAATTCGAGGAACTAGTGGAAGGTCAGTTGCAATGGGACAATAGTCTAACTCAGTGATTATCCAGTTAACTGATCAATCAACATAAAATAACTATTGCATGCAGGGAATTTGAGTTCCTAGTTGTGGTGGATATTCCAAGGCACTGTAAAAAGCAGTTGTAAACTAGTTTGAGTGTATAGGTGTTGCATGTAGGCAGATGATCAAACCTTGAGAATTGCACAATCAATTGGAGTAAAATTCATAAAAAATAGGAGTTGATTCTCTAGGATTTATGTAAGGAAATAAGGGCTCATGAAAAGAAAGAAATTGACTAAGTATGGGTCAAAGATCCTCATTGAGTAGAGAGATAGGTTATTCACTTGCAGGTTGAGCTTAGAATAGGCTAGAAATTGTAATACATCTCTATTCATCTGATTAATACAAGGAGGCTTGAAGAGTTTTTCCCAGTTGGGTTGCCCAGAAAAAATATTTTGCATATGTTTTATTTCTTATTGCATGTTTGATAATGTTGTTTTAAATTTTGAATTGAATTTCACCGATTAGTAGAGTAGAATTGTGTCTCAAACCAAACTAGAATCTAGCCAAGGGGGAAGAAGAATGACTTGTCCAAAAAAAAATGATTTAATTGCCATGAATTTGGGCACTATGCTACAAAGTGTCAACACAAAAAGTATGGTAATAAGAACTCAAGAGGAGAAACAAGTGAGGCATTGAATTCACAGTTTGAGCTAGACTTCACCCTTATTGTATGCATGTCTAGCACTGTGACGAGGAGTGTGTGCTACTTGGACTCTAGTGCCTCGTTCCACATGACAACATGTAGAAGGTTTTTCAGTGAACTGAAGGAGAAATATCTCCATATGCACATTGATCTCGGGGATGAAACAAGGTACAATGCTACTAGGATTGATATAGTAACCTTTCAGAGGGAGTCAGGATCTCCTATTTTCCTCAAAGATGTCATGTTTGTTCTAGACCTAAAGAATAATCTCATCTCTATAGCAGTTTTGGAAGACCATTGTTATGATGTGATCTTGAAAAAAGGGAAAGCATTCTTGAGACACATAGCCACTAGACAGGTGAAGCATATCCGGGTTTGGGTGAAGAACATGTACAAATTTGATGTGGAATATTGTGCTACATTAAGAAGTAAGGTAGAGAAAGTGTAAAGCTACGATGTCAGTGAACGTTGGCACAAGATATTGGGACATTTGCATCATGGCCCATTGAAAATTATGCAGCAAATAAATGCTGGCCTCTTACTGAAGACTCGAAATTATCTGCCTCAACATTATGAGGGAGACCACCCAGTTGGGAACTTAAAGTGGTTCCTTTTCCATTGAAATGGTGGTTCTGAATTATTAAACTAGGTCCAGTTACCTTCTCTCTATCTCCACTAACTTAAAGTATTCCCTTTTTTTCCAAAAGAGAAGAGACATCATATCATCCCTCTTACTTAGCTCAGGCAAGAAAGTGATCTTTAAGATGATTTGGGGCTTAGCCAAGCCACAAATAAAGTTTGCCTCTTTGATAAGAGGACTTCTATAAATGTAGAATTAAATCTAAATGCCAATTAATCCTATAATTCAAGCAAAAGAAAAGATATCCTAAGCCTATCTCGATTAGGAAGATGTAGATCTAACCCAACCGAGAGTAAAGTAATTAAATGATTGAGATTTAAATATGTATGGCTTATAATGAATATCGAGCTAATAAAGTAGTTAAATTTAACTGATATTATAAATAACAAAATACATTCTGTTCAGAGATCTATTAACATGAATAATTAATCAACAACATTTAGGAAGTAGTTCTCAAAATGATGATGATTATTAAATCGGTAACTTGAATGATTAAACAATAATATAAGGAAATAATACACAAAATATTACTATTTGTTAAATCATAATTAAAGGGTTGATTTTTTAGTAAATAGTTACCTAGAAGTTAGAGTTCATCACACAAGAACAGAGATAAATAACAACAGATAATTGAGGCAATTTACTCACTTAAACAATAATGCACAAATATGAATGAAAATGACACATTTATACCATTATAAATGAAATCAATATAAAAGCAATAATATTTTAAATACCAATTTTTAGCCCCAAGGGTTAGCTTAATCGGTCAAGCCGGGGCCTCGCCAATGGGAGGTCATAGGGTCGAAACCCGAAAGCTCTTGGGGTCAGGTTAGTCAATAGGCCGAGGGGTGTGACCCCCTTCGGGTGGGGTCCACCCTAGCGTTGTTTGATCCTGGACATAGCGGACCCACTGACCATGGGTATCTGTGAACTAGTAGTGAAATATATATATATATATATATATATATATATATATATATACCAATTTATTGATACTATTTCTTTAGCTCTAATCTCCAACAGTCCTTTACAATGCTTTAACTCTGTTGCAAAAATCGAGCTGCAGTAGTGCAAACTCAACTCCCCGAACACAGTCCAGAATACAAAAGAAAATTCCCAAAATTATTCCCCATATCTGAGATTTTACCCTCCTCTCACCTACAACTTTGAATCCTCATTACAATAGTTCTTTTAAGAATTCCATAATTGCAGAGAAGCCCTTATTACATTCTACAAACCACTATTTATAATTTACAAAATGAATTCCAAATAGAAGAGCTGTTGAATAGTAATTCTGCTCAAACAATTTTCATTGGTCCAAAATATTTTTCTTCTATTGCTGGTGCAACTCCATTGATTGAAATATTTTCTTTCTGATCTCTTCAACTGTTCTCCTGCCAAAACCCAATCAAAATTAAATTAAAATGTAAATTAAAATAAAAAATACCAAATCTGGAACACAAAATATCTCCAGTCAAAACTTAATTAATTAAAAAATAAAGATAAATATGAGATTTTCATTGACCCCTGTAAATACCTAATTGGTCAAGGAGAACATAGTCGAATGGATCTGCACTCAGCAAAGTTTATGAGCAAATGAAAATGCAGAAAATTAAACTCAAAAAATTAATTTTGTTTAAAAATTCGGAGCTTGATCTTCTGCTAAATTTTAGACTCATTAAATGACCAAATATGGTTATGCAACCACTTTAGAAATATTATCCATGATTTTATCTATCCAACGCGATGTCCTGGGCCTCATTCGTCCAAGTAAAACTCAAGTTATGAGCTTCGAAATTGCTAGAATTCCGAAAAATTTACTGCTTAGGCCAAAAAATCGGATTTTTTTAAAAATCTAATTTTAAATTAAATTACATTTATTTCTTAATTAGTATTAATTAAATTGTAATTATAAAATTAAATTAAATTAATTATAAAATAATTAAAAAAATTTAATTAATTAAAAATTAAAATGAATTATATTATATTAAAAATAATTTATTTATTTATTTATTTAGTTTCTAGTTAAGACCAACCTAAGTACCCACAGGGGATTTGAACCGGTGACCTATCGCAAGGAGTGTCTTAACAGCGTACCCATTCACCGTCAATCCAAAGCCTTGTGGGCATATTAAAAATAAAATTATATTATATAAAAATTATAATTAAAATATAAAAATTTTAATATTAATATATTATAAAATTTTAATTTTAATAATTTACAAATTAAAAAAAACCCAAGCCAAACAATACGTGGCTGTAAGATTCATATTAATCAAAACATAAATGAAGGAGGGTTTTTAAAGGAGGTGAAGGATGACGTGACAGAGGAGTGGGAGGCATAAGGAGACAAGACCATATGTTAAAACAAATAGTCATGACATAAACCGTATCGGGTTCGGGGGTCGAATAATATCGGAAGATTTAAAATGTGCACCGAACGAAAATGTTGATATTCTAATATTGGGATATCATGAATTTTAAATATCGAGGATTTTTGAATATCGGAAAAATTGCATCAGACTTTTTTATATAAGGAATTCTGTAAAGGAAGGGAGGAGGTGAGGTGAAGTGGGGCCCACTTGGAGTGGAATTAAAAAATTCTACAAAATGGACTACAACCACTTTGCAATTTTGATATTTCAGATCTCGTAATTTCTTTTAAAGTTATAAATTGGAATAAAGTATCGAGATCCCTAAAGCACATTATTTAAATTGTTCTACATTTTGGCTAGGCGATTTTGTAGGACTGTTAATGAAAAATGAAAAATTAGTAAAAATTAACTAGGGATTAATATTTACAATGAACTACTAATTTAATTATAAAAATTAAAATATTATACAATTTGTACATTTTTTAACCGAGGCGGTAAACGTTATCGATCTTCAGAGGAGCACCGTTTGCAAACCGTGTGATCAAATGACATGAAATGGCTACCGATGGAAAGCTACCAAAAAGTCAAACTCAATGAAGTGATCAAAATAGAAATCTGACAAAAATGAAAAAAAGACAAAATTGTAGAATACTTAACCAAAAGAAAATATTAAAAGGTGATTTAGCCAAAAATTTATGGAAAGGGTCCCCATTATTTGAAGTAAATAAGTCAAATAATGGGGGGTGTTAGGTTTTCCCTACAACAATGGTGACACACTAGGAAGAACCAATTATCTCTGGTTAAAGGTAATGAATTTTAATTTACCTAAAGGTTAAAAATAATGGAGTCTCTTGAATCGTCAAACAATAAAATATTTCCATGGGTCTCACATAAATAGATTAAGAAATATGATTTTGAAAAGATAAGTACTCAAAAGAAGATTTGAGTAAAATCATGAATCCTAAATTTCAGAAAAAAAATATTTTAAAATAACCTCGTATGAGAAATAGAAGAAGGTACAGGTAGGAGTTGTTTGATAAAACATATCTTCATTGTTATGAATGGCCTTTGACATCACTTCACTTCCAATAGACCTGAACAGTACCCTGATGAAGTTGCCTTTTATGTCATACAAGCCTAACCTTGCAGCCAACGAGCGTCCATCGTCCCGATGGGTTTACTTGTATTTCCCATGCTTCCTCTTTTAATCACCCTTTTGATAAGTGCATTTACAAACTTTAGTTTATGATTTACTTGAGTGAAAGAGGTGGGGTGGTAATATAGAATTATGTTAATGGATATAATACTTTCATAATGTTGACTCCAAATTCTTTCCCCGTGACTATCCATCAGAGGATTTTATAAAGTGGAGGGTTGGGAGAGATTCATTGAGTTGAACTCAAATCATTTTTTCCTTGAAAAGGTAAATCATATCACTTAGAAATAATGTGTGTTCCTCCATGAAAAATTTTTAGAGTAAGAGAGATTTATGGTTCCATAAAGATATACCTTTAATGATGAATGAAATTCACTGAAATAGATAGAGTAAATATTTTCCATGTATGCCAACCATTGTTGGGTAAGGAAAAGGACTTCCATATAAATATTAGTGTTGTCACCACAATCAAACCATAAGTAATGGAAAATATAAAAATAAATGTAGACTAAAATGAACAACTCAAATCATGTCAAAAATGAGGAAAGGAGAAGCTAAAAGAAAAGCCCAAATTTAACTATAAAATGTCTCAGCAAAATAGTAAAAGAAGATAAGCATGTGAACGTTCCTTCTTATGTTGCGATTTTAATAAATTTTATTTTGTAGAGTTATAAGAAATGAGGCTCTTACAATATAAATATTGAATAGCAATGATAAGAGATAATAAGCTAATGAGAAGTCTTTACCTACTGCAAATTTTATTGTTCCAAAGAAAATTTTTTATAAAAGTATCTTAACCATTTTCCAATAAAAGAAATACTTAAGAAATATATTAAAGGTTTTGAAACTCCCCAATTTAGCTAATTCGATGAGAATCATTATTGTTGTTCCAAAACTCAAAAGAAAACAAGGAGAATAAGCTACAAATCTGATTTGGTAGAAGGGTGAAAATTACTCATGGAGACCTACAAAAACAAAGTTTCATATAAAAAAAAACTAAAAAACAAAATTGAAATCAAAAGTAAAGAAATGAAAATGAATCAAAGTGGGCATATGAAACTTAATTGGAGAATTTCATTAATCTTACCTGAGAGATATCATGTTCTCCAATAAAAGTAACTTCTTTTAATTAGAATTAAAAGCATGAAGAAGTTAAATTCTTTTGAAATTTCATTAACCCAAAATCATCATTTATTAAGTATAAACTAAAGCAAAATAGTGAACTAAAAGAAAGCAATGTTTTATGTTCAAGGAATCAGAAATAAACCAAATCCATCAGAAATGAGAATGAAGATATGTTTCTTTATGATTTGCAATGATGATTGTTCTCTTTCTTTTTCCATTCTGAATTTATATCAGCCCCAAAATATTGAAATCGATTCAAAATCCAAATAATATAGCAATTATGTATATGACGAGGACTTGAATCTTTATATGATAAGTATTGAGTGATATATAAAAAATTTAAATAAGAGAGAATTTAGACATGAATTAACCATAGTCCATTACTTTTACCTATTCCAAATTCCTTGTCAATTGATGTATTACCATAGTGGTTTCTCAAGAGTGCCTTGAAAAGAAAATGAAAATGCTCACTAAAAGATGATTGAGATAATAAAATGTGCATCCAATAATGAGTCAAAGGAAAAAATGTAAATGAACCACATGTGATGAAACTTCTCATTAGCGAAGTAGATTGCCGAGAAGAGTAAAAAGAGTCCCATGTGCACACATCATG
Organism: Pinus tabuliformis; assembly: GCA_031772625.1. Classification (NCBI taxonomy): domain Eukaryota; kingdom Viridiplantae; phylum Streptophyta; class Pinopsida; order Pinales; family Pinaceae; genus Pinus; species Pinus tabuliformis. The sequence continues at coordinate 998,149,851 of CM062808.1, read as the reverse complement.
AAAAATATATATTCCTATAGTCACAAAGTCAACTTGATGAATGAATACTTGGATTTGATGAAATTATAATTAAGATAACATGAAAGTAGCATATATATAAATATGGACAAGATAGTGGAGGAAAAGGCAATGTGGATCTCGAAGAGGTAAATCTCAATATTTGTTTTAAATTATTCCGATATAATACAAACACAAGAGTCCAAAAGGTTAGAAAGTCCAAAATTCTGAGGAAAGATCTCAGAAAGATGAAAAGCAGAGGATCAAGATTCTAAAATTCACCAGTTAGAGGCTATGAGTCCCTTCAAAATAAATAAATGTGACTAAAGGGAAAATAATATAAATGAGTGTGGTGCAATGGTTTAAATCAAATCGAAAATTGTAAGATTCATAATAGGCATAAATAAAATCATGGATAAGATCATTTACTGCAAGATTTTTGTGCAAATTTTCTTCTGTTTGTAGCAATTCTGAGCAATAAAGAGTGTAAGCATTTCATTTCAGCTGCATCGATGAGAGGCAAAATATGATTATTGACTCATATTTCGATTTGAAAAAAATGAATTCACGTGGGTCTATACACATGAGCATATTGGAAGAAAAATATTGGAGAAATCACTTGGCCATACTTTAGAATTACGATATGCGAGGTTTCCAATCTAAGCCTTTTAAAAGTATAATGGTTACGAGAGGAGGCGGGATAACATATCCGAAAAAATTTCACCAAGGGAATTTTATATCAGGAATACCGAGAGCGTAGTGAATAGGTGCTTCTTGTAAAAATTCCGATATGATAAATATGGAGGTATCAGTGGGGGAACCAAATATTGGGACATCGGGAGATCAAAGATATAGGAGTATCGAAATATCAGATGATCGGGATATCAAAATATCAAATGATCAAGATATCGAGAGTTTTTTAGCATATCACACTATATAAGTTACGATATTTGTGAAGGATGATATGCCAAGTTGTAGTTGTGGGGTTGACAACTCTTAAATTTTTTAATTTAAAAGGAAGCACCCAACTCAACGTTGCCTTTTAACAAAATCCCCTTTAATAATTATATTAACTATCAGAAATATTTGATCAGATAATTATTTTATCGTAACTTTCATATGAGGAGAGTTACGATATTGTAATGTTTTGATATGAATCTTTCGATAATGCATTAAAGGAATATCAAGTTTTAATGAATAGAAGAAAAAATAAAGAATATCCAAATTCTGATGAAACAAAAAATTCTTCCTTGAACATGTTGCAGATTTAGAAAGGGTTGGCTTCTCTCTTATCTCTAATCTCCAAAATCAAGCCATTGAAGACCTAAAAAAAAACAAAATAGAAATAAGAAATAAACTATGAAAAAGAGAAAATCAAATAATAGATGAAGATGAACTTGTTAATGCATACTTGGAAGAATATTACCTGTAATTTTACCTCATCTACTTATTTAATCTAAAATGCTAAGTAATGAAATTTCAAATTGCATCTTCCTCAAATTTACATCAAAAGAAAACCGTGGTGAAAATGAGCTTTTTAGAAAATACTTGTGAATAAAAAAATTGCCAAGCTATAGCAAATCCGTGGAATTTCTTCATATAACATTCTTTGACAATGTGATGAAGTTTTGCAAAAACAAGACAATCAAGTGCTTTCACAAGTGTGTATGATTCAACAATATAAGAACATTGAAATGTTCTAAGCCATTTTTCCAGAACATGAAAAAGAATGCCAAGCAAAACTCAGATTCATTACTTTCTTATTAAAAAAAAAATTCTGAAATAATGAAATAAATGAAAATAGAAAGAGAATCTAAACTAAATTAGTATATTCATATTGCTAACTTAATGAAAAGAAACATGACTAGGTATAATCGTATTTCCAATGCAATCATTCTTTCACTCTAACTCCTACATGTATGTACAGGTCAAACATTAGTAGCAAGAATATAGTTAAATGAATAAAAATAAATTTAAATATAATATGTTCATTAATTGATAACATATTTACAAGAAGAAACTTATTTATAATCACCTTCTCTTGAAAGTCATTTCTAGCTGAATTTCAATTGGATCATAGAAATCTTGATGGATTTACATTAATGATTGGGAGAGTTTCAAAAGAGAGGATAACGGGCCAGATTGTGGAAATGAAATTTTAGATACAATGGTCTGCATGTAAGTCTTATGTACATATGTTATATTATTAACAATCTTTCGCGTAGGAAAACTTCTCCAATGTCTTTCAAGTGGGTCTATAAAATATGGATGGAAGTCTAATAGATTCAATGGAAGATTATTAATTGAATTAGATTGCTGGTCATATTGCAAAAATACACTCTCTTGTTGGCAATGCTTTTGAGGTAAAAGGCACAAGTGATAAGAAATGAACATCAATTTAAATTGGAAGAGTAATAGCTCTTGATGTTCATGATTATGATTTGAAACTTCATTTTCTCATTCAAGAAATTCATCAATTAAGTGTTCAATACTAAACTGCTCAATATGCTAACATAAGATATCTAAAAACTGAAAACTGAAAACATAAAATAAATCTGAAATTAAACAAAATAAGTGAAGGAAAAATAACAAAATCAAATCACAATTTACACTATTGTTACAACTAGTGTTACAACACAATTGAGATTGGTTTGAAGTGATTTCCTCTTCACAAGAATTGGCTAGAATAATGCAATTAGAATGATTGCCAACACCAACTTGTGAATTAGAGGGAATATTATGGATATGAATAGGAACAATAGATTGATCATCATAGAGTGGGATGGGCTCTCGAATGGAAATCATGAAGATGATTATGAGTTTGAAAATGAGAGTCAATCAGAAAAAAATTGTTTTGAGTTTCTTTTCATTTTCAAGTATGATTTGACTTTGATCATGAGGATTTAATGTATAAGAAGATAAATCAACATCCTTAATGTCAGATTAATTATAATAAATGAATTCATAATGTTCTCTAGAATTCCCTTCATTCCAAAACGATGCATCAAAATAAGAAGGGATACTAAGCGTTTTTCATTAATGTCAATAGAATGATTAATGAATGATTCTCTATCTTGATAGAAACTAATTGGAAATTAATTTATATCAGCCTCTCTGTTTTCTGAAATTACATTAAAGAAAAGAGGGGATAAATTGCTATCAGCAAAAATATCAGGATAGAGGTGAAAATGAGAATCAGAAGCAATGAATTTGAAAATATCTCTATTTGCAGATTCCTGTAAATTCTTTCCATTGCAAATTTCAGATTCCAGATCATTTACTTGATTAATTGTGCTTTCTTGAAGAACGTCCTTTGGCTACCCTGAATTTTAGTATTTTATCAACATGAAATAATTCAGACGTTCTTGCAACAGAATGTATATTATTGAAAACTTCAATTTATGCATGTACTTGTTGATTTTTAATTTGATTTTATGAATTTAATTCATAGTGATTTTCAGATTTCATGGCAGATGGTCCTTCAATATTTTTATTGATTTCTTTTTGTAGTTGTTTATCAAATTCTTGCAAGATTTGTGATAATGGTTCATTACCATGATTATCATTAATACTGTAAAAGGTGTGTACTAGATTTAAGAATTTATCATATATGGATGAGGCCACTTCATCATGGTTAATATGCACCTCTACATCAAAATTTTTGATAATATCAATAGAAGTTGAAGGAGAGTCATTAAAACTTCCAATTGTTACATATGGATTTGAAATGGGAGAAAGAGAACAAATATACTCAAACTAATCGATCAGTTCAATTTTTGAAGGTTTATCTTCAACTTTGAATCTCAATCAAATTAATTGAAATCTATTAGTAAAATCTAAGAGAGATTCATTTCAAATCTTCATAAATCTTCAAATTCATCACATCCTTCCTAAATATGATCCCAATTGTGAATAGAGGCAACTAGAAGAGATTGACACCAACTTCTGGCTTTTCTTGAGAATGTAAGAATAAAAATCCTGCATATAATGCCTTCCTCAACATCATGAAAAGTAGAATTTACAAAATTTTGAATAAATTGTAAAGCATGATCAAATGCAAAAGCATTCTTCTTACCGTTAAACTTTGCCTTTGACAAGTGTCTTATTGTTTGTAGTGGAGTATTGGCAGATGCATGTCCAGAGATACAACTCCAAATTGGAAGTTTAAGAGGAGCCATTTATGATTAAAATAAAAATTTAAAATACAAAAAATCCAAAAGACAACAAGTCTTCAGGCCCTCCTTCTAGCGCAAAAAATGTTGAAGGCCCGAAATTCTCTACCTCAACATTATAAGGGAGACCGCCCGGTCGGGAACTTAAAGCAACTCATTTTCCATTCAAATGGTGGTTTTGACTAGTTAAACTAGGTCCAACTACCTTCTCTCTATCTCCTCTGACTTAAAGTATGTTCTTTACTTACCAATAGAGAAGAGACATCAAATCAACTCTCTTTCTTAGCTCGGGCAAGAAACTGATCCTTAAGTTGATCTGGGGCTCAACCAAGCCACAACTAAAGATTGCCTCTTTGATAAGAGGACTTCTAGAAATGCAGAACTAAATCTAAATGCTAATTAATCCTATAGTGCAAGAAAAATAAAAGATATCCTAAGCCTATCTCGATTAGGAAGATGTAGATCTAACCCAACTGAGAGAAAAGTAATTAAATCATTGATATTTAAATATGTCTAGATTATAATGAATATCAAGCTAACGAAGTAGTTCAATTTAACTGATATTATGAATACTAAAACACATTCTATTCAAAGATATATTAACATGAATAATTAATCAATGTTCAACATTTAGGAAGTAGTTCATAAATTGATGATGATTATTAAATCAATAACTTCAATGATTAAACAATAATATAAGGAAATAATTTACAAAATAGTATTGTTTGTTAAATTATAATTAAAGGGTTGATTTCTGAGTAAATAGTTACCCAGAAGTCAGAGTTCAACACACAAGAAGAGATAAATAACAATAGATAATTGAGGCAATTTACTCACATAGAAAATAGTGCACAAATATGAATGAGAATGACACATTTATGCCATTATAACATGAAATTAGTATAAAAACAATAGCATTTTAAGTACCAATTTATTGAAACTACTTCTCTAGCTCTGATCTCCAACAGTCCTTTACAATGCTTGAACTTTGTTGCAAAAATCGAGTTGTAGTAGTGCAAACTTAGCTCCCTTCAAATAATCTAGAATGCAAAGGAAAATTCCCAAAATTATCTCACAGATCTAAGATTTTACTCTCCTCTCACCTAAAACTCTAAATCCCCATTACAATAATGCTTTTAAGAATTCCAAAATTTCAGAGAAGAGAAGCCCTTATTACATTCTACAAACCACTATTTATAATTTACAAAATGAATTCCAAATATGAGAGTTGTTGAATAATAATTCTTCTCCAACCATTTTCATTGGTCCAAAATCTTTTTCTTCTATTGTTGGTGCAATTACATTGATTGAAATATTTTCTTCCTCATCTCTTCAACCGGTCTCATACCAAAAACCAATCAAAATTAAATTAAAATGTAAACTAAAATAAAAAATACCAAATCTTTTATGTTCTATATTTGGTATTTGGTATCAGAAAATCCAGAACACAAAAGATCTCTAATGGATCTGCACTCAGCAAAAGTTATAAGCAAATGAAAATGCAGAAAATTAATCTTAGAAAATTAATTTTGTTTAAAAAATCATAGCTTGATATTTTGCTAAATTTTAGACTCATTAAATGACCAAATATGGTTATGCAACCATTTTAGAAATATTATCCATGATTTTATCTATCGAACGAGCGATCTTGGACCTCATTTGACCAAGTAAAACTCAACTTATGAACTTCCAAAGTTAAAGTGTCAAAATTCCATGAATTCCGGAAAATTCGCTGCCTAAGCCAAAAATAAGAAATTTTCTTAATTAAAATCTATTTTTAAATTAAATTACAATTATTTCTTAATTAATATTAGTTAAATTGTAATTATAAAATTAATAAAAAATTAAAATGAATTATATTATATTAAAATTAAAATTATATTATATAAACATTATAATCAAAATATAATAAATTATAATATTAATATAATATAAAGCTTTAATTTTAATAATTTACAAATTACAAAAACCCCAAGCCAAACAATAAGTGGCCGTAAGATTCATATGAATCAAAACATAAATGAAGGAGGATTTTTAATGGAGGTGAAGGATGACGCGACAGAGAAGAGGGAGGCATAAGGAGACGAGACCTTATGTTAAAAAAAATAGTCACAACATAAAACATATCGAGTATCAGGGGTCAAATAATATCAAAATATTTAAAATATGCACCAAATGAAAATGTCAATATTTCGATATTGGGATATCGAGACTTTTAAATATCGACAATTTTTGAATACTAGAAAAATTGTATCGGGTCTTTTTTATATCGGGAATTTTGTAAAGGAAGGGAGGAGGTGAAGTGAAGTGAAGCAGGGTCCACTTGGAGTGGAATTAAAAAAATTACAAAATGGACTACAACCACTTTGCAATTTTGATATTTCATATCTCGTAATTTATTTTAAAATTATAAATTGGAATAAATTATCGAGATCCGGAAGGCACATTGTTTTAATTGTTCTACAATTTGGCTGGGCGATTTTGTAGGACCATTAGTGAAAAATGAGAAAATTAGTAAAAATTAACTAGGGATTAATATTTACAGTGAATTACTAATTTAATTACAAAAATTATAATATTATACATTTTGTACATTTTTAAACCTAGGCAGTAAAAATTATTGAACTTCAGACGAGCACCATTTGCAAACCGTGTAAATAAATCAGATGAAATGAGTATCGATGGAAAGCTAGAAAAAAGTAAAAATAAATAAAGCAATCAAAATAGAAATCCAACAAAAATGAAAAATGGAAAAATTGTAGGACACTTAACCAAAAGAAAATATTAAAAGGTGATTCAGCTAAAAGTTTATGAAAAGGGTCCCCATTATTTGAAGTAAATAAGTCAAATAGTGTGGGGTATTGGGTTTTCACTACAATCCCTCCCTAAAGGATCACTTGAGAAGTAGGATGTCTAAAAAGGTTGTACCTTAAGGAAGTATGTGAAATCCACATTCCATAATCGAGACAACAAAGCACATGTAGTCTTGGAAAGAGGCCACTCTGATGTGTGTGGACCTTTCTCAACAACCTCCACAGCTAGACATAAGTACTATGTTATTTTTATCAATGATTTCTCAAAGAAGTGCTAGATATTCTTCATGTGAAAGAAGGATGAGACATTCTCAAAGTTTGTAGAATTCAAGGTACTAGTTGAGAAAGAGACTAGCAAGAAGGTGAATGCTCTTAAGAACGACAATGGAGGTGAGTATGTTTTGAATGAATTCAAGGAGTTATATGAAAAAGAAGGCATTCGAAGAGAGCTAACATCACCCCACAACCCATAGAAAAATTGTGTAGTTGAGAGAATGAACCAGAGCATTGTGGGAGCTGTGAGAGCAATGCTACATGACTAAGGTTTGCCACTGCATTTGTGGGTAGAGGAATTAACACAACAATCTGCTTGCATAACTAGAGTCGTTATCATATTATTGATATGATTACACAAAAGGAGGCTTTATCGGGGAGAAAGTTGGATGTGTCTCACTTCAGGATTTTTGGAGCCTCTGTTTACTACCATGTCTCCAAATATTTGAGGAAGAAACTTGAGCTGACAACAGAGTTGGGAGGTTTTGTGGGTTACAACAAAACTCCACACAATTACCGTGTGTACTTACCTTCCCTCTGAATGAGATTTGTGTGAAGGGATGTAAATTTTGATGAGGAGAAAGCGATGTAGTGCTCTCTTGAGAGGGAGCTTCAAATCCCACTAGAAGAGGAGGTTTTAGCTATAAGGGAGGAGTCTCAGGAAGTAGTGAAGAAACCAAAAATAGAGGAAAAGAGAGTGGAGACATCCACTCAAGTAGAACCATCCAGAGAATGGAGAAAAAGAACCACGGAAGTTGATAAACTTGTGTAGGATGCGAGGGAGAATGTGGGAGATCCTTCAAATTTGCGTAGGAAAAGGATGTCACCTGAGAGGTACACTGGCTACATGGATTAATGACTAATATTATAGAGAATGAGTCATCCTCTTTCGAGGAAGCAGTAGATCACCCTGTTTGGGTTGATGCAATGGTGGAAGAATACGAACCCATCATGAAGAACAGTGTTTGGGAAGTGATCCGAAGACCTACAGATAAATCAGTTGTGGGTTCGAGATGTGTTTTCAAGGTTAAGCATGGAACAGAAAAAATCATAGAGAATTATAAGGATAGATTTGTAGCCAAAGGATTCTCTCAATTTGAGGGAATTGACTATGAGGAAACCTTCTCTCTTGTAGCAAGGTATTCATCCATTAGATAAAAATTTTCACCAATTGCGCATATGGGGTGGAAGATCCACAAGATGGATGTAAAAATAAAATTTCTCAATGGTGTTATTGAGGAGGAGGTGTACATTGAGAAACTAGAAGGTTTTTAGAGATTTTATTGAGAGTCTCATGTGTGCATACTCAAGAGAGAGTGGAACGGTCTCAAACAAGCACCCCATGCTTGGTACACAAGGATAAAAAATTATCTCACTAGTTCGGGCTTCACTAAAAGTGAAGTGGATGCAAACCACTATCACATTTTGGTAGAAGGTAAATTGATTATCATTATTTTATATGTTTATGATTTAATATTAACAGGTGATGAGAAATTGCTCAACTCTTGCAAGGAGGACCTTGCAAGATAGTTTGAGATGAAAGACATGGGTCTCATGCACTACTTCCTTGAGATGGAAGTACGAGAAGGTGATGGGAAATTGTTTGTGTCTCAAGGCAAGTATTCCAATGAGATACTAAAAATATTCCGTATGGAGAGTTGTAAACCCATGGAGACACCTTTAGTGACCAATTGAAGGAAGGAGACTTCCACTTCAAGTGAAGAGGCGGATGCTACCATTTACCGATAGTTAGTGGGTTCACTGATGTATCTTGTGAAAACATGACAAAATATGTGCTATAAAGTCAACCAACTTAGCCAAGCTATGATTAGGCCAACAAAATTGTATTGGAACTAGCTAAGTGTGTTTTACGGCACCTCAGAGGCACTACCTAGTATGGATTATGGTACAAACAGATAGAGGGAGTGAATTTTTGTGGCTTCATAGATGCAGATTCGATAGGGAGTCCACTTAATTGAAAGAGTACATCAGGTGGAATTTTCAGTGTTGGTTCTTCAATAGTTTCCTGGTACAACAAGAAACAAAGGTCTGTGGCGCTAAGCTTGGCAGAAGAAGAATACATTGTTGCAAGTCAAGCAACATGTGAGACGATTTGGATGAGAAAGATAATTCTAAGACTATTTGTTCAAATGATGGATCCAAATGTGATCTATTGTGATAGTCAAAGTTGCATTAAAATCTCTTAGAATCCAGTGTTTCATGATCGATCAAGCATATAGATATCTGGTATCATCATTTACAAGATTGTGTGTAGAGGCAGATAATGTTGCTACAATACATTTTGATAGAGGAACAAGATGTTGACATTTTAACAAAGGCTTTGTCAAGAGGGAAGTTCGAGTTGCATAGGTGCAAGATAGGGGTGGTTGAAAATCCCTTTCCCGCTGAGAGGGAGTGTTGAGAAGTGTAGCAAGAAAGTTTCAATTTGACTTTGCCTTAGTCAAATTGAGAAAATTCAAATTTCCACGTTAGCAGACAACTTGGATGCAGTTAACTTGTGTGACATGGCTCTTGTCACTCAGTTAGCCCAGTAAATTCGAATTAGAGGGATTGGAGTTTATTTAAGCATGTGTGATTGCTAAATTTTAGTAATTCGGTTTAGTTATATCCAGTTGATTTCAGTTAAACAGGTTCTAACATTAGGAGGAACTAGTGGAAGGTAAGCTGTTGATCTAGACTTATGCAGGAATGCAACAGAATAAAGACATAAACATAAACATAGAGATGTAACAGAAATAAATCTGCATTTAAATAATATCAAATAACTGAAAGATGTGTACATACATAATGGAAATAAACTAGCTCGACGATGGTAGCTTATCTCTGAGAAGAAATGTGCAAGCTACATGCCCCTGAACTTGTTCCAATGAGGCTCAAGGGAATTTTTATTATTAAAAAACAAAGGGAAACACTAAACAACCAAAACCATAACCTTAGGAGTTGGAATGCCAAGAGTTTGTGGGCCTCGTTGGGGTTAATTGGGTATCCAACTTCTAGGGGGCGTAACTTGGTCATATGATCTCCGTTTGGCACGCATGATACCTTGTTAGAAATATCTCTCCGATTAGTACAAGATTTGATACATGCCCTTTCCTATGACTATGGGTTTGCTGCAAGCCTAAAAGTTCCATTTTTGGGGTCAAAACAACTCTGGAAGTTGAAGACCCGAAAAAATGCTAAAAATAGTAAATGTTGCTATAATCAAGGAAACTAATGAAATTGAATGGAGGCTTAGGTGGAATAGGTAGGTGTCCCCCAATATCCATCTAGATCAATCCTCCCACCTTAGGAATAAATGGTCCCCATTGCGTGCAGAGCCTCCATAAGGTAAGGAAATTTCGGTTGAACCTAATCCCTGGTGAAGGAGTTGGCCTACTTTGACAAATCGATATAGCTAGATCCTCAAATGATGAGTGTTATTGATCTATGTGTCCATGATCCTATCAGTTTTGGCCTATTCAATACAACTTGGGTTGAACTCTAGCTGTGTAGCTTCTCAACAACATTGAATGTGTCCAACAATGGGGGAAATTATGGCTGCAACTAGTCCACATTGAATATTGGGTGCAGGACAAGGAATGGTGGAATCCTGAGCTCGAAGGAATTATCCCCTACAACCTTAGTGATGGTGTAAGGTCCATGTCAGAGTAGGTGAAGCTTTCAGTGGGGCCCAGTAAGGCACTACTTCTGTAAATGTAACCAAACATTTTCACCCACCTGGAACTTATGTGGCACTCGATGTTGATCATTACGCTGCTTGTACTTAGAATTTGCTCTGTCCAATATCTCATCAACCTGTTAGCGGTTGTGCTGAATGTGCTCAATGAAGTTGTTAGCCCTGTTAGGTTTGGACTAGACATGAGCCGAATCTTCCTAAGGAGATGCAAATGGTATGGCAACATGAATGGGACATAGTGGCTGGAATCCCAGTCCCAACTGAAAGGGGTTGTGGCCAGTTGAGGCGTGGAGATCCTTGTTGTAGATGTGTTGGATATAGGGGAGGCTCTCATCACATGTGCGCAGGTGCTTTGGGTTATACATGCATAGGATGTGCATGATCATCTTGTTGATGACATTTGTTTGACCATCAGTTTGGGGGTAAAAGGATGTTGACTTAATGATCTTGGTATCGAACAACAACCAAAGGCTTAACCAAAATGCACTTTGGAATTGGCTATCCCAATATGAGATAATGGATTGTGAGATCCCAAAGTGTACCTATACTCATTCAAAGAAGAGTTTGGCAGTTTCTTCTACCGTGATACTCTTCTTGCAGATACTAGAATGGCCATCTTAGAGAATATATTGATAACCACAAAAACTCAGTCATTTCCATGCTTGGTAGAAGGAAGACCCGACATGTAATCCATGGAGATGGATTTCTAGGGCTAGCTAGGAATAGGCAGAGGATTATACAAGACTTTCTTCTTGATTGTAGGTTTGAAAATGGCGTAGGAAGTGTAGGATCTGATGTATTTCCCAACATCTTGTTGAAGGTTCGGCCAATAAAAATACTTTTGTAGCACTGCCACTGTTTTCTCTACCCAAACATGTCCAACGACCCGATTGTAGCGCGCCTTCCAAATCATCTTCACACACTCGCTTGAAGGAACACAGAGGTGTCCTAGGTGGCATAACAATGTGTCCTGGAGGTGAAAGTCTAGAACTCGCTTGCCTTCCATGAACATCTAGTATGTGGTGTCAAATTTAGGATCACTCATATAAAATTGTGTCCATATTGAAGTCTCGTGTCCACAAGAGTCGTGCATAGTGGTCAGCACCATGAATGACGATCGACTAAGGTAGTATGAAACATTATTGGTGCTTCCCTTCTTGTACTTAATGTTCAAATGGAACTATTGGAAATATGTTGACCATTTCTGATGGTGATTATTCTGCAACTTCCCTTGTGTTTGTATGAGTTGCAAGGGTCGGTGGTGTGTGTGGATGACAGTTTCCTTCCTCATAATGTAATGCTTCCATTGTCGAAAAGCCTGTATAATGGAATACATCTCCTTGTCATAGGTGGGATACTTTTGGACTATATCTGAAAGCATCTCACTATGATATGCCACTAGATGCCCCTGCTAGGTAAGAACTACACCAATAACATAGTCAAAGGCATCTATCTCAATTTCGAATGGTTGTTGTAGGTATGGTAATGAAAGCACTGGTGCAGAGCAGAGGTGATGCTTCAACTTGGAAAACCTTTCTGTTGGAATTTAGATAAAAATAATTTTTCTTTTACTTCTCCCTTGGTGAATTAACTCAAAGCCTAAGTGATATGAGAGAATCCCATCACAAACCTGCAATAGAAATTGGAAAGTCCTAGAAAGCTATGGAGCTATTTTAGAGTGGTTGGGGAAAGCCAATCCCGAATAACTTGTACCTTGGTTGGGTCCACAGGTGCACCCTTCTCATCAATGATGTACCCTAGATATTGAACCTGGGCCATACCAAAAGTGTATTTCTCCAAATTGGTAGACAATTTTTGTTGTTGCAGGGTTTGAGAGACCTGTCGAATATGGTGTATGTGTGGTACAAAACCATAAAAAAGTTGGTGAAGGGCTACAAGATGTCATTTATTAGTTGTATGAAGGTTGTGGGGGTATTCATCAACTCGAAAAGAATGACCAGCAATTTGAAAATTCCCTCAGATTTGAAGGCAGTCTTCCACACATTAGAGGGATCGATTGATACCTAGTGATAACCGTACCTCAAGTCAATCTTGTTGAAATATTTGGCCCCCTTTAGTTGCTCCAAAATTTCATCAATCTGTGGGATTGGATACCTATTTTAGACAATGATCTTATTCAACATCCAATAGTCAATACATAGCCTCCATGTTCCATCCTTCTTCTATACCAACATGATTGGCCTCCCGCAGGGTGATGAACTTTGCCTTATGGGCCATTTATGCAATAGCTCCTAAATCTACCTCTTGATTTCTTCATTCTCCGGAACAGAGCATCGATAGATTGGTCCATTGGGTAGTGGCACACCAGGGGTCATATTGACAGAACACTTGACCTGACAGTGTAGGGGTACCCCTATGGGTGAGGTGAAAATGTCCCTGTACTCCTCAACGACCTTGTCCATCTGTTGTTGTCGTGCAAAGGATCTCTGTATAAAGGCTATGGATGTGATCACAATATTCCTCTTTTTTTAAGGGTTAATCATGAGGAAGAAACATTTTCCAGCCTGAAAATGATCTTACTGCATTGTTTAGCAGATATCAAAGAAAGAGTAGTAGGCAACACTACCTCTAGTATCTTGTACAATTCTTGACCCAAAGTAGTAATAATAGAACAAGGTCTAGATTCATATACAACCATGACACTTTCATAGATATGGATGACCAAATAAAACATCACAGACTTCCATAGGGGAAACGTCGCACAATACCTCATCTGCAAAGGGCTTGATGTTATAAGGCAAGTGACATTGCTGGTTGACACAGAGATCTCGCCTTTGGTGGAGCCACCCAAGGGTGTATGGTTGCAGGTGCAGTGTTGTTGGAAAATTTAATATCTTAAAAACCTTGGCTGAGATTAGGTGCTTATGGCTCCTGCTATCAACGATGAAATGCATCGTCGATCCCTTTACCCACATTTGCGAGTAGAAAAGGCGCTCCCCCTCCTCTAGATCCTCAAATTCCACCTTTTGGAGTTTGGTGGTGGCTTTCGTCGCAATGGGTTAAACATCAATTATCTTCTTTCTCTTGTTAGTTCCCTTGTCAAGTTTTGGCTCGGAGTCAAAGCACACATCCATCTCTGAGTCTTTTAGCTTGGCTACCAGCACCTACTTCATGCGACATTTATTTGTGTTATGAGTGGGAGTTTTATGGAACTCACACCACTTGTCATGTCCTTCTTCGCCTTCCAAATATTCTTGGATTGCTGCTTCAAGGAGTTATCCTGGTGGTCACGTCCTGAATCTTCCATTTTCTCTATGGATTGGGGGCGCCTTTGCTCTGTTTTGGGTTCGTAGATCCAAAGTCTCACTTCTTCTTCTTGAAATTCTGCTCAATCTTTGCAACATATTGGTATGTTGCAACAAGTGAGGAAATGTCCAGGAACTCCATTTCCTCCTCAATTATTTTTGCAAGAAATTACGGTAGTTGAGCACAAGATGTTTCTCAGAATATTTGATACCCAACTTTGTGCGCAAGGTATGGAAAAGATTCATCAGCACATGCACATCTTGATCCATTTGTTGCCACAACATATTCCATTGTATTTACTTGTCCTCATTGCTCCCCATGGGGTAGTATTGTTCCTTGAAGGTGTCTCAAAAAGAATTCCAAGTGGGTGCGGCTGAATTCAATGAGGGTTCTCTGTCGTCCCACATTTCACGGTAGGTTTCCCACCAATTCTTGACATTGGGGGTGACTTTGAGGAGTGGAAAAGTAATCTTTTTCTGATAGTAAAAATCATGAATTGAAAAATATCATTCCAACATATTTAACAATCTATCTACGACGTATGCATCTATTTGGCCTTCAAATATGGGAATGTCAAAGTTGACTTATACCTTGAATGGAGTGGCACCTTCAGAGTGGCTACCGTATGAAGATGTGTCGCATGTGGGCATATGCCAAAGGATTTGGGAAAAGTTATCCATCATCGTGTTCCTTTGTCACTCGAGGGATTCTTTGAGTAATATTTTGAAAGGTTATCCTAATCCCTCATATTTATTTTCTTCTGCCATGGGAGGTCATTGGGGCTTGCGAGGCTAGTCTTGCAAAGGTTCAGTTCAAGCCCTAACTCCTTCTACCCCACCCTCATTGGGGAAATGCAAAGAAAAATAAAGACATAACAAACTACTTTGTTACTATTGATATAGACTTAGGCATGAATGCAACAGAATACATACATAAACATAAACACAAAGATGCAATGGAAATAAATCTTCATTTAATTAATATCAAAGAACTGAAATATGCTTACATACATAATGGAAATAAACTAGCTCAGGTGATGGTAGCTCATATGTAAGAAGAGATGTGGTGGCTACATGCCTATGAACTCTATTCCAATGAAGCTTAAGGGTCTTTTTATTATTTAACACCAAAGGGAAACCCTAAACAACCAAAACCATAACCCTGGGAGATGGAACACTAAGAGTTTGTAGGCCCTGTTAGGGTTAGTTGGGTAGCCAACTTCCCAGGGTCATAACTTGGTCATATGATCTCTGTTTGGCATGTATGATACCTTATTAGAAATATATCTACGAGTACTAAATGATTTACAAGCAGGAATGAGCATGTTTCGAACCTCAAAAAAACATCGTTTAGGGGGTTAAAACAGTTGTAGAAGTTTAGTACTTGAAAAAATTCTAAAAATAGTAAATGCTGCTATAATCAAGGAAACTGATGAAACTGAATGGAGTTCTAGGTCAAATAGGTGGGTGGCCACCAATATCCACCCAGATCAATTAGGCAGTGGGACAACAGTCTAGCTTAGTGATCATCCAGTTAACTCATCAATTAACCTAAAATAACTATTGCATGAAAAGAATTCAAGTTCCCATCTATGGTGGAGATTTCGAGGTAGTGTAACAAGTAGTTGTAAACTAGTTTGAGAGTATAGGTGTTGCATGTAGGAAGATGATCAAACCTTAGTAATTTCCCAATCAATTGAAGGAAAATTCCTAAAAAATAGGGGCTAATTCTCTAGGAATTGCGCAAGGAAATAGGGGCTCAAGAAAAGGTAGAAGTTGACTATGTCTAGGTCAAAGCTTTTCATTGAGCAGAGAGATAGGTTACTCACTTGTAGGTTGAGATTATACTAAGCTAGTGGTTTAAATACATCTATATTCATTTGATTAATGCAAAGAGGCTTGAGGGGTTTTTCCTAGTTGGGTTCCCCTGGAAAAAATATCGTCCATGTGTGTTATTTCTTATTGCATGTTTGAGATTTCTATTCTAAATTGTGAATTGAATTCCACATATCAGTAGAGTAGAATTGTGTCTCTTGATTTAGATTAAAATTTCTTGAGTAGTTGCAATTCTATCACAAAATTTCTACATTTCAAGATTTAGGTTGTGCTTATGTACAGAGAAAGAAAATTACATGTTATTGAAAAATTATGATTTGATTAGGTTCTCAAATGTATTTATACTTTCATTACAATTATAAGGATTATGCTAGTCTAATAAACCAAATAATGTAGAATTTATTGAACAGTAAGTATATATTGTAATAATGTAGTCTAGATAATATTGTAAAACCAACAATATTCAAAACTTGAGAGAGGTTATTCCTAAGGAAAGCTAAACAAAAGAAAAATGAACACACACACACACACACATATATAATGGTATTTGTGATTTATGGAAAGGTCATTTAAATACCTATAAAAAATAAAGGATATAAGTATATAAAATTCCTAAGAGATTAACCTTAGAATACAAAAACCTTACAGAGGTTTGATATATCTCTAAAGCTACCCTTAGTGAAATTGAGTGAAAATTATATATGCACAAAAGTACCAAAGCCAATTCCTATACCATGAGAAAAATAATTCCCAATATATTTATATTATGACAAAAGCAAAAATATATGAAATACGTATATATTCATTGTAGTAACATATCAAGGTTTATTGACAAAACAAAATAATTTCTAGAAACACAGGAATGGTCAAAGACAATGATAGCAACTGTAAAAAAAAAAAATGTTAAAAGTTTGAGATAAATTCCCATTAATCAAATACATGATAGGCTTAAATCCTTTGAAATAAAAACTTCCTAATATGAAGTATTTTAGGAAAACAATCTAATAATTGTATAGAAACAAAAGAATATCCTATCCTCTTTCCCTCAAACATAGAATTCATGTTCAAGTAGATAAGAAATCAAAGGTTTCAGGAACATCCGACCTGGAAGAGGAAGCTAAATGTCTTGTAAGTTGCAGAAGATCCCAATCCGAAACCTTGAAGGAAAAAGATTCAAATAGATTTATGGATGTATTTTCTTGCATGTATACAAAGGGAATAAAGACTACGTCAATTATTTATGGATATAGTTAATAAATGGAATGAAGAAGAAAGAAAGAAAAATTATAGAATAAGTACCTGGAAGAAAAACATAAACCAAGCGCTCTGTTGAATTCCTATGCAAAAACAAATTAATAATAAATTATTAAATTGTAGTATTTATATCTTCAATTAAAATTTCGAAAAGAAAAATAAAAAACCATTTGAGTAATAAATTAAGATACATTAGGGTTTAAGACCTTGTAAGAATTCTTACGTCGAAATTAAGGAGAGAAGAATGAATGGATTATGTTTAGAATTACATATATACACTTATTGTTGGGTGCGGGATCCCCCAAGGGAAGTTTTGGGGCTCAAAGCCTAGTTTTTGGTTAAAAGTTGTAAATCTAATGTAAAGACTTTGCATTTTGTGGGAGTGAAGTTGTAAATGAGTCATAGGGTTGTTCACCCTCAATTTTGTAATGTAATGTCGGCTTTAGAGATCTACCCATGGTCTGCAGACCATGGGATTGTATAAATAGAGGGAGGCTCTAAGTTGTAGAGAAGAGATAGGATAAAAATAGAATTAGAAAAGAAGGATGAAGAATTGAGTCTTGTCTGAAGTGTAGAGTTGAGTCTTTGGGTCGTAGACTAGGAGAAGGCTCTGTAGCTGAGTGTGCAGCGGCCTAGTGGTTTAAAACTGAGTGTGCGTACCCCTGCAGCTGAGTGCATAGGGTGAGTTGAGTCTGTAACCATTGGAGCATTAATAAAGAGAAGTTTTACAACATTTTTGTGTATTTATTTCCTGTTTTCTGTGTCAAATATATTGGGTATAAATTTCATTTCTGTTGTCTATATAATGCGCAAACATATCTGATTGTGTTGATTAAGTAAATCTGAGATAAGGTATCTGTTTATGCGAAGTTAACTAACGATTATAAGAAGATAAGTAAGATATGTGGTGTAACTTGGGGAAATAGCATAGATTGCTGCCCTAGTAGTGCGAAAGCATCTCAGCCCCTTGTTAGGGCTACGCGAAAGGTGATCCTAACAGATCGCAAAGGTCTTGTAGGTCATGACAGTGCGTGAAGTGACTTGTGCAAAGGTAGGCACAGTTGGACTAAATCAACCCCTTAGACATCTCCAAGGTGCAGAAACTTGGTTCCAGAATCCCCCCATACTGCTTCGAGTGAGACTTTAGTCCATGCACCGCGGGCTGTTGCCGAAAGGGCTAGCTCCAACAAATGGTTCCGTTGCCAGGACCGGAATCTGCATAGAGATGTCTGATGTCATATCATTGGAATCCAACTAAGAAGGAAATTGAAGGTTGGTTGGACAGGAGTTTTTACGAGTTTGTGGCATAGGAGAACAGGAACCCATGACTGATAAAAGAAGAGTGGTTAGACTGCTACCTATAAACAAAGATCCACGAAATCTTCTTCGCATCTTTCCCTACTAAGTTGTATGAGTGGATCGTGAAGATAGCAAATAGCCAAGGAAGGTGGAAACTCGATGGTCCTATTGTGTGCACCCCAGAGTTGGTGCGCAGATTGGAAGCATCAGAGGATAAGATTGCGTGTGTTGTTGATCGCTGGCTCGATCGAATTATAAGAGGATTCATTACTGAGTTCGCGGTAGACACTTCAATCTGCTATAATGAGGTGGAGCGACGCTTCCTCAAAGGACTGTGAGGTAAGTACGTAAAGTCTTTGAATACTTGGATTAAAATGCTATTGTGTGAAAAGAGGGTTATGCAATTACCTTGATTTTCAGAGCTACGCAAAGCAGAAAAACCTACAGAAACAAAGGAAGTAAGGGACCAGAGAATAGCCCTTTGATTTCACCTCTGGGAGGGGACAAGGAAGAGCTCGCGAAGGTCTCTGCATGAAGGGCGATCCATTTGGTAAGGCAGATGATTCTGTGAATACTACCCCCACCCACACCACCACCAACTTCACTGCCTTCACCTCCATCTTCACCCATACCACCACCGCCACCACCGTGAGTCAATATGGAAAGCACGATAAAGTTGCCCGTGTTCAAGGGAGTGGGAAAGCAGGATCTAGACCAATTTTGTTTTGTCATAAGAGTCGTATGGGACGAGTAGAGAGTTACAGATGACAATATAAAGAAAGTGACATTGGTTAGCACCCTGCAGGACCGCGCGCTGACTTGGTATATTAAGCACTCCAATGATAATCCAAATGCGGGAATCGCAGATATCTAAGCAGCGCTAAACAGAGAATTTAGCAGGCCAAAGTTTGAAGCACAGTTGATCATTGGATTCAAAGAAATCATGATGCTACCAGGTGAGACTCCTTAGGAGTTGGATCAGAGGTTGAAGTGTACAATTCGCGAAGATAATATGAATATGATGGATGGACAACAACACGAATAGTTTGTAGCATCACTAACACCACATTTAAGGATCGCGCTATCACAACAGAAGTTAACGACTCAGGAAGAGGCCTTAAAGATCACCATGAGGCTGCATGAGACCCCGATGTAGGATCCTAACTTGGGAGTTTAGCAGATCCACATGCAATTGAAAAACTTATGCCTTGAGATGCAGAGTTTGAAACAAGACAAGACAGCTCAACCAGAAGTACACGAAGAGGTGTGGTGCGTAAAATGTAAGGGTCAGGGTCATGATAAGGACCACTACCTAGTGTTCATGAATTACCTCACGGGAGGTGGACTGATGTCGTTAAGGCCGGAAGCATAAGCAGGACCTAGTGAGACACCTGCTTTTTGGTGTGATATTTGTCAAATCAGTGGAAAGCATGCTATGGAAAACTGCCATTTGTTATAGAAGTACATGTAGAATTGACAACAATTGTTCTGTAATTTTTGTAGGTCAGTAGGACATGGTGACTGCACTTGTAGGAGTTATGAGTGGCATGAACAAGATTTCAAGGGCGCAGATGAGGCGAAGGTGGAGGAGGACCTGGAAGAGGTCACAGACAACTAATATGCTACAATTGTAGAGGGCCAGGGCATTATGCCCATGATTGTATGAACCCAACGCGTCCATCATGTTTGTATTGTACTTTGTTTGATCATGATACAAAATATTGTCCTACGTTAATAGCTAGGATACATCACAAAGGAGCGCTACCGCCTTCCCCGACTCAAAACCTACAGATGATGAGGTCTGAGTCATGCAAGGAAGATCCAAATGTGAAAATTGTGCTCCTAATTGGAATCATGACTAGAGATGACAAAGGAAAGTAGCCCAAAGATAGTACTTAGGTTTGCAGAGCTCTGGTGAAAGAAGCGGAGTTTGATTTCGAGCACACTAGGGAAACCTCCATGGAAGCTAAGAAGAGCTTTGCTGATGCCTCCACTTCAGGAAGCAAGGATAAACCGGAGCCGGAGATGGACCCATCTATGATCATGATGTTCCTGAAAACATGCATGAAGCTACTGTGCGATAGTAAAGCTATAAAGGGATTACAGGAACTTATTAACATATGCGTTGGGACCACGCTAGGAGAACCGTGCATAGTCCGGAAGATTGGAAAACATAAGACAAGGACGAGAAGAGAAATGAGGTTAATCGCGCAGATTGGAGAATATGGAATGGACCAAGTAATTCTAGATTTAGGGTCGGATGTGAATGTTTTTCTGAAGCAGATATGGGAGCGAATGGGGAGACCTACACTACAATGGTCTCCTATTCAGCTGTGAATGGTGAACTAGCAGAAGATAATACCCATGGGGTGATTGCAAGGACTCACTGTGGATATTGAGGGAGCGAGTGCACTAGCAGACTTTGAAGTGATAGAGATTATTGATGACAACAATCCCTACCCCACGCTCTTAGGAATTAATTGGGCCACTGACATGAATGGGCTGATTAATCTGAAGAAGCACAAGATGATTTTTGAAAAGAAGTCACTACGCATAGTTATACCCCTGGACCCTACTGAAGGATCGCGCTATACAGAGCCAGTGCGTGACTATGAAAGCGATGATGATTTGGACTCCATTTATAAGATAACAACGTGAAACTAGGACTGGGTGAATCCCAACGCGGACGGACGGATCTCATGGGAGCATGAAAGCTCCTGTACGTCGAATTTTGATGAGGAGATAGAGTGATGGCAAACCAGTTACATGAGGTAACCACGCTAAACTATAATATGATGACAAGATCGCTGCATTGCGTATCAACGGAAGTGAGGGATCTGCCGACTTATGATGGGTTAAGTGAGGTAGATGCCTTCTTCGACAAATTTCAAAGGGAGGTGTCGGAAAAGCAACGCTTCCAGGCCTTGAATTGGGTACTGCGCGCTACACCCATGAGGTGGTGGGGTACACACAAAGGGACCTTTGATGACTGGCATGAATGTAGAAGGATGATGCACACATAGTTTGGGAAGCCTAGAGTATGATTGACAGAAAAATACAATGGGCAGGATGATCCATGCATGCATCTGGCCAGGTGGATGCAGGCATATGGAAAACAACCTATGTAGATGCACATGAACTCTGCGCTGAGAGGTATGGTCAATAAGCGTGTGTTGGGGGGGGAGAAGATGTGCATTTGGCTCTTAAGGTTGGACAAAAAGTATGTGGAAAGAACAATCACGTAGAATTCTATCCATGCATAAGCAGTTCATAACGTGTGCAACACGCTGAACAAGGTATGCAGCGCACAATGAAGTGGTTGGGACCTACGTGTACCTGTGCAGACACATTTTCGGCTGTTCGATAGAGTAGAAGCCATAATGCCTATGGAGTTTATAATGTCTAGTCTACGCATAGTAACGCTCGCAAGGGTAACAAACCATGGAGCCCTAGAAGAAAGGCTCACACCGTTGGTAGAGCTCGAAGACAAACGGTTGGGACTTGATGAAGAGATCCAGCAGGGTGATCTTAGGCTCCAAGAACTCATGAATGAAAGACTTCGGTTGAGGGAGAAAAGTGCCATGGCGGAAGCGGAAGTCAAGAAGCTTGAGGAAGGAATAAAGGACTTTCTTGATAGAAAGACCATAGTAATAGAGCAGGATGAGCTCAATTTCATTGACAGACTAGGGGACCACCGCTGAGAGTTTCTGAGTTTGCTTCATGGGATCAGACCATATGTTATTCAGGAAATCACAGATGGTGGCATGGTGTAGTGGGTGAAGTTAAATGATGAACTCTTCCCAAGAAAATCCAATGGCAGTCAGTTGAAGCTATACACAAGTGCCTGGATCACTGACTAGCCTCAGGAAGGATAGTCTTAGCACTCCAGGCAGCTGAAAGGAGGCGCGGGACTATAAACTACTCTGCCCGAGAGCTACATGATGTCAGGACTCCATGCAGTAGCAAGGTGTCGCAGGGTCTGTGATAGCACAAGGGTAGTTGTGCTGCTGCATGGGTTGGCTGGAAAGTGACTGTTGCAGTCACTATTCATGATGTGATGCTTGGTTTGAGGCCAAATGGAGCGGGCGACAGGCATTTAAGGCAAACTTTATGGGCTAGATTTGGGAAAATCTACTGCCAAGGGAGCATTAATGGACTAGATTTAGGGGGAACGGTCGAATTTGAATTCAAAAGGTGCTATAAATTGCAAAGGGCTTCCCAACAAACAACACTTGGTGATTTGAGAATTGAGTTGTTGCGCGCCTTGAGATTCAAGAACTTTGATCTGTTTGATCCTTTGAAGTTGAAGGCATTATTTGAGCACCTAGCTGAACCATTGAGAGATTTGTGGAACATCAATATGACCACGCCAAAGGAAGCCATGGATATAGGAGAATGACCACTGAAGATGCCGCACAGGCCATGACGATAAGAGACGCCCCAGAAAGTGCCAGGATAGTTGCAGAAATCCATAAATCACCGTGCATGCCGAGCCCCAAGAAAGACAAGCAACCTATGGTACCAGTGCACATGTCCCCTAGAAACCCACTGAGAACTAAATTTATCATGGAAGAAGAGGGGAAGGCGATTAATTTGGAAGCCGATGAGGAGGAGGAAGACCTTGAGGAAATCCTGGTAGAAGAGGAGGAGGATGAAGAAATGGAGGAGGAAACCCAATGTGCGGACCTTCTGACCGGGCTGCCCGTGTATATTCCTCCGCAAAGGGGAAAGAAAGGGTGCCTAAGGACCTAGTTGAGAGCAAAAGCTCTCTACAGACTCTGTTGCTCGTCGATGATATCATTTTTGAAGGAGCACACTTAGGACGGGTGCCAGTTCTAAAGTTTGAATATTGGGATCTTTCAGACCACGAGAAATTCCAACACTTGGTAACCACGTAGCTAATGTGGTTGAAGAAAACCATAGCGGCAGGATTCATAGAGTTGGAGCCACATAAGTGGTTGCACAGAGTAGAGAAAGTAGGGTTGTTAAACCTACTTTGGGTGCTGCATTACCATCGCGCCCCAGTAACTATTTTTGTCATTAGGCAGCTCCTCTGCCTGGTGCATGATGGGTGTTTATGGCTGGAGGAGCCCATCCCCATCACGGATCACCTAATCCAAATAATTACCCAACTCCCATGCAAGGGGGAGAACCCAGTGGATATTTCGAAGGGTAAGAGCAATGATTTGGCCATTGTGGAGGCCATGAAGAAAAAATTCAAGCTAGAAAAGAAGAAGCGAGGGTACGCGATCTCCAGTATCAACAATAATGCAGTTAGAGTCATGACACAGATACTAGTTGGCAAGGTTATGCGGAAGTGCTGTGTGGATGAGGTGCCCACACCGGTGGTTGCACTTACCTCACAGTGCGTAGAGGGGGTCCAGTTTAACTAGTTAGAGTACTTGTGCAAGGAGTTCTTGGAAAATTGTCGTGAGGCACAGGAATAGGGGAAGACTTTCCACTATGCATGGCTTCTGCTATCCATAGTGCTGGTGGCTTGGGAATTGCCTGAGGATAGCTAGTTCCCCATGATTGCGAAGGATCTTTCGGAGGCAGCGAAGTATGCTTCACTGTGGGCAACTAAAGACACGTAGAGGATTAGAGACATCAAAATATTATGGGTGTTCATGGAAATGAACATCAGAATGGAGATTAATCGCAAGCCACAGTTATAACCCATTGTCTACAATAGTCTGTAGAGCTTCATGGAGTTCAGGGTGGACTTCCATCACGTATATATCCGAGCACGCAAGGACCCCGTGAAGAAATGGAATGAGATCCCCTACCTGGCCATGGACGATGTCATATTCGCCGTGCTTGAGTCATGACCACGAGAGTGGCATGCTCTAGCCAGCTCTGCAGTGGAAGCAGAAAATTCTGCCACACAGAGGAAGAAGGAGGAGGCAAAACTGTGGATGGTGCAGTTGGCAGAGAAGAGAAGGAATGAAGTAGCAACAGCAAAGGTGCAGGTGGCGCGGGATGCTGCGAAGGTAGTAGCAGAACAACAACATGAAGCAGAGAATGAGCGCGAGGGCCAGAAGTCACCCTCGCCTGAATAGGAGCCTGAAACCGAGGAAGGTGGTGTGGACCCATAGACAGTGTCCACATAGTTGAAGTGACAATGCCCAAGAGAGCAGTTGGGGCTACGGAAGAAGTCAAAAGCCTCCAAGACTTATTTCGACCCGATCACCCTCATTGGGGGGGATCTACATGATATAGGGGAGACGGTGTGCGACGTCACTGCAGAGGCCCTCCAACAGTTTGCGAAGGAAAATCATATGGTGTTGGGGGCCCTCTGGGCACAGATACAAGAGTTGCAGGTGCACACTCCTCAGGCTGGTACTATGTCGACTAGCCTCGCAGTAGGCATGACCGAAGTTGAGGAAATGTTGTGTGTCCACATAACCAACGTTATAGTGCTGCCAGAAGGGGCACTGGTTACAGAAAATGAGGCGAATAGGCCTATGGTTAGTGCGTTGAAGGGAGTTGGGATAAACATGGCTGGGCTCTCGCGGGAGATGCTCTATGTTCTTTAGGATGGAGTGACTGTAGAACTGCGGGCCAGGGAGAATCGTGCGCTCCAGGTGATGAACAAGCAACAGATTAATATGGAACAACTGAGCCTATAGCATGATGAGGTTTTCACAGAGAATAGGAAGCTAGTGCAGGTGGTCGAGGAAGCTTGCTAGATGGTCCTTGAGTTGACCATCCCAGTAGAGGCACCAGCAGAGGTGCACATTCGGAGACTAGTAGCAGGGGTGTGTGAGGCAAAAGAAGAGATGGCTAAGATTCAACTGGAGCTGAACCTTCAGATAGGTGAGCTGCAATTGAAGGTGCAACCTTCAACTCTGCTAGAGGTGAAAGAGCAACGCACCAACGCCATTACAATAGGAATAGCGGAGATCAGCAGTGCAGTGAAGGAGTGCACCAAACTTTTTGAAGAATCATTCGAGGTCCTCACCACTCCACAAGAGGACCCGAACATATAGTGCCTGGAAATAGAGGCACATGAGCTACAACAATAGTATGATGACATAAAAGGGACCACACAGATGGTGTCCCTTACATAGAGGCTCATGCGGATGCAGCAGGCAAAAGCGCTCAAGGAGCAGGTAGATGCTATGTGACATAACGAAGTTGTACTGAAGGTGTGCTTACAACCATGGATCGATGAGGCATTCATTATTACAGCCTCGATTGAATCCAAGCTCGCACAGATGCAGGGAATGCAGGAATAGGTGCAGGGAAGTAGTTCAGCTACAGCAGTCTCTGAATAGCGCGTCCAGGAAGTACAACAAGTAGTTGCTTAGTGCGCTGTCGATCTTGCAGTGGTCCAGGCAAAGTTGGGTGGTCTTTGCGTGAAGATCTTTACACCGACAGAGTGACTCGAGGGCGAGTCATGATGTTTGTGTTGGGGCCCTGTTGGGCGCGGGATCCCCCAAGGGAAGTTTTGGGGCTTAAAGCCCAGTTTTTGGTTAAAAGTTGTGAATCCGATGTAAAGACTCCACATTTTGTGGGCGTGGAGCATGAAGTTGTAAATGAGTCATACAGTTGTCTACCCTCAATTTTTTAATGTAATGTCAACTTTAGAGATCTACCCATGGTCCGCAGACCATGGAATTGTATAAATAGAGTGAGGCTCTAATTTGTAGAGAGGAGATAGGATTAAAAATAGAATTAGAAAAGAAGGATGAAGAATTGAGTCTTGTCTAAAGTGTAGAGTCGAGTCTTTGGGTCGTAGAGTAGGAGAAGCCTCTGCAGCTGAGTGCGCAGAGGCCTAGTAGTCCGCAGCTAAGTGCACGAACCCTTGCAACTGAGTGCGCAGGGCAAGTCGAACCTGTAACCGTTGGAGCATTAATAAAGAGAAGTTTTACAGCATTTCTGTGTATTTATTTCCTATTTTCCATATCGAATATATTGGGTATAAATTGAATTTACGTTGTCTATATGATGCGCGAACATATCTGATTGTGTTGATTAATTAAATGTGAGATAAGGTATCTGTTTACGCGAAGTTAACTAGAAATTGTAAGAAGATAAGTAAGATACATGGTGTAACTTGGGGAAATAGTGTATATCGCTGCCCTAGCAGCGTGAAAGCATCTTAGCCCTTGGTTAGGGTTGCGCAAAAGGTGATCCTAACAGATCGTGAAGGTCTCGCAGGTCAGGACAGTGTGCGAAGTAACCTACGTGAAGGTAGGCACAGTTGGACTAAATCAACCCCTCAGACATCTCCAGGGTGTGGAAACTTGGTTCTAGCATCCCCCCATACTGCTTCAGGTGAGACTTTAGTCCACGCACCCCGTGCTATTGCCCAAAGGGCCAGTAGTGTAGGGATTTGTTTGTCTAATTAACTTTGAACCTGGGTCAGGCCCCCTCAAGCCAACACTTATAAAAACTCTTGTATGGTTAAAACCTTAAGGGTGTTTAACAAAAATTAGCATAATATATTTTTTTCTGCAAAAGAATCCACAACTGAGCTTATACAATTTCTACGCGAACCATTGTGGTAAGGATTGACAAGAACCCATCATCAATTTTTATTAATAATTTATGTAGGGTTAGGGTTTTAGTTGTAAAAAACAAAGCATGACCTTAAATAACTAAATATACAACAAACTGATATATAAATAAAGGAATAAAGGTTATATATATAACCTGTGAAAAATAGGAAATTTATCCATGCTTTGGAGCTTATCCAAATAATTTCACCATAGAAGAAACCCCAATGCCATAGGGTGAAACCACTAGAGAACACATAAAAATCCTGCAACATAATATTTTAACTTAGATGCTATTATATGTATGTAAATGGAAGGAGAAAACTCATTAAAATTTAAGAACAAGGTTCAAATGAATACTTAGGTGAATTTGTAAGGTCGCAAGTGAAATGCTATTACCAAAATATCAATACACATTTAGATACCAGCAGGAAAAAAATTCCAAAGGAAATCGTAGCCAAAAATAAAGTGCCAAGCTAAGACATTTCCAGAAAATGAAATGTAAATATAATCACTAAATTCGTAACAGAAAAAGGAAATGCATGAAAGAAAAGTAGTATTGTTAAATGATTTAAACAGAAAACCTGCATAAACGAAAAGAATACCATTATATGGGAAATACTTTGATGTGAAAGTGGTTCTGTAAACAAATACTAGAATATTGAATGCTTGAGCAAGGCCAATATAAACCCTAGAAAATTTTGATAAGTAAATGGAGGTCAAATGTGATCTAGATTTATGAAGGAATAAAATGAAATATAGATTTAAACAAAAACAAAAAAATACAGTGAAACATAACTTCAATTAATAAATAGCAATTGTTGAAAATTGTTTACATGCATAAAGGAAACAAACTATCTCGAGCAATGGTAACTTATCTCTGAGAAGATATGTGGTGGATGCATGCCTTTTGAATTGAGTTACAATGAGGATCTAAAGCCTCTTTTTCATGAAGAAACAATGTCAAACCCTTAACATCCAAAAACCTAACCCTAGGAGATGAAGTGCCAAAAGCTTGTGGGCTCTACTGGGTTAGTTGGAACGCCAACTTCTCAGGGTTGCAACTTTGGCAAACGATCTCCATTTGGCACATATGATAGCCCATTACAAAGGTATATCCGAGGAAAAAAAACAATTTTAAATCGAAGCCTCTAACTTACATTTGACCATTTCCCTAAAAAAACATTGTGTAGGGCCTCATATGGCTCCAGAAGTTCAGGACTCGAAAAACTGCCAAAAAGAGAAAACTGCCAAAATAAGAAATTGTGCTGGAAATTACAAAACTAAAAGGAAACGTTGTTGGTGATCTAAGTGGAATAGGAGGGTGGCAACCAATATCCACCTAGATCAGTCCTCCTCTCATAGGAAGCAATGGTCCCCATTGTGTTTATGACAACATGAGATGGGGAAAATTTCGTTGAACTTGGTCCCTGGTAATCCACTTTCATTGGTGAAGGAGCTAGCTAACTTTGACAACCTAATATAGTTGGATCCTTTGTTTGTGAATGTTCTTAACCTATGTGTCCATGATTTGACTAGTTGTGGCTTATTCAATGCAATTTGGATGAACTTTGTTGGTGTTAGCTACTCAACAATGTTTGATGTGGCCAACAATGGTGGAAAGTATGGCCAAAGGCAGTTCACATTGAATACTAGGTGTAGGGAAAGGAATGGTGGGATACTTAGCTCAAAAGAATTGTCACCCACATCCTTGGTGATGATGTAAGGCCCATATCGAAGTGGTTGAAGTGTCTGATGGGCTCCGGCAAGGTGTTCCTTATACAAATGCAACCACACCTTGTTGCCCACTTGAAACTTATGTGGCACCCGATGATGATAACGACATTGTTTGTACTTGGCATTGGATTTATTTAGGATATCATGAACCTACTAGAGGATGTGATGAATGCATTCAATAAACTTTGTGGCTTTCTTAACTTCACACTGAAAATGTGCAAATTCTGCTTGTGTAGTTGAAAGAGGCATTGCAACATCAATGGGGAACAATGGTTGAAATAGCAGGCCCACTTAAAAGAGGCTTGTTGTCACTGCTACAAAACCCTCCAAAAATTTCTCTACATTCAACTTTTAGAGCCTACCTCACTATTATATTGAGTGACGCCTTGGTCGTCAAGTGTTCTTTCAAGTCATTTTATATGTTTCAAGTGTTATTGATCATACTTATGTGTGATTGCATTGATTAGAACATCTCTAGTGTATTTCATGGTCATACCATATTTATTTGTTGTAAAACAACACCTTTTGGTCGTAATCGTAGAAACTTTATTTTTTATACTTGGGAGTGTATGTAAACTAGATTTTTGATGTTTATTTTTCATTGTTCAATCTTGTCTATGTTTTCTTGATGAGTTGGTATGTGTCACACAAGATTTTATGTATAAACTCTTTGAGTTCGCCCCTTGTACTATCCTCCAGAATTAGACAATTTTTTATTTTTCAAGTAAACCCATTAAAGAAAAGAGTGCAAAAATGCACTCTTAAGCCTTGAGTGGAAATCCTTCATTGATCATAATTTCACCCTACTCCCTTCAAGAACTCATAGTGCACTCCTAAGCATATTTCCCCTTCCTTGTTTTGAACTACACCCATGAAGAACCAAGTCTTCCTTTGAGTGCACTCCGTCGAATCGAAGGATTATGCCCTCCTTGAGCATATGAGTGCACCCTGAAGGATCGAAGCTTAACTCCTTCAACATTTAGCAATGTGCACTACATCCTCTTTAGCCTCCTTGAGTGCATGAGCACACCCTGAAGCCTTGAAGCCCCATCCTTCGTCATTCGACACTCTTCCATGTTGCCTCCTTTGCCTTCTTGAGTACATGGTCACACCTTGAAGCTCTAAAGCCTTTACCTTAAACTTTTAGTAATGCACCTTGTGCCCTCCTTGTCTTCCTTGAGTTCACAATACACTTAGGAATCCTGAAGCCTCATCCTTTGTCCTTCGGACATGTGCCCTACACCCTCCCTTGAGTGTCTCTCTCTCTTAATCACATGAACGTATCGTAAAACCCTAAAGCTTATTCTCTTCAACCCTTTATCATTTTGAAGTGTTCCCTTATGCATAGAATCTCTCCTTACTCCTCCCAAGTGCACTTTTTAGACACGAATATAAAATCTACATGAAACGTGTTAAAATAAGATATTTTTCAGGCTAATGTTTTCTTTCCATTATAAGTTGGAAAGTGAAGAGTCATTAGGATATGAAAGGTGATTCCTCAAGTTAAATGGATCCTCATTTCTCATGTAAAGGAATTTTACATTTGACTTCTCCCATGGACATTATAGAGATAGAGATAGTACTTTTGGTTAGAAAGTAGTGGTTATAATGCTCCACTATTAGAGCTAGTGATGTTCATTGTACTTATGTATCTTGGAACTTTCGCTTAATACTTGAAACCTTTCGACCAACACATTTTCATGCATGAATCATAGATGTTTTAAGACTATTCTTCTAATATTTTCTGATTATGTCGGATCCCATATGCCTTAAAGTAATTGAACTATTTCAGTGACTTTGGTGCTGGACTTATTGGAAATGTGTTGTAATGTTTAATGATCGTGGCATCTATTTGAACTATTTCAATTGATGTTCAATGATTTTTTCTTGTCATGTGCATGTGTCTCCATCATATTAGTAATATTATTTATCTTTTAGAGACTAAATTTCTCTCCCTAGTAGTGAAAGAACCTTGATACATCAGCAATTGAACATTTCACAAGGCACACTCTCTTCCTCATTCAAAAAAACATGTATGCATCTTTTTCATGCTAACTGCTTAATCTAAGGAGAATATTCAAGTAAATGATAGTCATGCCATATTTTGGATGGGACTCATACACCAAATGGTGTGAGTTCTAACTGGGACCTCATATTGGGGAGATCATCTATATGTTGGCGGTATCTAGCACTGTCAACATCCTGTCACTAGAAGGAGAGAAACGAGTTTTTTTATGGATGATAACTCTTCACACCCTAATCATTCATCCTCTGGTCAAGGAAATAATATTATGAGAACCATCTCAACTCCTATTCCTAAAGTAGGATGGTCTTCTCAGCTTGGTTCGGAGTTGGCTTACGAGGTTACCTACGAACAAATATAGGCACTTCAGCCTATTACCTGTTGGTTTGAGAAAGCTATCGATTTACTCACTATTGCTCATAATCTTCCTCATCATCCTCAGAAGAAAGAAACAAATCGTACTAGTGTGTTGGTCTCAGTAGTGGAATATCTATTTTTCACCACTCTTGAAGAGTTAGCAGAGTCTTCAGAAGAGATAGTTCAACAAGAGCCACTTCCACCCATCCACGAAGAGTACGTGGAGGACACTGTTCTTTCTGAGGGAGAACAACTGAAAGAATATTTTGAGTTGAATGAAGGCCTTAATTGGGAAGGAGAAGGCTCATCATATTTGGAAATGGAGGAGGAGAAAAGGGATGAAGACATGGCTGATTAGGACTTGGATTGGATGGCCCAAGGATTGCTTTCTCATAGATAATCTTCATAGAATTCCCAAACATATGGAGAATTTGTTATCTAAGTTTTATCCAGATAAGAAGACTAAGGTAGAAGATCATATCAACAATTTATACATGTATTTATATATGTTATAGGTTTGGTATAATGATGTTGATTGTAGGCTTTTCGATTTCACTTGAGAAGGTAGAGTAGCAATAGGGCACTACAATCTACTTGTTAATAAAATCCATGGATGGAGGGAGTTTAAGAAACTATTTTTGGAGAAATTTGCTGATGACAACTCTCACCATGTTATTAAAGGAGCTTGGAA
Organism: Pinus tabuliformis; assembly: GCA_031772625.1. NCBI lineage: Eukaryota > Viridiplantae > Streptophyta > Pinopsida > Pinales > Pinaceae > Pinus > Pinus tabuliformis. The sequence goes on along the minus strand of CM062808.1, from coordinate 998,117,935 downwards.
ATATTGATATGGGGGAAAGGAGAAAGTTAAGGACTTTAATCAAAATTTCAATATTATATTGAACAAGTTTATCTTAGGCACACAACCTCACAATTCCATTACTATTGATTATTATACAATTGCCTTTCCCACAAACATTTCCTCTTTTGTTAAACAAGATGCAAAGGAGACACTACCCCTAAATTTTGCAGAAGTGGTCACCATGGAGAAATACTTGTGTGCCATTGGAGTTATTACAGATGATGATGAATCTAAATACTCCAAGGAGATTCGCAAGAAGTCTCAGCCTTCTTCAAGCAAGAATAAAGAAAAGGATTTTGTTGATATCGACAACTTGAATAGATCTTTAAAGGAACTCACTAACAAAGTTTCAGAATTAAAGAGAAGGTCAAGCGAGGCTTCTACCAGTAGAAAACCCCCCAAGTCTTTCCCATTCATAAGGAATAACAACAAAATCCAACCAGCTAAATCTACCAAGATTTCAAATTATTCTGTTGAATATTGAAAGTATAGGCATGGATAACTACTATTCCTTGAATTAGGAATGACATTTAGAGAAACCATGCCCATAGTGGAACCACAACATGAATGCTTTGGTTACACACATTGTTGATACATTGTTAGCAGATGAGTAGTTTGAGCAAACAAAAGAAATGAATGAACCTATAGAGGCTAAGGATGAACGAGTATTGAACACTTGGTTAATGCTTTTGATTGCATTCTTAATGATGATAATAAGAGTGTTGAAGAACCACTGCAAAGCGAAGCCCTTCCTCAGAAACAAAATGGTCGATATAGTTTGAGGAGCCAAGGGACCATTTTTGAATAGGGGGTGAAGAGTAGAAACTAAAGGAGAAATTCTTAAGAAGGATCTCACCACCAGTTAATCCTGCTCATATTGCACAAAGTAAGTCTGGAAATGTTACTACTTGATCTGACAATGAGATCTTAGAAAATTATTAAGGTATTACAGACTCATGTGCATGGATTTTCCTATGTTACTTTGTGCATTGGATCGATAAGATTGCGAAATACATAGACAATGAAGCAGTTAAAGAACATAATAGACAACACACATCAACACAATAGGTTTAATAAGGAGTTCACCCAACACTCGTGGGCTACGTCTCCTAGTCCAGTCTTCAGTGGTGACCTCTCTATTATGTCTTCAAAATAGAGTTTTACAACAGTGTGAGCTCAGTTTGAGCCTCAACGCACAACAGATACAACAACAAGAGTTTTGCTTGAACCCCTCAAGCCTCTCTGAGTACATAGACTTTCTATATCACTTTCTGTCTCTGTCTTTGCTCTATCTCAGCACTACCTATTCGTTTTCTTCCAATCTATGGCTTTAAAGCCAATTGGTGTTGCCTATTCATTTCCTCTTCTCGAGCTCTCTGGCTTCCCGACCTCTGTCCACTCAGATACCCCTTTGAGCATTAGCAATAATTGATAAACACTTTCAGGGATCGTGGCCACCTGTACTGTAATGGAATGGGTCATCGGGCCTTTGAAATCCTTCAAAATCGCCATTCTCTATTTACACAGAGAAATATGTTCAAACATAGGAAAAGTCCACCAAACACTATCTATCGGACTTCAAATATCCATAAATCCGCCTTATACTCCTATTGGGTCCACCTGTATACCAACATCACATCTCCACCGTTTATCTGGGAGATCCAGAGCCAACGGTTGTGGTTCATTTCAGGCGGCCATTTTGTATGGGGGATAACCACCCGATAAGGGTGGTTTTCTCTCCCCTCAGCCTGGACACGTGGCAGCCATTATATGGGATCGAGCAGAGCCCGGCCCAAACCACTTACCGCCTTTGGTCCTCCCAAAATCCTGCTTGTTTTGTGATTTCCATTTATATTCAAAAATACATTAAAACATGAAATCCTACTCATATCGAACTTGAAATAGTATTCAACATCATTAATAAACCATTTCGGGTCCGTAATATCGCATCAGGCGCATTTTCTTTGTAACCCATTCATTTGGCGAAAATGTGAAATACAAAGGAAATTGCCGCTTTCCAGATTTCAAAATATATAGAATATCATCTGTAATCTTATTGGGTCCTTCTATCGCTGTCATCGCTATTATCGGCCCCGCTCCACTGAGAATGTGTCGACGCGATATTGCGATGTGATCGATCGTAATCGCATATCGCACATACCCCGAGTCATTGTAAGCGCTCCTTTGCATTTGCCGGTAGCGATACTGCGATGCAGCTTGGGCCGTCGATCTATGTGCTTGATCGATGGCCTTTGTTGACCCCACCGATCGCTGTCACACATTCCTTGTGGTCTCCACTGATAGCCTCCCTTTGCCACTGCCGATTGTGATTTTCCGATCGGATTTGGACCGTTGATCGGCCAGATTCGACGTCTTCGATTCAAAATTGCTTCGACTGTTGATAAGCCTGTTTTTCAATGTTTTCTTCATGTTTTTGCCTCCCGATAGTGTAATCCGACTTATTAACAAGTTCTTCTTATGCGATAGTTTCGAGTGTTTGAAGACTTAGAGGGTTTCTATGATCCATTTGGATCACACCTTCCCACTGAAAAGGATTTTGGACCACCAAAAGTTGTTTTTAAGCATCAATCAAGTGAGGATAAAACTTCCTCACTTGCCCAATCTCTATCCATCTTGCACTACTTGTTTTTGAACCTTTGAGTCCAATTTTGAGGTACTCAACATCCCCGTTGCACATAGTTCTCACCTTCCTATCCAGAACTATATCTTCCTGCAACTCATTGAGGTATTCAGGAAACAGATCATCAATAGAAGTCAACTGACTTTGCTCTTTGGGATCTTCAATCAATGAAGGTTCAAACAGTCTCAAGTTATCTGCATTAACTATTGAATAGATGTGCATGTAAGCTGGAAAATCAAGGCAAAAAGCATTCTCACCAATTTTCTCAAGTATCTTGAAAGGCCCATACCTTATTGGCTTTAGCTTCTTACCTTCACCTTGCATTTTGTCTTTGCTTATGTATAGCCAGAATTGATCACCAACTTGGAAGCTATTCTCAATTCGATGCTTATCATGCCTTGCCTTGTACTTGGCTTGGCTCTTTTCCAGCTGTTCCTGCATTGCCTAGTGAATTTCTTGGATCTGTTCAATGAACTTGGTTGCTTTGTCCACATCACTGTGTCCATCAACTACTATGTCTTTACTAAAGACAAAATCCAAGGGAGACCTTGGTGTAAAACCAAAACAAGTCTCAAAAGGAGATCTTTGTGTAGAAGAGTGCTTAGCACGGTTGTAAGCATGTTGCACATAACATAAATGTTCATCCCAAAGTTTGGGATGCTTGCTGCAATAGCCCCTGAGCAACTGGATCATTGCCCTATTGGCCACCTCTGTTTGGCCACCTATTTGTGCATGAAATGTTGTGCTCTTCTTCAATCTGGTGTCCATTAACTCCCATAGACTTGACCAAAACTTCCCAACAAATCTGGAATCTCGATCAGAGACAATAGAAGTGGGTAACCCAAAATGAACTCATACATGCTGAAAGAACAACTTTACTATTTGTTCAGCTGTAATCTGCTTATTACAAGGTATTAAAATACACATTTTGTTGAACGTGTCCACAATAATATATAAATAGTCATGACCTTTTCTAGATTTTGGCAGTCCCCCAACAATGTCCATGGAAACACTTTCCCAAGGATGAGAAGGAACTGGAAGTGGAGTGTACAAGAGTAGTTTTCTATTGCTAGTCTTACTTTTAGCACACATGGTACACCCTTTAATATATCTAGAAACTATTTCATGCATTCTTGGCCAATAATAAAATCTTTGCAGCTGTGCAACTGTTTTACTTACACCAAAATGACCGGATATTAGAGAAGTATGTGCTTCTCGGCTTATTTTAACTCTTTCAGTTTGAGGAATGCATAACTTTCCCAAATGATACAAGAGTTGGTCCTTAACATGATAATCCAATTCTTCTACTTGTTTGCCATGACTTAAGGTTGCATATACATCTTTAAAATGTACATCTTTAGCATATTGTTCAATGTAGCTTTCATGCAATACTGAATTATGCTTAAGTATAGTAAATGCATTTATGATTGGTCTGGATAACATATCTGAAACCTTATTGTGTATGCCTTTCTTATATCTGATGACAAGATGAAACTGTTGTAGAAACCCCATCCACCTATAGTGTCTTGATTGCTGCAATTTAGTTTGTGACTGAAAATATTGAAATGGTTGATGATCAGTATGTATAACTGTTTCTTTTCCCATTAGGTAATGTTTCCACTTTTTCACACTCTGTATTAATGCATACAATTATTTATCATATGTGGGATAATTAACTACTGTAGAATTAAATGTCTCAGAATGATAACATATGGGTTTACCATGTTGCATCAACACTGCTCCCATGGCATAGTCACTGGCATCTGTTTCAATCTCGAATGGTCTTTGAAGATCTAGAAATGCTAGTACTGGTGCTGTACTAATGTTTTCTTTCAAGGTGTAGAAGGCTTTCTGCTGTTTGCCTCCCCACTGAAGCACCTTGTTCAATCATGTCAAAGCATGTAAGGGAGCTGCAATCAAGGAAAAGTTAACAATAAACATTCTCCAATATTGTGTTGCCCCTAGGAAGCTCCTAACTTCTGTAGCAGATTTGGGTTTAGACCAGTTCACAATGACTTCAACCTTAGAGGGATCTATCTTTAATTCACCACCCCCTACAATGTGACCCAAATAATTCAAAGATGTTTTGCCAAATTCACATTTTGATAACTTAACATTGAGATTTTCTTTTTTCAAAACATCTAGAGTCTGCTTTACATGCTTCAAATGTTCTTCCCATGTTTTATTGAAAACAAGAATGTCATCTAAATACACAATTACAAAATCATCAATAAAAGGCCTGAGTACATCATTCAGAACTCTCATGAAAGTGGCAGGAGCATTAGTTAAGCCAAAAGGCATAACTAGCCATTCATATTGCCCTTGCTTTGTTTTGAAAGCAGTCTTCCATGCATCTTGTTCTGCAACTCTGACCTGATGGTAGCCACTACGCAAGTCTAACTTGGAAAAGTAAATAGCTTCTTTCAGCTGATCTAATTCATCATCTATGGGAGGAAGAGGATAACGATTCTTGATCGTTATTTTATTCAGTGCGTTGTAATCAATGCACATCCTCCACGAGCCATCTTTCTTTCTCACCAAGAAAATTGGAGATACACATGGTGATGTGCTTGGCCTTATGAACCCTTTGTTGAGCAGCTCCTATACATGCTTCTTGATCTCTGCATTCTCTAAAGTGGATAACTTGTACATTCCAATGTTAGGCAATGGAGCATCTTGCTGTAAATGAATATCATGTACAATTTCCCTTTTGGGTGGCAGACCTTTAGGTTCTTGAAATAGGATATCATATTTTGAAACAACTTTTTCTAAATCAGCTTTCTGTTTAACATCACAGCCTTCAAATGCATTGGTTTTATCAGGGGTCTTTTCCTTTACAACCATTAGTAAAAATTTCTTGCATGAATTTACAATTCTTTTCATCTACCCTAAGCTAATGAGAGTGTAGTTATTTTTGAGCTGATGAGCTCTTACAATATATTCTATTCCATCTTTTGTGAGTTGATACTTATTTTCAGTTCTATAGAAAATGGTTTTTCTATCATACAATTAAGGACTTCCTAAAACAATACCACATATATCCAGGGGAACTATATCTAACTCAACCTCATCTACAAAAGTTGACCCAAAAGCAAACCTAAGTTTACATTGTCTAGTCACTTGTAGCTTTGCTTTATCACATACCCATCCTAATGGATATGGCTTCTTGTGAGGTGTGGTTAGTAGTCCCAACTTCTTTACAATTGCTTCAGAAATCAAGTTTACTTGTGAACCACTATCAAATAAAGTATCAATCTTTTGACGCTTGGAAATTACTCTAATATGAAAAATCTCATGCATTTTCCTCTCATTTTATTCATTATCAATAGATTGTGCAGAATTACTAGTAGATGCTTTAGAATTTTTACCTTTTATACCTATGGCTATGAATGTTGTTTCATCACCTAAGTCTAACCCCAAGTCTTTCTGAATAGCAGCAGTAGTCTTCTTCTTCTTTCCATTGAACTTCTTGGGTTTCAGCTCCGGATGCAAAGACCAGCAATGATCAGCATCATGTCCATCCTTCTTGCAGTGAGTGCATGAAGGTTTGTCTTCCTCTCTTTCCATTTCTGCTTCCTCTTTTCCTTGTTCTTGCTTGCAGTGGGTTTTGATGATCCCCCAATCTCTGGGTTCACATTCTTGCCTCTAGCCTCCAAATGTGTAGCCTGAACTAATACCTCATCTATGCTAGTAGGGTTAAACATGAGAATGGTGTGCCTCAAATAGCTATGCAGACCACCTATATACTTCAACAAAGTTTCAGGTGAGTCTAGAGAAATGCCTAGAATTAAAGCTCTTTTTCTAAATTCCTGGGTATAGCTTTGTACACTTTGCCCCTTTAATTGGCGAAGAGTTTTCCAACTCATCATTGCTTGCTGCATATAAGCTAGTGGATAGAATTGTTTTTTAATGGCAAAAACAAATTCACTCTAGGTAGAAAGAATTTTACCATGCTTCTTCAAATCAGCTTGTGTCTTGCCTTCCCACCACAGTAGGGTAGTTTCTCCAAGGCGAAGGCTGGCTAGCTGAATCTTTCTCCTTTTTGAATTAATGTTCTGCACCCTACAATATACATCAATTTGTCTAATCCAGTTATCTAGATTTTCTGCATTTAATTCTCCATCATATATTGGAAAATCAAATTTTACATCTAATTTAATCAAAGGGCTAGAAGGAGGTGTTGATAGAGGAGGCTCTTTCCCTTTCCCTTTGCCTTCTGAATGGCCATCTAGAAGAGGTTCCTCTGTTCCTTTGTCTTGTTTGGAGGTTGAAGTATCTTCACCTCTACCTTTCTTAAATTCTCGATACATCTCTTCTACCATGGCTCTCATGGTCATGAAACTGTCCATGAACTGAGAGTCTGATTCCAAGGGAATTTCTTCTGCCATTTTCCTCCTAGGATAGACTCTTCCTATTTTTGGGTTAGTCTCAACCAATTCTCCTTCTCCTAATTTGAGCTTTGACCTAGTTAGCATTCAACAATCCAGCACAAGCTTGTCTAACCTTAGCAAACCTAAAGCTCTGATACCACTTGATCTGATAATGAGATCTTAGACAATTATTAAGGTATTACAAACTCATGTGCATGGATTTTCCTATGTTACTTTGTGCAATGGATCGATAAGATTGTGAAATACATAGACAATGAAGCAGTTAAAGAACATAATAGACAACACACATCAGCACAACAAGTTTAATAAGGATTTGACCCAACACTCCTGGGCTACGTCTCCTGGTCTAGCCTTCAGTGGTGACCTCTCTATTATGTCTTCAAAACAGAGTTTTACAATAGTGTGAGCTCAATTTGAGTCTCAACACACAACAGATACAATAGAAAGAGTTTTGCTTGAACCCCTCAAGCCTCTCTGAGTACACAAACTCTCTCTATCACTTTCTTTCTTTGTCTTTACTCTGTCTGAGGACTTCCTGTTCATTTTCTGCCAATCTATGTCTTTAAATCAAATCAGCGCTGCCTGTTCATTTCCTCTTCTTAGGTTTTTTGGCTTCCCAACGTCTGTCCGCTCAAATCCCCCTTTGAGCGTTAGCAATCATTGCTAAACGCTTTTAGGGATGGTGTCCACCTGTACTGTAACGGAATGGGTCATCGGGCCTTTGAAATCCTTCGAAATCTCCATTCTTTGTTTACACAGAGAAATACGTTCAAACACAAGAAAAGTCTGCCAAAAACTATCTATTGGACTTCAAATATCCATAAATCTGCCTTATACTCCTATCAAGTCTGCTTGTATACCAACATCGCATCTCCACCGTTGATCTGGGGGATCCAGAACCAACGGTTGTGGTTCATTTCGGGTGGCCCTTTTGTATGGGGGTTAACCACCCGATAAGGGTGGTTTTCTCTCCCCTTAGCCTAGACACATGGTAGCCATTATATGGGATCAGGCAGAGCCCGACCTAAACCACTTATCGCCTTTGGTCCTCCCGAAATCTTGCCTGTTTTGTGATTTCCCTTTATATTAAAAAATACATTAAAACGTGAAATCCCACTCATATCGGACTTGAAATAGTATTCAAAAGCATTAATAAACCCTTTTGGGTCCGTAATATCACATCGGACGCATTTCCTTTGTAATCCATTCCTTTGGCGATAATGCGAAATACAAAGGAAATTGTCGCTTTCCGGATTTCAAAATATATAGAATATCGTCTATAATCTTATCGAGTTCGTCTATCATTATCATCACTATTATCGGCCTCGCTCCATTGAAATGTGTCGACGCGATATTGTGATGCGATTGATCACAATCACATATCATAGATACGCCGGGCCATTGTAAGCGCTCCTTTGCATTTGCCGATAGCGATACTGCGATGCAACTTGGGCCATCGATCTGCACGCTTGATCGATGGTCCTCATTGACCCCACCAATCGTTGTCACGTATTCCTTGTGGTCTCCACCGATAGCCTCCCTTTGCCACCGCTGATTGCGATTCACCAATCGGATTTGGACCGTTGATCGGCCAGATCTGACGACTCCGATTCAAAGTTGCTTTGACCACCGATAAGCCTGTTTTTCAATGTTTTCTTCATGTTTTTGCCTCCCGATAGTGTAATCCGAATTTTTAACAAGTTCTTCTTATGTAATAGTTTTGAGTGTTTGAAGACTTAGAGGGTTTCTAGGATCCTTGGATCACTACTTCCAAGAAAACTTCCACCAGTAGCAAGAACAAGTACATTACTTTGTAAGTGTTGAATAATCAGCACTGCCTACTAGGGGTGAAACGATATATTATAATATCATTTAAGATTTAAAGAGATCCTGTGCCAAAATTTCCATCTTGGAGCTTATGATGATAGCAGGTGAGCGTGAAGTGCTTGTCTAAGTATTTTCATAATATTCAGGTGACAAATATTCTACTTCTCGAAAGGTGTTGGATAAGTCTTCTAGAACCCTTTGATTTGTAGTTAACACTGTAACAATATATGCTAGCATTCTTTGCCACCCATTTTTATTAATTTGTGAAAATTTTAATTGTAATGTCCATAATTGTTTAGTTGATTTGGTTGCATCTATGAATGTAATTCCATTCTCTATTGCTAAGAAAATAAATGCTAGCTGGTATAAAACTGGTACACAAATTATTCAGCTGGACAGATCCCTTGTCCAAGCTATTGGTGAACTCAATAATGTTATTATCCAATTATCATCTAACCATGGATTTCACCAATTATAAACATTATAATTATGGACATCTTTGAAGCCTATGGTGTACTCCTAAGTAGAGACTGGTCTAGTAAATTACAACAATATTTTTCTACAGATTGGTGACATTTATGGCTTCCATATAAGGTTATAAACAACCATATTTTAGTGGAGAGTGAGGCATACATGAAATATACTGTGACATCACTTGAGGGTCATAATGAGTATGTTTCCTTTGCCAATTTAATATTTGGATTTCTTTTTTGGAAAATGATCATGGGTGTTATCAAGCACAACCATCACTCGTCACACCTAATACACAGTTGGAGCTCCTTCCTTGTACTCCAATTAGGGGTAATGAATCCTATAATATAGATGTACATAATAGTAATAATAGTTTACAAAGCAGTTTAGTAGCTAATAATATTTGGAATTTATACTTTGATGGTTCAATAATGTAGGATGGCTTTGGAGATGGTTACGTACTCATAGACCCACACAATAAGAAGTACATTCTATCATGTCATTTGGAGTTTGAGTGTACAAATAATATAGTCGAATATGAAGCACTCGTACTTGTACTAAAGATTTCGATCGACTTGAAGGTCGATTTTCTAAGGGTAATTGGTTAGTCATAAGTGGTCACTTGTCATGTACGAGATATCATCCACTCTGTTTCACCAAATCTCAAAAACTACCAATTGGAGGTATGACATTTAATTAATCATTTTAAATCTTTTAATATTATTTATGTTCCTAGAATTAGGATTGTTGCAGCAGATACATTATCTAGTGCAATCGCTAGAATGTTGCCACTAAGAAATGGTTTTTCTATATATATTATATATAAGATGTTTGTAACTAATAACATCACTAATTTTTGTGTTTTCAATGACAACCAACATATACTACATTTTATGGCTAATGTAGATGTGTTTAAATATGCTTCCATTGAAGAGGATGAGCATGGCAAGGATTTGCAGGGGGCATCTAATTAAATGAAAGGAAATACTATGCCTAAGGGTGTAGTGTCCTTGGAAAAATTATATGACCTGAAAATGAGTTCAGAGGACCAATTAATACTAAGTCTCAGAGCTCGAAGTTTTCATCTAAACAAGTAAACTTGGAAACTCAATAAGATCTGAAATATGTAAACTCATTACTTGTTGTTCTTCACAAGAATTATAAGCATTCATCTGCCTATTCAAACAATACCGCGATGTGTTTGCATGGACATACGATGATTTAAAGACATATGATACTGATATTATCTAGCACATCATTCACATTAAAGAAGGGGTAAAACCTTTTCAATAGAATCTAAGGAAAGTTCATCCAACGCTGGAACCTCTGATCCAAAAGGAATTGAGAAAGATGTTGGATGCTCAAATTATTTTCAAGGTTAGACATTCCACTTGGATTTCGAATTTGGTCTAGGTCAGAAATAATTATGGTGAAATAAGTTTATGTGTTCTTTCACAATCTCAATCGAGCGTTAGATAAAGATAATTACCTAGTGCCATGCATGGAACAATACTCAAAACAATATTTGGGTATGAGATGTTCTTGTTTCTAGATGGTTTTTCTAGCTGTAATCAAGTGCTAGTGGTAGAATTAGATCATCTCAAAACTACCTTCAGGACCAAGTGGGGAGCATTTTCCTTTAAGCTTGCTGCTCGGGCTTATCAATGTTAGTTCTACATTTCAACAAGTGATGGACATCACTTTTTGTGGCATGATTGGCCAAAGTGTAGCTGTTTATTTAGATGATGTTGCTATATTTTCCAAAAAAAGATCAGATCATGTACCTCATTTGAAGGAAATATGTGAGCGGTGTCATAAATATGGGATTTCTCTTAGTCCCAAGTAAATAATATTTGGTGTGTCAAAAGGGACTCTCTAAGGGCACATAATTTTAAAGAGTGAAATCAAATTTGATCCTAAAAGGGCCAAAGGTATTACTCTAATCATGTTCCCGGTGAATAAGAATGTTATGCATCTTTCTTAGGAATGATTAATTTCCTGTGAAAATTCATCTCTGATTATGCTCAAATAGTTAAACCTCTTCAAGAGATGATTAAGAAAGATGTGACTTACAAATGGGACAAAAGGGAAAATGATGCTTTTGCTCAAATTAAACAAGATATTTCTGATGTGCCTGCATTATTTAGTGCTGATTATGGAAAATATTTCCTTCTTTACACTTTTTCTTCGAATTCATCTATTGCAGCCGTACTGACTCAGAAGGATGAAGAAGGAAACAAACAACCTATTTCTTTCATGAGTGTTGGCTTACAGGGGTCAAAGATAAGTTATCCTTCCATCAATAAACAAGAGTATGTTGTGTATAAGCCAGTGAAATACTTTAGGCCCTTTCTTCTTAAATCTCACACAATCATATTTGTGCCTCATCTAGCAGTCATAACACTATTTGTGCAACACAAGCTGGGTGAGAAGAGGGAAAATTGGATGACCTATTTACAAGAATATGATATAGAGTTTAAAGAAATTCATACCATTAAGAGTCATGGCCTCTGTCAACTTGTAGTCAAAGCGAGAGATGCTCCCGAGCAAGATCTTTTAGGTGGGGAGAAGGAAAATGTTGAACACATTCCCCAAACCAAATCTAAAATGCTATGGTATAACAATATACAATAATTCCTACAACACGCCACCTTGTCCATGCATTTATTGAATAAACAAAATATGGAAATTTGTCTTAAATATCTATACTATCATCTCGTTTATGGAGTGCTTTTAAAAAAGCAACATAACAATATCTTGCTCATACGCCTTGAGCCACAAGATACTTATAAGGTTCTAAGAGATCTACACGACAGACCGACAAGTGGTCACTATGCGAGTGACACAACTATGCATAAAGTAATGAAGGTTGGTTATTATTGGCCCACCTTATTCAAAGATGCTCATGCTTATGCTCACAAGTGACCAACTTGTTAGAGATGCATCGATCGAGATCAAAAGTCAGCTACCCCACTGCTACCAATAATAGTTGAGGGACCATTCTAACAATGGGGACTAGATGTTATCAAAGAAATATTTCCAAATCTATTGAAGTAACACCGATACATTCTAACAATGATAGATTACTTTACTGGGTGGATAGAGGAACTTCCTTTCAGACAAGTTAACGACTAGGAAGTCATCCACTTCTTAAAGAAGAATATTATAACTAGGTTTGGCATTCCCACATCACTTGTCTTTGATAATGTGACTTATTTTTTTGTTGAAACTTTATGAATTTGCATTAGAAAATGTTATTGTATTAAAGCATGCATTTAAATATTACCCACAGGGAAGTGGTTTAGCTGAATCAAATAAAAAAAATCTTATCCACATAATCAAGAAAACCATCTTCTTTGAGCAAAGGAATTGACACAATTCTTTGACAAATGCTTTATGGGATGATCGTGTTAATCCTAAGCCTTCCCTTAAAACCTCACTGTAATTTTTGATTTATGGTAAGGAAGCCATCTTTCCTATGAACCTGTATCTCCCAGCCTTATAACTCTCCCAAGAGTCCCAAGGTAGACCTTGCCTTCTGATTCAAAGCAGGATAGATACCTTACTCAAACATGAGGAATAAAGGCTCAAAGCCAAAGAAATATTTTTCCTCCATCAAAACTGCATTAAGCGTTTGTTTTGACAAGAAATCCACAGGGACAAAGAGTTTCAATGTGGGTGGCTTAGTATTGAAGTGGGACACAACCCACGAAGGTAAAGGAAAACACATGAAATTCCAGCCTCTGTGGATTAGCCCTTTCACCATTGAGGAGAATCTTGGTCATAATACTTTAAATTTGAAATCCCTAGATAGGAGGACTGGTCCTCTTCCCGTAAATGGCTGAGATTTGAAGCATTATTTTCAATAACATCTCTACGTTTCATCTCCTGTATAATTTTCCTATTATTTTATTTTCCTTTTGTGCCAGTCGTATGTATGTCATGTCAAGTCAGGTCCTATCTTTTTTATTTTATTTTGGTCATTATACATAAATAAGACCTGGTGTGAAAATGTATGGCCCAAAAGGAATTTGTGGTCGGATAAAAGAGGAAAATGTGACAACCACAATGCTTGACTATATGTTTGTTCTTCTTCTTTTTTTGGGAATATGCCTTTGGCTAATCTAAGTCTGGATGGAAAATAAGATACATCCAAAAGGAAAATCTTGAAGGAACCTATTAGTTATGCCCATATTCTAGTATCCAAACTCCTCAACTTGGTGTAAATCTACTTGGTGTGTTACATGCTTATCCAATCTAGTAGAGAAAATATAAGGGGAAATCTAAAGAAATAAAACCAATATAAGAGGTTATATAAATACTTATTTGAAGGGGTAACCTCCTCTGCTCTCAATAAGTTGGGATCCCTCTTCCACCTATTGAAAATAATAAGTGTTGAAGCACAGTCCTATTAAATAAATAAATAAAGGGTGAAAGAAGAAAAAGGTTTCCTACATAGGGAGGTGAAGCAAGTGACTTCGCCGATGTACTGTCTAAGCCTGCTGGTAGTAGAACAATGTTTGTGCTCCTGTAGTGACTCGGCGGGGGTACTGTCCAAGCCTGTTGGTAGTGGAGCAACACCAGAGATGAAATTCATACTATGAATATCTTAAACTCACCAAGCACATTACCCTTTCCTAGATTGAAACAATTGTGATTTGGCATATATTTTTTGTGTTTGAACCAAGTGAAAGGAAGTGAGGTACTATGTATATAACAGGTCGAAAGGGAAAATTAAGACACTATGATTAGTGAATCAATAATTCCTGAAGGCATGACACTTAAACTAAAAGAATTAATCCTAAGCAGAGAAGCTGAAGTCCACCTAGTGTATCTCCAAGTGTTTTCACTACTACATTAGCCTCCAAAAATTTCATTACATTCAAATTTTGGAGCCTACCTCATTGTTATATCAAGTGTCGCCATGGTCGATGTTGGGCCTCCAAAATTTCATCCACTTTCACCTTCATTTCCATCATTTTACCCTCATTTCGTAACTTTATAGCCCCATAACCTTACATTAAGTAACCATTTTCATAATCATATGGGTTTATCCTTATTATTTTCCAAGTCATTGATTTTAAGTATTTTAAGGGAATTTGTGATTAAATATTAGGAAATTAACATGCTTTCATATGTATCTAAAAGTTTTTTGAGTTTTCTGATATTGTAGGCCTACTTAGATATTCTAGAAGGGCCCTACTTGGCCACCCAACCACAAATTCGAATTTCAAATTCCAACTCATGAAGATTTGTGGAATAATTGTAGAAGATGTGGATCATTGACTATGCACATTCAAAGGAGAAGAATCATGGATGAGATAATTTTGAGAGGATTTGTATCTTATATTTTTAGGAGATTGGTTGTAACCACAAGAGATAAATGTGGATTTAGGAGAGATCTAAGGATCTATGTTTATTGAATAGTTATCATTAATTTTTGTATAAATAGGAGTGCACCCTTCATAAAAGCGGTTAGTAGCTAGTGGTTAAGTGTTAGTGTTAGTGTTAGTTGCTAGTTGGAGGTTCCAAGTTCCATCCAAGATGTGATGGTTGTAAAGTGTGCTTGCTGACGAATGGAGAGCCCCCATCAACCATAGTTTTCACACCTTTATACATATTGCTAACATAGTGTAGTTGTTTTATTTCATTTAGTTTCAGCAAGTGTGTTTTCATTTTATGTAAGTGTGCTTTTCCTTTTAGCAAGTGTGATTTCATTTTAGCAGGTGTGGTGTGATTTCAATTCAGTAAGTGTGATTTCAATTCGGCAAGTGTGATTTCATTTATGCAAGTGTGGTGTGATTTAATTTAGGCAAGTGTGGTGTGATTTCAATTCTGCATGTGTGATTTCATTTATGCAAGTGTGGTATGATTTCATCTATGCAAGTGTCATTTCATTTTCAAGCAAGTGTGATTTCCTTTATGCAAGTGTGATTTCAATTTCTTTATGTTTGGCTTGGTTTGGATTAAATTGATTTAATTTTCTTTGTAATTAGTTTTAATTGCATTAGATTAATATATTCTAATAAATAAACATCTTGTACATATAGTACAGGTATACCTCACCAGTTATACTAACCCTGGGTTGATAATTAATGACAGTGATTTAGCTCACAATTAAATCATCCAACATTTTAGCATCATTGCTGAGGAGGTATACATAGGTGTTTATTTTGAAAGTTTAGATAACTCATGATGGTTGCATTCATTTTTAAATGCATGGTTAAAATCATATTAAAATCATTTATGATGCATATTAGATTTCAATAAATTTTCAAAACTTTGTACTAATCTGTGTGCATAACAGGAATTATCAACTAGTTGGAGTAATTCACAAAAAATTAAGAGTTTGAAGAATGTTCTTCGAAGAAATTTCTTGAATCTTAGCAATAGCTGGGATATCTACCTCTCAAGAAGAATTTATTTTAACTCCATACGGAAACTTGTCTATCTCTCCACCTCCACAAGAGGATCTTCAAGTCTCTTTTGATTCCTCTTGTCAATTTGTTGAAGAGATTAAACAATCATGCAATACTTTTTATGGGGAGAAACCAATATAATCTAAGATTGAGGAATGCATAATAAAGGAGGATATTCAATGTGATCTAAACCAAGAAAGGAATCAGAAATGTCATGGCCTTATTTAAAGATGGTTCCAATCAAGGATCAAGTCACATCACTCTTTCATTCTTCCTTACTTATTGATTGTATTATCAAAACAACCGTCTTTCATGTTTCGATGTGTTTTAATGCATATTTTTCGAAACTAAGCATGAATATTTTTTACTTCTATTACACACATGGTTATACTGGAAATATGCACACACTTGAAACAAATTTTCTATTTCTAGTAGAGTAGAATAGGATAGAATTAATGAATAAAAACCAAGTTTGGTGATGTGTGTTTTTTTTTTAAATTCATATTTCAATTTATTTGCAATTATATTTATTGGTGGTGCAGTAAGAGCCACCCAGCTCATTAATCATTTGCAGGAAGATGTAGAAAGAGAAGGACTATTTGAGAAGAAGGAAACAAATAAAGTTTTGAGAGCCAAAATTTGAGTTAGAGATCAAATCCTTTCACTTTGTATTTTTAATTTCACATTCCAAATGAGTAGATTATTTCAATATTGTTGATTATGCTCTCTTCTTGTGCCCTCTGTGATCTGGAAGATCAGAAAATAAAATTGAACAAAATTAGTTTTAAAATTTTACAATAAAAATTGTATAAGAGATCTAAATTCATAATCAAAAGTATAATAATAGGATTTTACAAATCTCAAACAGAAAAAATAATGTCTCCAATGGATCCAACACTATCGAAAACCCTTGTTTTGACTCTTTTTGCACCTCATTTGGCCAAAAATTGAGTAAAATATCATTGTTTCAAGTTTTTGCCCAATTCTGTTGTTAATAATCCTACAATTTGAACTAAACCCAACCTGTGCCCCTTGAACACGGAAACTGCATGCAAACCTGGCCTATATTCCCAATTCACGGTCAAATTTGTAGGAAGGTTAAAACTACCACTAAGCCCCAATTTTTCCACCGATGTGGTCATATGGAGGGCCATTGTTGGCTTGTTGGGGCATGACCCAGGTTTGGAGGTGTTTTAGCCAAACAAATCCTGGTACTACTAGCCCTTTCAGCAACATTCTACAGAGTGTGGACTGAGGTCTCACCCAAAGTAGTATGGGAGGGTGCTAGAACCAAGTTTCCACACCCTGGAGATGTCTGATGAGTTCAAGTGGTCCGCAGTTCGACCCTGCGCATACTTTGCTACACACAATTACCCATACCTCGCAGCCTGAGATGCTGCCTTCACGCAGTCCTACTCAGGGGCCGAACAGTGTTATTACCCAATTCCTTACTAGTAATCTAATATTATTTTATTAACTTAGCTTATTTGTATGATTTTAGTTATACTTAACAATATTCACAATTCATACAAGTGCACGCAGTAATGAAATAGTATATTCGCAAATGATATCAAACATGTAATAATTCAGAACAAATACACAGAAGTGGTAACAAAACCTTTCTTTATTAATCTCTTCTCTGGTTACAAACTCAACTCTACCCTACACACTCAGCTGCAAGGGTACGTGCACTCAACTGCGAACTCTACTAGGCCTTTGTGCACTCAGCTGCAGAGCCTTTTCCTATTCTACGACCCAAGACACACTTCGCACTTTGACTTAGTCTTTAAGACCCTTCATGCCCATCCTCTACTAGATGTCTTTACAACTTAGAGCCTTGCTCTATTTATACAATCCCATGGTCCGTGGACCATGGGTAGGCCGTCATTACATTCATAACTAGGGTGGACAACCCTATGACTCTAACATACATTTTGTGCCCGCAATTCGCAGAGCTTTACAACAATATCAACTCAAAACTTGGGCTTTGAGCCCCAAAACATGCCATGGGGGGATTCCATGCCCAACAGACCCCCAACACAAACATCATGACTCACCCTCGAGTCACTCTATCAGCGCGGCGATCTTGGCGCAGAGTCCCTCCAATTATTCTTGAACAATACTAATGTCTGTAGCGCACTAAGCTGTTGCTTGTTGAACCTACTGCATCCATTCTTCTAAGACCTTGGTGACTGAACTGTTCCCATCCATCTTGACTGGTATATGTTTATAGTCTCGTGCCTTTGTCCGGCTCCCTGGAGCGTGAAGACTGTGCTTCTGTCGGTTAGTCAAATAGCCGGCCCACCCGTGTAAGGCTTCAAGCGACTGCCATTCACTTTTCCTGGGAAGGGTTCTCCATTTAATTTGATGAGCTGGACCACGCCTCCATCTATGACTTCCTTAACTACGTATGGTCCCAGCCAATGCATCCTAAATTTTCCTGGAAATTTTTCAAACTTACTGTCATATAGCAGTACTAAGTCATTTACTTTGAATGTGTGCAACTTAATATGACGATCATGCCAAGCTTTCTCATGCTGCTTTTGAACCTGCTGATGAAAACCAACCAAGAACCATTCCTCCTCAAGTTCTTCTAATTGCGTAAGTCATTCTTCCAGAGCTTCGCAGTCTGTCATCGCTGTGAATGCTACTATTCGTAGACTAGGTACGATATATTCCATTGGCATGACATCTTCCACACCATAAACTAACTGGAAAGGTGTTTGTCTCGTCAGTTTATTGCACGTTGTTTTGTAAGCCCATAGCACTGCCGATATGCGCAGGTCCCAATCACTTCACTACGTGTTGCACACTTTGGTCAGCACAGTCTATAGTACTTTGTTGAATGCCTCCACTGTCCCATTAGCTTGTGGGTGATACGGTGTACTTTTCTAATGATACACCTGGAACTCTTTTGTGAGTGCGCTGATGGTTTCATTTAGGAAATGTGTTCTGTAATCACTCATTAAAATTTTCAGATAGCCAAATCGGGTCAACACGTTGTCAAATAAAAACTTCGCAGCCGTAGCGTCCGTGCAGTCTTTGACCGGCTACGCCTCTACCCATCATTTCAAGTACTCCGTGGTGGTGATGATGTAGCATGTGCCCGTCTTTCCCTGAGGTTTGATTGGTACCACAAAGTCGATTGTCCATTTCTCAAACGGCTGTAGTGTCATTTGTGGATTTAATGGCATCTCGTCCCTCCGTGATGGTTTTCTAGTCCTTTGACATATATCGCAGGCCTTACAGTGTGCTTTCGAATCCTGGTGCAGGGTTGGCACCATAACCCTGCGCGAAGTATCTTTTGTGTCGTTTCTCGTCCTACATAGTGTCCTCCTGCAACGTCCCCATGTGCTTCCACAAGGATCTAACTTTGTTCAAATTTAGGTATGTATCTTCGTAATATCTCATCATTGCCCATTTTATATAGGTGCCCTGTGATGATAGAAAAATTTGCCGCACGCACCACTAATTCCTTCTTCTGTTGGATAGAGTATTCCTTCGGCACAGTCCCTGTGTTCAGAAAGTGGAGTATATCTTCGAAGTGTCCATCCGCAATGTGCACAGCAAAAATTTGAGTGTCAGGTAGTCCTCCTCCAAATTGTTGGGTTCCTCGCCCATCTCAATGCATGAAAAGTGATCCACTCTTGTGTTCAGGCCTCTCGGCTTTACTATGACCACAAAATCATATTCCTGGAACAATAAGAGCCACCTGCATATGCGCCCCCCCAACACAGGCTTATTGACCAGGTATTTCAGCACGGAATGGTCTGTATACAACTTGAAATGTCCTCCAAGAAAATAGTGTCATATTTTTGGAGTGCGTACACCATCACCAACCCCTCATGCTCGGTCATGGAACAGTTCTTCTCTGCTTTGGAAAATCTCTGACTTGTAAACGCGATAGGGTGATCCAAGCCTTCCCCACCCTCTTCTATGAGCACTGCTCCCAGCGCGATACACGACGCATCAACATGGACATGAAACTCCACATCCCATTTTGGGAAGACCAGGATTGGAGTGGAGGCCAATTCCCCCTTTAGGACATCCAAAATTTTCATGCAATCATCATTCCAACAAAATGTAACATCCTTTTTCAATAGTTTTCCATTGGCACGGTGATTTGGGCATATCTTTTGATAAACCTTTTGTAGTACCTGGTGTGTCCCAAGGTAGCGCGTATTTATTTAACACTTCGCGGTGCCTCCAAATTTAGAATAATGACAATCTTCGTAGGGTCCACCATCAGTCCATGTTTGTAGACCACATGTCCCAATAGGTTTCCAAAGGGAACGAGGAATGTTCACTTCTTAAGGTTCAGCGCAATCTGGTGTCGTCGGAAAGTATCCAACATCAAGTGTAAGCTTTCTACATGGTGCTTAACTAATCTGAAGACAGTCCAATCATCTAGGTAAACCTCCAAGAACTTGTGGATGTATTCTTTGAACACGGAAACAATGATTCACGAAAAGATGGTTGGTGCGTTCTTCAATCCAAACCGCATAACAGTGTACTGAAAGCAGCCCCATTTTGTTGCGAAGGTTGTTTTGCTCCTGTCTTCTAGCGTGATCTTGATCTGGTGGTACCCCAAGAACCCATCCATGAATGAGTATGCTTCTTGTCCACCAACATTTTCCAATACTTCATCTGTGAACGGTGTCGGGAATGGGTCATGTACACAGGCGTTGTTCAACTTCCTGAGGTCCACGCATATTTTTATTTCGCCCTTCTGCTTTTTCTCCAGTACCACCATAGGACTCACCTAGTCGGATTCTTCCACTGGCTCAATAATTCCGGCTGTGAGCATTTTGTCTAGTTCTATGCAAAGCTTTTCCTTATCTTTCAGATTCAAGCGGTAAGGCCTCTGCTTAACCGGCTTCGTGTCGGGTTTCAGGTTGATCTTCATCATCCCTAAGTCGCCAACGATCCCTTTTAAGTTTGTAATCTTGGTGGGGAATAAGTCTTGGTACTTGCGAAGTAACTCAGTGACCTTATCCACCATGGCATCATCCCAATAGTCTTCGAGCATGGCATACTTTGGTTCTGCCTCCATCCCAATGTTTACCTGCTTCATTTTTAGTGGCATAGTGATGTCGAGATCCTCAATCAATGGTCCTCGAACCTCGCAACATCCTTTTGTTTCTGGAATGTTAATATTTCGTTGGTCCTCATCATCCTCCTCAACATTTACATTGTAACATTCCAACGCACAGCTCAGCCGTGTCGCCCATTCCAGCTGAAGCACTTCCATTGGCTCTTGGGGTATTTTGAAGATAGATGCTTTTATTGCTTGTAGCGCATCATCAGCTGTATCACACCAACAATCTTCAAACATGAAAGTTAATAGAAATCCCTCACATAGGATATCCCATTCGCTCGTACCATGGCAGAGCTCTGTCTCAGTATACCAATTCATGGGTATGACATCCAGGGTATGATAGAACAAATGCACCCATTTACGTTGTAGCTCTTCCCCGTAGACCTTGGTCCATTTCACGAGGTGTGCACGTGGATAATCACGTCCATCATATTTATCTATTAGCCACATCTGTCGTTTCCCAAATTGTAGGTGCATCATCCTTTTGCATTCGCGCCAGTCGCCGAAACTCTGCTGGTGCATACCCCACCACCTTGCGGGCGTAGCGCGTAATGCCCATTTCAGAGCATCGAACTGCTACTATTCTAGCATTTTGCTTTCAAATTTGTTCAGGAATTCATCCACCTCGGTCAACTCGTCATACATAGATAGATCCCTTGCCTCTGTTGCTACACATGGTAGTGACCTTATCATCATGTTGCAGTTTAGCATGGTCACCTCGTGTAACTGGTTTTTCCATCGTTCTATTTCCTTGTCTGAATCCGATGTGTAGGAGCTTTCGCACTCCCACGAAATCCTACCATCTGTTGTTGGATTCACCAAATCTTTCTCTCACATGGTTATCTTGTAGATACAGTTGAGATTGTCATCACTATCATCGTCGCACACCAGTTCTGTGTAGTGTGCTCCTTCCACACAGTCTAGCTGTACCACTACACATAGTGACTTTTTCTCACAAATCATCTTGCGCTTCTTGAGATTTATCACCCGATTCATATCAGTGGCCCAATATATTCCCAGTAGCATGGGATAGGGATTATTGTCATCAATAACCTCTATCACTTTGAAATCTGCAAGCGCACGCAAACCTTCAATATCCACTGTTACTCCTTGCAATCTTCCCATGGGTAGGATCTTTTGTTGATTCGCCATTCGCAATTGAATAGGAGACCACTACAATGCGGGCCTGCCCATGTGCTCCCATGTCTTCTTTGGCAGTACATTCACGTTTGATCCTAGATCCAGAATTACTTGATCCATTTCATACTCCCCGATTTGCGCAGTCAATCTCATTTCCCTTCCTATTCGCAATGTATGTTTCCTGAGCTTCTGGACGACGCGCAGTTATCTTGACCCAGTGCACCTAGTGATAAGTTCCTGCAGTCCTTTCACAGCCTTGCTATTTTGTAGCAACTTCATACATGTCTCCAGAAAGGTAGTGAGCATTGAAGGATCCATCTCTGGTTCTATTCGATCCTTACTACATGAAGTGGAGGCATTCGTGAAGCACTTCTTAGCTTCCATGAATGTCTCCTTCGCGCACTCCAAAACAAATTCAGGTTCCTTTGTAGGAGCCTTGCGAACCCACGCACTTTCTTCAGGCTGCTTACCTTTGTCATCTCCTGTCATGATACTACTTCAAAGCACGATGTTTACATTCGGGTCCTCTTCACGCGGCTCAGATCTCATCATTTGTAGGTTCTGAGTCGGGGGAGGCTTGAGTATTCCTTTATCATGCAACCTTGCTATCAGTGTAGGGCAGTCCTCCGTCTCATGATAAAATTAGGTACAATATAAACATGATGCTCTCATCAGATTTGTACAATCGCAGGAATAATTCCCTGGCCCTCCACAATTGTAACAAATCAGTTGCCCGCGACCCCTTCCTGGTCCCATTCCACCTCCACCCCGTCCGCGCCCCTCAAATCCAGTGCATGCCATCCTTGCATTTTGATCGAGGGCTCGTGTTTTGGTCTGCACCTTGTAGGTAGGGGTCCGATCCATCATTAGTTCATAGTTTCTGTAGGTGCGCTCATCATCGCCTACCGAACTACAAAAATTATAGAACAATTGTTGGGATGTCTACTTATACTTTTGTAATAGATGAAAATTATCCATAGCATGTTTTCCTCCTATCTGACAAATCACACACCATAATGCAGGCGCCGCGCTCGGTCCTACTTGCTCCTGTGGTCTCAATGGCATTGACCCTCCTCCCACCAAGTAATTCATGAAGACTGGACAATGGTCCTTGTCATGTCCCTGTCCCTTGCATTTTATGCACCATACCTCCTCGCGCACCTATGGGTGAGTTGTCCTGTCCTGTTTTAAACTATGCATTTCCAGACATAAATCTTTCAGTTGAGCATGGATTTGTTGGACTCCTAGGCTAGCATCTTGTATTGGGGTCTCGTGTAGTCTCATTGCAATCTCCAAAGCTTCGGCTTGGGTGGATAACTTCTGCTGCGACAGCACCGTCCTTAGATTAGTGACGCTACAAACCATGCGTGGTGTTGTCCATCTATCAAGGTCATGTTGGCTTCGTGAATAATTCCCTTCAGTCTCTGATCAAGCTCCCAAGGGGTCTCGCTTGGAAGAATCGCAACTTCCTTAAACTCGATGATCAACTGTGTCTCTGATTTTCGCCTGCTAAATTCTCTGTTTAGCGCATCTTGGATATCTGCAATCCTTGCATTAGGATTGTCATTATAGTGTTTAATGTACCATGTTAGTGCGCGATCCTGCACCATGCTTACTAGGGTTGCCTTCTTTATGTTATCATCCATGACCCCTTGCACTTCCCATACAGCCTTTACCAGGATCCAAAATTGGTTCGGATCTTCATTCCCTACCCCTTTGAATACTGGCAACTTTATTGCGCTTGCCATACTGAACTGTGGTGGTGGCAGAGGTGGTGTGGGCGAGTTGGAGGTGATGATGGTGAAATTAGTGGTGGTGTAGGTGGGGGTGGTATGTGCAGGATTCGCTGCCTTATCAGGTTGATCGCGGTTCTCGGGGAAACTTTTGCGAGCTCTTCCTCTTTCTCTCACGAAGGTGAAATCAGGGGACTAGTCTCTAATTCTTCGTTACTTCTGTTTCTATAGATCTTCCCACTTCGCGTGGCCCCAAACATCAATTTATTTGCATAACCTTCTTTTCACACAGTAGCATTTTAATACAAGTATTCAAAGATTTAATGTACTTACCTTGCGGTCCTTTGAGGAAGCATCGTTTCGCCTCACTATAGCTGACTGACGTATCTACTGTGAACTCGGTGATAAACCCCCCTATAATTCAATTGAGCCAATGGTCCACAACATGCATGATTCTATCTTCCGACGCTTCTAGTCTGCACACCAACTTTGGAGTCCACACAATCGGTTTGTCGAGCCTACACCTCCCCTGACTGTCTGCTAGCTTCGTGATCCACTCATACAACTTAGAGGGGAAGGATGCAAAGAAAATTTCATGGATTTCTGTATACACGTAGCGCTCTAACCACTGTTCCTTTGATACTCGTGGATTCCTATTTTCCTGTGCCGCGAACTTGTGAATCTTTCTGTCCAACCACTTTTCAATTTCTTTCTTTGTCAGATTCCAGTGACACGACATTAGACATCCCTTATGCAGATCTTGGTCCTGGCAACGGAACCATTTGTTGGCTTATTGGGGCCTAACCCAAGTTCAGAGGTGTTTTAGCCAAACAAATCTTGGTACTACTGGCCCTTTCAGCAACAGTTTGCAGAGTGTGGACTGAGGTCTCAACCAAAGTAGTATGGGAGGGTGCTAGAACTAGGTTTCCGCACCTTGGAGATGTTTGATAAGTTCAAGTGGTCCACAGTTCGACCCTATGTGTACATCGCTACGCGCACTTACTCGTACCTCACAGCCTGAGATGCCGCCTTCCTGCAACCCTACTCGGGGGCCAAACAATGTTATTACCCAAGTCCTTACTAGTAATATAATATTAGTTGATTAACTTAGCTTATATGTATGCTTTCAGTTATACTTAATAATATTCATAATTCATACAAGTGCGTAGAGTAAAGAAACAGTATATTCGCAAATGATATCAAACATGTAATAACTCATAACAGATACACAGAAGTGGTAACAAAACCTTTCTTTATTAATCTCTTCTCTGGTTATAGACTCAACTCTACCCTACGCACTTAGTTACGGGGGTCCGCGCACTCAGCTGCGGACTCTACTAGGCCTCTCCGCACTCAGCTACAGAGCCCTTTCCTATTCTACGACTCAAGACACACTTCGCACTTTAACTTAGTCTCTAAGACCCTTGATTCCCATCCTCTACTAGATGTCTTTACAACTTAGAGCCTTGCTCTATTTATATAATCCCATGGGCTGCGGACCATGGGTAGGCCAACATTACATTGAAAACTAGGGCGGACAGCCCTATGACTCTAATATACATTTCTCGTCTGTAATTCGTGGAGCTTTACAACAATATTAACTCAAAACTTGGGCTTTGAGCCCCAAAACATGTTGTGGGGAGATTCCATGCCCAACAGGCCATACGACCCTGGGTAGACCCGAATTCCTCCGTCACACCATTTTTCCTTTTGTGCTGGTCATATTACGGTTCATGGGACTCTGGGTTAGGCTAAGGCTTAGCCCTTGGCCCCCGCCCATGGTTATATGGCACTGGAGTGGCAAAGGGATAGGCATTAGCCCGACCCCTTCCCCAAAGGTGCATATGTTAAACGTTAAATAAAGGTTTTAGGACTATTGTTAACAAGTAATAACGTAGGTGAGTTGGTAAAAGCACTTTGTTGGTGTATGTTATCACAAAATCAGTACTAAGGGCTGCAGCCAAGCAAGATTTCATGTAACTCTTTCAACCAAACTTTAGACCAAATATTAGCCTCTTTGGTCAGAGAGGGCTCTCTCACAGACTTTTGATAAAAATCAATCACAACAACAGATGGCTAACTCTTCACACATTCATGAAAAAAAAGCTGGTTGGACACATATCAAATTAGTCTTCATTGGGCTATGGAGTCTCACACCTTTAGTAAACAAAAGCACTGTCATTTCATGGAAGTCAAGGCTCTTTGCATTAAATGTTCAAACATACTTCACAAAAACCACAGCTTGCCAAACACACAGGAAGTCAGAGCATAAGATATGAATTCTGAGTGATTGTGCTATAACAAGGCTGTAAAAGAACATTAAGAAAATAAAACACTATCACATTTGAACAATATAATCCATTGAGAATCTTGAGAAGAAACAACCACTGTTTTACTATTACTGTAATAAGTCTTTACATTGGCCCAAATAAACTCTGTTTTTGTATAAAATCTCCAACCCCGTTTACATCAGAGTTTCTCCTATATATAGGAAAACCAAAACTAAACTACCTTGAGTCTCCTCAACAAGCATGAGGGGAGAGCTCGATGGTCTATCATTAATTACCTTATCTATATCTAAACAAACTTATTAAATACAAAGGTATTGTGCTGTAAATACATAGAGTCCTAATCAAACTAAAACACTAATTCCATTCTCCTCGTAACATGATTCTTCTTGGATCCTTGACAGCTGTCCTCCTTTAGTTAGGCTGAGATGTGTTGGAGAAACATTCACTGAACAAGCTGACCTCGGGTGCTAGCTATACAGATGACTCATAAATTGGCAAACCTAACCACCCTATTTTCACGGTCCCTGTCTTCCATTTTTCTTTACCATTTAAAAAACACACTCCAAGTTCTTTAATACCTTTAATAACCACGCATAACACCATATGCCTTATGATCTGGATGCTTAGTGAACTGAACAGGTGTCTGCAGTTGCTTGTTGGCCCTTAATATAATATGTTTTCCATCACCCTGAAATATAGGAAACTGTTCCTGTTTGTCGGTCTTTGATTTGCCTCACCATATTCGAATCCAAAAGAGCTTGCCTTTTATCTTTAATTGACCAAAATAGAGCGGACTGCCACATCTTGGATGTGCTGTAGGCTATACTGATAGACAGGTGTCTCTCTTTCAAGTTTCTCAATCATCTCACCAACATAGCTGCTCTGCGTTTAAAATCATCACCTACAGCAGTTTCGTAGCGCGCTACGAAACTGCTGTGTGATTTAAAAAAAAAAAACATAGTCTTCCTCTAAACTCCTCACATCTGAAGGAGATAGATTTGTCACATATCACAAATAAATCAAGCATTCATAAGAAAACCATGAAGCACACTGTTCTAGCCATGAAGCACACTGTTCTTAGCTATCAACCATGGTGATCTTATGAGAACAATCCAATATCCAGTTAAATTATCTCAGCATAAATCTTTGGAGTCTGAGTGCACAAGATGAGATTGAATATTGCTCAAACCGCGCATCAAACATCCAAACTGCATCTAGCTGGAAACTAAAGTGTTGAAACTGGAAGGCTGGTTCTGTAAGATCTCAGTTTTGCTTCAACAGATATGAAAACATGCATGAAGTTCAGCCACCCCAACTTTACACTTTTATCTAGCAGACTATCTCCTCTGTTTCTGACATTCAGCATATTAACCAGTGTTTGCTAATCAACAGCAATTCCAGTTTCCGTGCCATATCCTCTTTGAATTCATTCACAAGGGACCCAGAAGTCTTAGAATTAACAATCATGGACATGCATAGTTCTATTCCTCCAATTTCCCGATACACTCCTTTGTTTATTGCTGATGGAGGTAAAGCAGGTGGAACTACATATGCTTACTCACCAGAAATAGTTTTTATAGCCTTCAGAGATACGGTGATAAAGCACCTTCATTCGCTCAAACGAATTTATGGTCCAGATCCATCATATCCTGACATTTGCTTTCCTGGTGCTGGAAAAGATGTTTCATAGCTCAGCAAACATTTTCCACAAATTGATTTGCTACTTGGTAATGGACAAAAAGTTAAATTGGCTCCTTAAGATTACATTTTCCGGCATTCCAGAGTGCATTATACTTACTGCCTGGGCAAAAATACGAAAACCTCAGTCATCCAAGAGCTCCACAAGTATATACTAAGCCAAAGCTACATTTAAAAAGCACGGATGTCTTATGGCTCAACCGTCAACTGCAACTTTCACACCACCATCTAGAAATTTTGGCTTTTTAATTGAAAAATCTGCTGATACTTCCTCGTCGCCATTGCCATTGCTGATATCTGCATTTTCTTTGTAAGCATCCACATGAACACCTAAAACAGCCCTGTCAGAAGGATCGGGGTTCCTAGACTATGCAGCATCTCATTCTAAAACTTTGGCAGTGCTGCAAGTCACACTAGGGCTTCCAGGTACAGTCAAGCGTGCAGCATTCTGAGGAAAGAATATTCCAAATATCATCCTGTAGTAGTATGCCTCCTTTTTCGTGGGTGTATTCTCAGGGTAAATGTACTTTGCATTTGCCATCATCATATTGGAAACATGATTTGCAGCATGCTCTTTCAAACCATCAATCCAACTATAACCAACACCATTGCTGAAATGCTCTTTTTGCCTGTACAAAATATGCTTTGGTAGATAAGGATTCTCCACGCGATTCTGATTCTCTCAATTTTATAACCTCCTCCCAAAGCAACTTCTCATTCCAGATATGCACAATAGGTCTCGAACACACTAACAGTTACCAGTTTGTATTTGGAGTAGTAATTCTGGATCATACTGCGACAATCTGATCAAGGCGGAATTACCTTAAATAATACGAACACCTTTCCGGCAACGATAAGCTAATTTCGACCATGTGTCTCTGTCTTTTGTCGGTGGCAGAGCTAATGAATGAACAGCTAATATCGTTTGCCATATCTTCAACATTTCGTTTGTCAAAGCTCATGACTGACACGTACGCGATCCCACAATCATGTACACCTGAAGATGACATATGCACTACCTTAGATTCAGGATCCAATGCCTTTGTCGTTGCAGAAATTGTCTTAGGAGTGAAAGCCTGTAGAAAACATGACTCTGCGCAATTTCAATTCGCTCCCGAGGACCATACATGATCTCATCCCGTAATGCTTGAAGAATTGTCTGTGTTGAGGAGTCCCTTGTAATCAATATGCTGTAGAGATTCTTTAAACATGAAGCGCAACTATACTGGTGCTATGGGTTTATTTCCATCAGGATGCATGAAGCTTAAGCTAGAATAACTACGCAACTCATAAAAATGTTGTTACAGCATTCTACCTATACAAGGTTACATGGTGTCTAGTTTTAACAGCTTGCACCCAGGTTCAAAAAGCCTGAAGACATAGCCATATTAATTTGACTAGTAGAATCATCTATTTAATCTGAGATTTAGCGGGAGTCTCAGCATCTTTGACAAGCAACAAATACCTAGTATTTCAACAGATGAGGCCGGGCGAAAATACTTGGCATAATCGGCATAATAGCCTCTCTAGTCGGGCCACCTAACCCAAAGATCGAGTCCATTTCCTTAGAAAAGAGCTATCTACCCACATAACACAAAAAGGAAAAGCAGGATGGAAGGGAGCCATATGAGATGCATGTGCACAGTTCATTGTAAAAGGGTGGCCACATAGTATTTTAAGGAATCATCTGCTTGAGTCTAGGGATTTCTCTCTGCTCAATGTACAAACTACAGGGATTGCCATGATGTGCGTATACACAAGGTACTAATTTTGCTGTAAACTAGTTTTGAACACTGTCAAATTAAGGTTTTTAACATATAAAGCCGAACCTCAACTACGAGCTGCTGATGATGACTGGTCCACCCTGAATCATTCCCTTGCCTTTGATATTCTAGGACAGTAACCTTTGGCCTTTCTACACCTTCAAAAACCTCTTTACGTAGCTCTTCTAAACTAATTCTTTCATCTTCAGCATGTTGGTTAATAACAGCAAGATTTCCTTGGGCAACAACAACAATTTATTTCCTGTTGATTTGTTGAAGAATGTTTTCTTTCATCAAATAATCCTTACTCATCGATTCAGGGGCCAAACCATTGTCAGCTGAAAACAATCATCTGTGGAAGAAATAAGAACTCTGGACCCCTAAATCGCTCAAAAATTCCATAACGGCCTTGAAGTGATGAGTCTTGAAACATGGACCCGTATTCCTCTACAAATCCAACAGCAACTTCATCAATGGCAGTTGTAGCCAGTATACCAGTATGAAGATCTCGTTCTACATCTGTAGAGCCAAACATATCTTAAAACATAGTTATACACTGACAACTGCTGATGCAAAGCCCAATGGATTTTGACAAACATGACAGCTGTGAAAGGGCCGCTATGGATTAGGATAAATCCCCAATTTCGTAGCGCGCTACAAAATCACCTAAACAGGTAGCGCTGCGAAAATGCTAAAAAAGAATTCAAGCGCTGCGAAAACACCCTGTCTTTAAACTAGGCTAAAAATTTTTAGCAACAGAATTTTCAGTGATAACAGTGGCTCCACTTGGGATAGTGTGCCCTTGTGGTGCACTAAGAACATGCAGCTCCAGTGCCTTATCCATTTGACAAACTGCAATTTGCTCGACAAGCATGACTGTAGGAGAAGGAAAGCTATTTCTAATGAAAAATGCTCAGTTGACCTTGAGCTTATTTGCATTTACCTATACCTACCTACCCTAACCATTTCAACTTCTTTTTGTTCAATCAATATGAAATTTCCAATGTAACCAATCCTCTGTTTTATCTGACATTTGACTTCTTTGACTGCATCGGAGTTCAGGGCCAATATGATAGTGTGATGACCGCTGCCACTGAAATTGTTTCTGATCTTCTTTGAAAAACTGAAATACTGGAGAGTAAAACTCTTCCATGTAATCAGCTACAGGATCCCAGAATAGATGATCAGCTTGATTTCTCTTGTAACTTTCCGGCTGTGCAAGATGACCTTCAACCACAGTGTTCAGTTCCTCAATCGTGAAAGAGAAAGGAACCAGCATAGTCTCCTTGCGTTCTGCCATAGAAAATTTCTGAGAATAATGATCATGATCATGAAAACTGTATGCCTGAATTTGTCCTTCTAAACCTTCAATTTCTTTTTCAAGGTCCTCAGCAAATTCATCCAAAAATCTCATCCTATCCTCTGCCTTGCAGTCAGAAGATTTTAAATATGAGGATAATGACAAAGAAAAAGATTCATTTGTTTCTTCTTTACTATGATCATCATTCCATTGTTTGAAACCTTCAACTGAGGGAGAGTCTGCCACCAACTCTGGCCTATCTATCCATTCCTCCAAAAACATGAGCCAAAGGTCTTGAAATGACTTAATGGATTTGGCAGGAAAGCATTCAACCCACTGTTTGCATTTCCCTTGAAGTGAATCATAGAATAACCTTATACAAACATCCTCATGTTTAACTCTAAGAAGCTCTAAAAATTCACAAAAATCTGATATATGCTTCAAGGTTAAACTCAAATCTTCTCCGTTGAATTTGGGACCATTCCTTAGAAAATATGCATCCTTGGGACAATGATTTGGGAAACCATGAATTCCTGAGAAATCTATGCATGCATACCTTGAACTAAGAATGGAAGCTTCTGGGTCCTTCATAACTCCAGTGGAATCACCATGAATGTATGAACTTTGAATTCTTCAACAATGGAGTCGCCAAGGTAGTTTTGCAGCCTCGAAAACCTTCTTTGAACTCCTGCTACCTTCAGAAATTCAATCTTAAAATTACGGGAGAGATTAAGCTTCAGGCTCCCGGCAGACGCACCAAAATGTTATCACAAAATCAGTACTAAGGGCTGCAGCCAAGCAAGATTTCATGTAACTCTTTCAACCAGACTTTAGACCAAAGATTAGCCTCTTTGGTCAGAGAGGGCTCTCTCACAGACTTTTGATAAAAATCAATCACAACAACAGATGGCTAACTCTTCACACATTCATGAAAACAAAGCTGGTTGGACACATATCAAATTAGTCTTCATTGGGCTATGGAGTCTCACACCTTTAGTAAACAAAAGCACTGTCATTTCATGGAAGTCAAGGCTCTTTGCATTAAATGTTCAAACATACTTCACAAAAACCACAGCTTGCCAAACACACAGGAAGTCAGAGCATAAGATATGAATTCTGAGTGATTGTGCTATAACAAGGCTGTAAAAGAACATTAAGAAAATAAAACACTATCACATTTGAACAATATAATCCATTGAGAATCTTGAGAAGAAACAACCACTGTTTTACTATTACTGTAATAAGTCTTTACATTGGCCCAAATAAACTCTGTTTTTGTATAAAATCTCCAACCCCGTTTACATCAGAGTTTCTCCTATATATAGGAAAACCAAAACTAAACTACCTTGAGTCTCCTCAACAAGCATGAGGGGAGAGCTCGATGGTCTATCATTAATTACCTTATCTATATCTAAACAAACTTATTAAATACAAAGGTATTGTGCTGTAAATACATAGAGTCCTAATCAAACTAAAACACTAATTCCATTCTCCTCGTAACATGATTCTTCTTGGATCCTTGACAGCTGTCCTCCTTTAGTTAGGCTGAGATGTGTTGGAGAAACATTCACTGAACAAGCTGACCTCGGGTGCTAGCTGTACAGATGACTCATAAATTGGCAAACCTGACCACCCTATGTTCACGGTCCCTGTCTTCCATTTTTCTTTACCATTTAAAAAACACACTCCAAGTTCTTTAATACCTTTAATAACCATGCATAACACCATATGCCTTATGATCTGGATGCTTAGTGAACTGAACAGGTGTCTGCAGTTGCTTGTTGGCCCTTAATATAATATGTTTTCCATCACCCTGAAATATAGGAAACTGTTCCTGTTTGTCGGTCTTTGATTTGCCTCACCATATTCGAATCCAAAAGAGCTTGCCTTTTATCTTTAATTGACCAAAATAGAGCGGACTGCCACATCTTGGATGTGCTGTAGGCTATACTGATAGACAGGTGTCTCTCTTTCAAGTTTCTCAATCATCTCACCAACATAGCTGCTCTGCGTTTAAAATCATCACCTACAGCAGTTTCGTAGCGCGCTACGAAACTGCTGTGTGATTTTTAAAAAACATAGTCTTCCTCTAAACTCCTCACATCTGAAGGAGATAGATTTGTCACATATCACAAATAAATCAAGCATTCATAAGAAAACCATGAAGCACACTGTTCTAGCCATGAAGCACACTGTTCTTAGCTATCAACCATGGTGATCTTATGAGAACAATCCAATATCCAGTTAAATTATCTCAGCATAAATCTTTGGAGTCTGAGTGCACAAGATGAGATTGAATATTGCTCAAACCGCACATCAAACATCCAAACTGCATCTAGCTGGAAACTAAAGTGTTGAAACTGGAAGGCTGGTTCTGTAAGATCTCATTTTTGCTTCAACAGCTATGAAAACATGCATGAAGTTCAGCCACCCCAACTTTACACTTTTATCTAGCAGACTATCTCCTCTGTTTCTGACATTCAGCATATTAACCAATGTTTGCTAATCAACAGCAATTCCAGTTTCCATGCCATATCCTCTTTGAATTCATTCACAAGGGACCCAGAAGTCTTAGAATTAACAATCATGGACATGCATAGTTCTATTCCTCCAATTTCCCGATACACTCCTTTGTTTATTGCTGATGGAGGTAAAGCAGGTGGAACTACATATGCTTACTCACCAGAAATAGTTTTTATAGCCTTCAGAGATACGGTGATAAAGCACCTTCATTCGCTCAAACGAATTTATGGTCCAGATCCATCATATCCTGACATTTGCTTTCCTGGTGCTGGAAAAGATGTTTCATAGCTCAGCAAACATTTTCCACAAATTGATTTGCTACTTGGTAATGGACAAAAAGATAAATTGGCTCCTTAAGATTACATTTTCCGGCATTCCAGAGTGCATTATACTTACTGCCTGGGCAAAAATACGAAAACCTCAATCATCCAAGAGCTCCACAAGTATATACTAAGCCAAAGCTACATTTAAAAAGCACGGATGTCTTATGGCTCAACCGTCAACTGCAACTTTCACACCACCATCTAGAAATTTTGGCTTTTTAATTAAAAAATATGCTGATACTTCCTCGTCGCCATTGCCATTGCTGATATCTGCATTTTCTTTGTAAGCATCCACATGAACACCTAAAACAGCCCTGTCAGAAGGATCGGGGTTCCTAGACTATGCAGCATCTCATTCTAAAACTTTGGCAGTGCTGCAAGTCACACTAGGGCTTCCAGGTACAGTCAAGCGTGCAGCATTCTGAGGAAAGAATCTTCCAAATATCATCCTGTAGTAGTATGCCTCCTTTGTCGTGGGTGTATTCTCAGGGTAAATGTACTTTGCATTTGCCATCATCATATTGGAAACATGATTTGCAGCATGCTCTTTCAAACCATCAATCCAACTATAACCAACACCATCGCTGAAATGCTCTTTTTGCCTGTACAAAATATGCTTTGGTAGATAAGGATTATCCACGCGATTCTGATTCTCTCAATTTTATAACCTCCTCCCAAAGCAACTTCTCGTTCCAGATATGCACAATAGGTCTCGAAAACACTAACAGTTACCAGTTTGTATTTGGAGTAGTAATTCTGGATCATACTGCGACAATCTGATCAAGGCGGAATTACCTTAAATAATACGAACACCTTTCCGGCAACGATAAGCTAATTTCGACCATGTGTCTCTGTCTTTTGTCGGTGGCAGAGCTAATGAACGAACAGCTAATATCGTTTGCCATATCTTCAACATTTCATTTGTCAAAGCTCATGACTGACACGTACGCGATCCCACAATCATGTACACCTGAAGATGACATATGCACTACCTTAGATTCAGGATCCAATGCCTTTGTCGTTGCAGAAATTGTCTTAGGAGTGAAATCCTGTAGAAAACATGACTCTGCGCAATTTCAATTCGCTCCCGAGGATCATACATGATCTCATCCCGTAATGCTTGAAGAATTGTCTGTGTTGAGGAGTCCCTTGTAATCAATATGCTGTAGAGATTATTTAAACAATAAGTGCAACTATACTGGTGCTATGGGTTTATTTCCATCAGGATGCATGAAGCTTAAGCTAGAATAACTACGCAACTCGTAAAAATGTTGTTACAGCATTCTACCTATACAAGGTTACATGGTGTCTAGTTTTAACAACTCGCACCCAGGTTCAAAAAGCCTGAAGACATAGCCGTATTAATTTGACTAGTAGAATCATCTATTTAATCTGAGATTTAGCGGGAGTCTCAGCATCTTTGACAAGCAACAAATACCTAGTATTTCAACAGATGAGGCCGGGCGAAAATATTTGGCATAATCGGCATAATAGCCTCTCTAGTTGGGCCACCTAACCCAAAGATCGAGTCCATTTCCTTAGAAAAGAGCTATCTACCCACATAACACAAAAAGGAAAAGCAGGATGGAAGGGAGCCATATGAGATGCATGTGCACAGTTCATTGTAAAAGGGTGGCCACATAGTATTTTAAGGAATCATCTGCTTGAGTCTAGGGATTTCTCTCTGCTCAATGTACAAACTACAGGGATTGCCATGATGTGCGTATACACAAGGTACTAATTTTGCTGTAAACTAGTTTTGAACACTGTCAAATTAAGATTTTTAACATATAAAGCCGAACCTCAACTACGAGCTGCTGATGATGACTGGTCCACCCTAAATCATTCCCTTGCCTTTGATATTCTAGGACAGTAACCTTTGGCCTTTCTACACCTTCAAAAACCTCTTTACGTAGCTCTTCTAAACTAATTCTTTCATCTTCAGCATGTTGGTTAATAACAGCAAGATTTCCTTGGGCAACAACAACAATGTATTTCCTGTCGATTTGTTGAAGAATGTTTTCTTTCATCAAATAATTCTTACTCATCGATTCAGGGGCCAAACCATTGTCAGCTGAAAACAATCATCTGTGGAAGAAATAAGAACTCTGGACCCCTAAATCGCTCAAAAATTCCATAACGGCCTTGAAGTGATGAGTCTTGAAACATGGACCCGTATTCCTCTACAAATCCAACAGCAACTTCATCAATGGCAGTTGTAGCCAGTATACCAGTATGAAGATCTCGTTCTGCATCTGTAGAGCCAAACATATCTTAAAACATAGTTATACACTGACAACTGCTGATGCAAATCCCAATGGATTTTGACAAACATGACAGCTGTGAAAGGGCCGCTATGGATTAGGATAAATCCCCAATTTCGTAGCGCGCTACAAAATCACCTAAACAGGTAGCGCTGCGAAAATGCTAAAAAAGAATTCAGGCGCTGCGAAAACACCCTGTCTTTAAACTAGGCTAAAAATTTTTAGCAACAGAATTTTCAGTGATAACAGTGTACATGAGGTCTTGGTTTTGAATCTTGTGGATGTTGTTCACCTTCACAAAATTTTAATCCACCACAAGGAGGTCACGTGGCAACCAATGGTTGGCCCATGTGGCACTCTCTCATTGGGCCACCACAACAACCTGTTGACCAATAAAAAACAACCACGTGTCAACCAATAAACAATGAAAAGTGTCAATAATACATTGGGAAATGAAGGTCCAGTCAAACTTGCCAAGTCATGACCCATGCAATGTACGGATTGCTGACTAGGCATTTTTGTAACTAAAAACTCATTTTTTTAAAGTTGTTTCCCAAAATGAATAGAACGCGATTCTGGGAGCATCTGAAGTCAGATTTTAGTGAAATAAATTGTGTTGGATTTAGGGATATGAGATATATTCTTTGACATTGGTTTCAAGCCGATCCAAGAATTTTGAATTTTGAGCATTTTCCTGATCCATGTGATCATGGACAAGGCTGGAGCACTAGAGAAAAAGGAAAAATGTAGTTGCATCCTTAGACTTTGATAAAATCCTACAAATATTAAAAATCCAACTACAATAGTTGACAAACCACCATCTGAGTCTAATTGCAAATTGTAAAGCGGCAAGGGAATGCAACGATCTAGATTTTTGGTAGCTGCAGAATCGACACAATTCAATAACTTATGAAAATTTGGTTTATGGTTTGTTGATGAAGCATTAAGTGTATGGAAAAGATATCTCAAGCTCAAAATTGGTTAGAAACACAATGAATAAGTCACCAACAAAACAATAACATGTGATCCATGGTACCACTTTCCAATCAGGTAAAAGTGCATTTAATTTTTCATTCTTGAATTTGTTTTATTAGTACTATTTCTAAGTTCTTTTGTGTATATATCAGATGAAGAGAGACTAATCCTATCTCTCTCTCTCTTGATATTCTTACATTTTATTGTAGAAATTGCTAAGTTTTTGCAGGTTCCAGGATGGTGAAAGAAAATTAATATATGCATAAGTACCTTTTTAAAGACCAAGTTTCTTCCAGAAGAGCATGATCATTCCATGACAAATCAGATCCATTACACCATTTCTACTAAACAGATACCAACTTTACCATTTCTACTCATTCTAAGCCTGCAGTCAATCGATAACTATCCATCTCCCTCCTACCAAAAACTCATTTCTTTTACAATCTTCATACTTTCCTACCTCATTTTCACTCACACTTAACTCAGAAATAAAGTCATTCAACTCCCTTACAAAGTTGAGTCAACCCATTTTCCTTTTCCTTTCTGTTAAATAATCCTTGCTTCAATGCAAATTTTCCATCTATAGTTCTTTAAATTATTATTTCATACTCACGTTAGATGATGGAGGATTCATTAAGGCCTCCCTTCTAACAAGTTTTGACCCATTGACTCTGAAACATCATCTCGGATCAAGACTAGATATCTTTCAATTAGCTTGAGGCTTGCATGCCTTAATGGCAAGTTCTCTCGCCAATAAACAATGGGAATACATCAATGTCCCCTGTTTGTCGGATCTTCTAGGTGACTCGACTACAACACATTTATAAATACCTAGTAAGATGTACTTGGGAATATTGACTCTCATTGACATCAATGGTTAGTAGTCTCGTGTTGGTTAATTGCATTCATTAATGGCCAATACTCCAACAATTTATTTTCTATATTCGACATCAACACATCTATTCACAAAGATAAGAATTATGTCACTGAGTGGGAATGAATGAATACTATATGATTTCAGCAGCTTGCAGTAGGACTTAATTCAGAATTCAGTAGCCATAGCAGTAATGATTCCAATCTCATCCTAAATTCATACAACCAAGAGAAAGGAGAAGCAAGATCAGATTCTTTTACTTCATATTCCATGATCCAATAGCAACAATCACACTCTGCTATATACATATCTTGTCCACTTTTTATGTAAGTGAAGGTATGTAATTTTCTAATATTTAATCATGTAATTCCTTAAATGCTAGAATTTTGATTTTGGAAAATCTCTCACCTTATTTATATTCCCTTTCTCATTTGCCAAAAACCAAAAACACCTTCGGTTGGGGGGGAGGGGATATTCACATTTCATGTCATATGTCACATTTCATTTCATCCTAACCAACATATTTTTCCCAAATCAAGTATTATTGTATTTTTATTCAAAAAGTTTATATGTTTTGCAATGATCAATTGATGAGCACATTAAATGGCTGACAGTGACTATGAGACTTAAAAAGGAATTCTCAATGTTTTCAAGTATTTTGATGCAAAAAAAATAACAAAAGTATTGTTACACAAGAACCAATACTCATAAAAGTTTGGTTGTCACACAAGAACCAACCATAAAAAATATATGTTGCAATCAAATGTATTTCAAAGTACACTTTGAAAAAATAATAAAATTATCAAATGATATGATTATGCAAAGTTAAAAGAGAATAAATACAAAGACAAAGCTCATATAGAAGAAAAATATTTCAAGAAGATCAACTTATGATTAAGGGAATCAATGCAATAGTTGCATGAGGGCATGCGATATCTTCATTTGGGGCATATGTTGGGCCTCCAAAATGTCATCCACTTTCACCTTCATTTCCATCATTTTACCCTCATTCCGTAACTCTATAGCCCCATAACCTTACATTAAGTAACCATTTTCATAATCATATGGGTTTATCATTATTATTTTATGTTATAAAACCAACTCACAAAAAGATAGAAAAGATAGATCAACGCCTTATAATTCAGCCTCTGTGAGGGGGCAACCTCCTTTACATTACAAAAATGAACAATTCTTAGATGATTCAAATGTCAAAACCTCCTTTCTATATATAGGAGTCTAAGGGGTCACAATATAACCAAGCCGATCTAACAATAATAATATAAATGTATCAGATGTAGTGGGATCTTATTGTATCTTTTGAATGACTGCCCACACTTCCTCGTCATTCCTTCATTCATCCCTTGCTTCATTTATCCAATCTGGTTGGATAATAGAAATGGCGCAAAGAAATGCTTCCACATCCTCATCCTTCTTGAGAGTGCATCTGCCACAAAATTTTGCTTCCCTTTTTTGTAGATGATTTCAAAGTCATAACCCAACATCTTTGTGACCCATTTTTTCTACTCTTCTGAAGATAATCTTTGTTCTAAAAAGTATTTAAGACTATCAGGATATGTTTTTACCTTGAAGTGTCTTCCCATTAGGTAGGGTCGCCATTTCTTAAGTGCATGTAGTATTGCCAACATTTCCTTCTCATAAATAGCTTTGTGTAAATACTTTCCTTTGATTGGATGACTTTCGAAAGAAATGGGTCATTCTTCTTGCATTAAAATAACACGAATTCCATCTCTTGAGGCATCACATTTCACAATAAAGGTTTTTGTGAAGTCCAGTGTAGCTAAGACTGGTGCTTGGCACATTGCCTCTTTAAGATGTTCAAAGGCCCTTGTTGCTTCTGGAGTCCATGAAAATGCATCTTTCTTCAATAATGTTGTTAGAGGTGCTGCTATTCTCCCATAATTCTCAACAAACTTGCGATAATACCCTGTCAACCTGAGAAATAATAGATGCTTTATGGATGTGGGGATTTTCCATTCCTTAATGGTTTTAATTTTTCTAGGGTCTACCTTAACACCTTCATGAGATACAATATGACCCAGATATTCCATCTCTTGTACTCCAAAGAAACATTTGGAGATTTTTTCATATAATTGTTCCTCCTCCAATAGTTTTAGCACCATGTCAACATGTTGGACATGATCCTTCCATGACATGTTGTAGATTAGTATAATATCATCAAAAAATACTAACACATATTTTCTAAGGAAGGGTTTGAAAATGGAATTCATCAAACCTTAAAATGTAGAAGGTGCATTAGTAAGGCCAAAAGGCATGACCAAAAAATCATAATGACCCTAATGAGTTCTAAATGTTGTTTTACGAATGTCTTCAATATTCATTCTGATTTGATGATATCTTGAATGAAGATCCAACTTGGTGAAGTAAATTGATCCATGCAATTCATCCAATAATTCATCAATGACAGGAATGGGAAATTTATCTTTAATAGTGAGCTTGTTGAGCTCCCTATAATCTGGACACATGCGCCATGATTTATCCTTCTTGTGAACCAATACTACTAGAGCAGAGAAAGAACTTTGACTAGGTTGAATTATACCAACCTCTAGCATTTCTGCAACCATACGTTCAATTTCACTCTTTTGGACATACGGATATCTGTACGGCCTGATGTTTGGAGGAACACTTCCTGGAATCAAATTAATAGCATGATCATGATCATGAGTAGGTGGGAGGCCTTTGGGAGTCTCAAATACCTTGGAATGATTGTCCAATACATTTTGGAGATCTGGAGAAATGGATGATTTCGATGTGGGAACCTCTAGTGAACATAATTGTGAAATTATGCCTTGTTGTTCTTTCTTTAGAAGCTTTGTCATTCTGTTAGAGTTGATTATCTTTCCTGGTTTCCTTGCGATACCCCTTAATTCAACCTCCTTTCCTTCTAAAAATAATTTCATGAAAAGTTCTTGAAAATTAAAAGCTATTACACCCAAGGATTGTAGCCATTGGACTGATAGTACAACATCAGCACCACCCATTGGAATGGAAAGCATTGGGCTATTCAATACATATTCTCCCATGGATAGCTTGATATTATGGCACTTTCCTGAGCAATTTATGGTTCCTCCACTTGCAACCATCACTTGACACTCTGGTGCTAGATATAGGAAGCAATTCAATTCCTTGGCTATCTTACAATGAATAAAATTATGGGTACTTCCTGAATCAATCAACACTATTACCTTTTTCTTCTTGATATGCCCTTCTATCTTGATAGTTTGAGGAGTGGTAATTCCAGCCAATGCATTACAAGATATGGTCGGATTCATTTCTTCTTTTTCTAGGGTTTGTTCCTAGTGTATATCCTCTTCTTTTGACATTTCTTGTTCCTTTTCTTCCTCCTCTTCACAATCTATGTAAAATAATTTCTTCTCGGCACACTTATGACCTTTAGTGTATTTTCTATCACAACTGTAATAAAGCCCTTTTGCTATTTTTTCTTCCAATTTTTGTGGTGTCAACCTTGTAGGTTGTGGATGGCTAGGGTTAGCAACACTTCCATCTTTATGATTGTGGGTGGTAGGCTTCCTTGCTGCCATAATTTTTCTTTCCATTTTTCTTTCCAGCCTGAATGCCTTCTCCAATGAATCTGGTTCCCAATGGTGAACCTCGTGTTGGATGTTATCTTTTAAAGTCCCTATGAACACATCAATCCTATGCTCCTATGGAATATCTTTTACCCTTATATTCAATTTTTGGAAGTCCTCAATGTGCTCCATAATTGAACCCTTTTGTTTGATATTTATCAATTGGCTAAAAAAAGTGTTGCTTTTTGTATCCTCATAATGT
The DNA here is from genome assembly GCA_031772625.1 of Pinus tabuliformis. Taxonomy (NCBI): domain Eukaryota; kingdom Viridiplantae; phylum Streptophyta; class Pinopsida; order Pinales; family Pinaceae; genus Pinus; species Pinus tabuliformis. The sequence goes on along the minus strand of CM062808.1, from coordinate 998,076,352 downwards.
GCTATCATTTCATCCATAAAAATAGCCCAAGTGACAATTTGTTTACGAGAGCTAAGCCATTAATACCATATAAATTGATTTGGTTCCAAATATAAAGTTTCAATGTGTACCTTTTGTGTGTTTTGCACATTATGGAGGTCAAAAAATTGCTCCATCTGTAGTATCCATGTTCCAGGATCCTTGCCATCAAGTTTCCTCATATCGATCTTTGGAACATGGTGGTTCTTCAATCCAACGTTAGAGTCTATAAAATCATGATTAACATCTATTTTTTTCTCATCATGAGTTTCCTTTACTACCCTTTCGCCATTAGTAAGAATTTATTGTAGAAACTTTGTCAAATTTGTCTTCAAATATTCCATGCTTTTCTTTAAATCATCCATCTTAGCTTCCACGCCATCCATCTTAGCTTCCATGCCATCCATATTATCTTCCACGTCATTCATCTTAGTTTCTACGCCTTTCTTTAAACCATCCTTCTCTATGTCATTATGCATGAATGAATTATATATGTCATTACGCATCAAAACCTCTGCCTCCTATATACCCTCGGATGGTACAATCGGATGGGAGGACAAGCTTCCCGGTTCGGAGTCCCTTCCCTGAAACTATGTGTGGGAGGACAAGGAGAAAGAAAGATGTAACTGAACTCCCGGGAGGCAGGGAAAGCTACCCAGGTAGCAGGGCAACTGGATCAAGCTCACGCTGTAGAACCCGGGGGTGTAGGCTAGCTAAAATGAAAGCATGCTCGAGCTAGATAAGAAATAAGGGAGGGGCCGGTAGAATAGCTTCCACACCTTTATTTAAACCATCCATCTTAGCTTCCATGCCATACATCTTAGCTTCTACATCTTTCTTTAAACCATCCATCTTAGCTTTTGTTACTTTATGTGGGAGTGAAATTTGTTGCACTTAATTTTGATATATCATGTTGCATTTCTTCCTCTTCTTCATGAGTCATGCTAGATCTTTCAGGTTGCTTACTAGGTGTTTCCATTTTCTTTGTTCAGGGCATCAATTACTGATAATAATGTCTCACTATGCCCTTTGAATTCCTTCAAACTAATTTTTCAAACCAAGCTTATGAAAAAATTAAAAAAAACTACACACCTTTTTTCACTTTGTAGGAGCTCGATATTGAATATGATGTATCTCTGTAATTTTGGATCTCCAAGGTCGGAAATTGCTTCCTGCGGTAACCATCTAAGTAATATTTCTTACCCCACAAGTTTGATCAATATTGGATTCTCCTGTGAAGAGTTATGCCAAATCTCCCACGATGACCTAAGTATAGACTGGTTCAGTAGGGAAAACTTGTACAACGTTCCGTGGGTCACTGTTTCAACCTTAGGTTCTGTAAATGATACCCAAAAAACTATAGTCCGTCCTCTTTCTGTAACTTCTTACGACAATTCAATCTGATGCTCAGAGTGAAAGTTATGGCGATTTTCCCAAGGTATCCTGTTTGGAATGTAATTCAGGGGTCTGCAAAAACCCTAACGTCCTCAGATTATATTTCTGAAAATATAGTGAGACAGGATCTGAAATTCGGAGCTGAGGTTCAGACCAATTTCTTCTCAAATGGAATTTTTTTTATCTTCTGAAACTTTGTAGCAAAAGCGTTATAGCGCAAATTCCATGATGACTTGTTTTAGATGAAATTATGGAGCTTTCACAAACCCTAACTTCCTCAGATCATATATCTGAAAATATAGCGAGACAAGATCTGAAATTTGGACCCAAGGTTCAACGAGATTTCCTCTCAAATGGGTTTTTTTTTTAGCTTCTAAAATATTTCCGAAAAAAAATTATAGCGAAAATTCCATGATGACCTGTTTGGAGCAGTGAAACCCTAGAATCCAAAGCTTTGATACCAAATGTTATGAAACTAGCTCACAAAAAGATAGAAAAGATAGATCAATGCTTTATAATTCAGCCTCTTCAAGGGGGAAACCTCCTTTACATTACAAAAGTAAATAATTCTTGGATGATTCAAATGACAAAACCTCCTTTCTATATATAGGAGTCTAAGGGGTCACAATATAACCAAGCCGACCTAACAATAATAATATAAAGGCACAAAAATAACAATAGTGGGATTCTATGGGGCACAATAATAACAATATGGGGACAATAGGGGCACAACAATAACAATAAGGGATACAATGACAATAGTAATGGGGGAATCACTAGTATTATAGGGACCTAACATTTTCCAAGTCATTAATTTTAAGTATTTTAAGAGAATTTGTGATTAAATATTAGAAAATTAACATGTTTTCATATATATCCAAAAGTGTTTTGAGTTTTGTGATATTGTAGGCATACTTGGAGATTCTATAAGGGTTCTACTTGGCCACCCAACCACAAATTAGAATTTCAAATTCCAACTCATGAATATTTGTGGAATAATTGTAGAATATGTGGATCATTAACTATGCACATTCAAAGGAGAAACATGGATGAGAGAATTTTGAGAGGATTTGTATCTTACATTTTTAGGAGTTTGGTTGTAACCACAAGAGATAAATGTGGGCTAAGGAGAGATCTAAGGATCTATATTTATTGAATAGTTATCCTTCTTGTTTGTATAAATAGGAATGCACCCTTCATACACGGGGTTAGTAGCTAGTGGTTAAGTGTTAGTGTTAGTGTTAGTTGCTAGTTGGAGGTTCCAAGTTCCATCCAAGATGTGATTTGTAAAGTGAGGAGAGATAATTCTTGTAATATATTGTAACTTCATTTTATGAAATACATATTGCCACTTTGATCTCCAAGATGTGATACTTGTTGAGTGTGCTTGTTGAGGAATGGAGGGCCCGCATCAACCAAAATTTGCACACCTTTGTAAATAGTGGTAAAATAGTGTAGTTGTTTTATTTCATTTATTTTCAGCAAGTGTGTTTTCATTATATGCAAGTGTGATTTTCCTTTCATCAAGTGTGATTTCATTTCAGCAGGTGTGGTGTTATTTCAATTTAGCGAGTGTGATTTCAATTCTGCAAGTGTGATTTCATTTATGCAAGTGTGGTGTTATTTAATTTATGCAAGTGTGGTGTGATTTCAATTCTGCAAGTGTGATTTCATTTATGCAAGTGTGATTTCATTTTCAAGCAAGTGTGATTTCAATTTATTTATGTTTGGTTTGGTTTGGATTAGATTGATTTAATTTAATTTGTAATTAGTTTTAATTGCATTGGATGAATCTGTTATGATAAATAGCCATCTAGTACATATAGTACATGTATACCTTATCAGTTCTACGAACCCCAGGTTGAAAATTAATGACAAGGATTTAACTCACAATTAAACCATCCAACAGTCGTCAAGTGTTGTTTTAATTCATTTTATATGTTTCAAGTGTTCTTAATCATTCTTATGTGTTGTCTAATTGATTAGAACATCTCTAGTGTATTTCATGGTCATAACATCTTTGTTTGTTGTACTTGGGAGTTTATGTAAACTGGCATTTTGATGTTTATTGATCATTTTTCAAGCTTGTCTAATTTTTCTTGATGAGTAGGTATGTGGCACACATGATTTTATGTCTAAACTCATTGAGTTCACCCCTTTTTCTATCCTCTAGACTTAGACAAATTTTGATTGTTCAAGTGAACACATTAAGGCAAAGAGCACAAAATCACACTCTTAAGCCTTGAGTGGGAATCCTTCATTGTTCAGAAGTGCACCTTGCACCCTCCAATAACACATAGTGAACTCCTAAGCATATTTCCCCTTGTTCCAAACTACGCCCTTGAAGAACCATCTCTTCCTTTGAGTGCACTCCTTCGACTCAAAGGACGGTTCCTTCCTTTAGCACATGAGCATAGCCCGAATACCAAATCTTAACTCCTTCAGCCTTGATCAATGCGCCCGGTGCCCTCTTTGGCTTCCTTGAACACATGAGCACACCCTGAAGCCATGAAGCCCCATCCTTTGTACTTCAACATTTCATCATGTGCCCTTTGTTTCCTTCTTGAGTGCATGGGCACACCATGAATCTCTGAAGCCTTTCCCCTCAACCTTTAGTAATGCGCCCTTCACCCACCTTATCTTCCTTGAACATAAAACACACTTGGGAACATTGAAGCCTCATCCTTTGTCCTTCGTACATGTACCCTACGCCCTCCCTTAAGTGTCTCTCTCTCTTGAGCGCATGAGTGCATCCTGAATCCTTAAATCTTCTTCTCTTTAGCCCTTCAGCTGTTTGAAGTGCGCCCTTACACCCAGAAGCTCTCCTTACTCCCCCAAGTGCACTGTTAAGACACAAAAAGAAAATATGCATGAAACATGTTAGAATAGGATATTTTTAAGGTTGATGTTTTCTTTCCATGAGTGATTGTACTTACAAGTAATTCAAGAACAACATGGAAAGTATGCATGAAGAAGATTGGGCAAAGAAGGAAGAAAAAGGAAGCATTCAAGAACAAATAACACATTGAAGTCTTAATGATTGAAGCACCTTGAAGACTCCATAAGATCAAAGACCCTTTGGAGGGTGAAGACATCAACAATTAGAAGACACAAGTGGCAACCATGTCACTATTGAAGAAATTCCATGTCATCAGTCACTACAAGTCCAAGTCATCAATGGTAGTGACTTGTCATGTCCTTATCACATGATGATGTGGAAGTTATGATGTAATCATGTAATCATTGTAAAGACAAAGAAGTGGAAGTCCAAGAGTCATGTATGGACAAAAGAGCCATGTATAGAAGTCCAAAAGACATGTAATACCAAGATTCATATGTAATTCCAAAAGTCATTTGGAAGTCCAAAGGTTCTAGAAGTCCAAAGATCATTAGAAGTTGGAAATCCAAGATTCATGAGGATATGAAAGGTCATTTCTCAAGTTATAAAAGGATCCTCATTTCTCACGCAAAGGAATTTTAACCTTGGTTTCTCTCATAGGAATTAGAGAGATAGAGATAATACTTTTAGGGAGAAAGCAGTGGCTCTAACACTCCACTATTGGAGCTAGTAATCTTAATTGTACTTATGTATATTGGAACTTTCAGTTAATACTTGAAGCCTTTTGGCCAACACATTTTCATGCATGAATCGTAGATATTTTAAGACTATTCTTCTAATGTTTTTGGTTTATGTTTTCTCTCGTATGTACTGAAGTAATTGAACTATCTCGTGACTTTAGTGCTTAATTGATTGGAAATGTGTTGTAATGATTTAATGATCGTGGCATCTATGTGAACTATTTCTCTTGATGTTTAACAGTTCTTTCTTATCATGTGCATGCAGTGTCTCCATTAGATTAGTACTATTACTTATCTCTTAGAGACTCACTTTCTCTCCCTCGCAACGAAAGAACCTTGATACATCGATAATTGAACATTTCACAATGCACACCATCTTGCTCATTCAAAAGCACATGTACACATCTCTCTCATGCTAATCACTTAAGCCAAGGAAAATCATTAAGTAAACGAAATCTGGGACTTATTTCAGATGGAACTCCTACAACAAATGGTGTGAGGTCTAATTGGGACCTCAAATTGGGGAGATCCCTTGTATCTAGCACCATCAACAAGACTATGGTTAGTCATGCTATGGAGAGCTATGTTATAGTTGTGTTTCACGTAGGGAAGACTATCATCCCATGTTCAACATGGCTGCTGGGAGTTGTACATGTATACTATGTTCACTACCATATTGTTCATGATCTTTGTCTAACCATCAGTCCAAGGATGGAATGTAGTCAACTTGGTGAGATTAGTGTCCAAAAATGATCATAGGCTTGACTAAAATACGCTTCGGTACCTGTTATCCCAATCTGATATAATTGTCTATGGGATCACAAAATTTACCCACACTCATTCGAAGAAGAGCTTGGAAGTGTCTTCTGTTGTGATAATCTTCTTGCGGGAAACAAATATATCCATCTTAGAAAATCTATCAACAACCAGAAATACACAGTCACTATCATGCTTGGTAGAAGGAAGCCCAGACATATAGTCCACAGAGATGGATTCCCAAGGATGACTAGGAGTAGGAAGAGGAGTGTGGAGGCCTTGCTCATCAATTATGTTTGAAGGACCTACTGAATATGTTGCAAGTTCTCTGCCCAACTCTTGTTGAAGATGATGATATTGTATAGATATACAACCAGGAAATAGTTTGTGAAACGCCGCAAAAATTTCATCCATCAGCCTCATAAAAGTTGAATGGGAATTTGTCAACCCGAAGGGCATGACCAACCACTCAAAGAGGCCCTCCTTGGATTTGAAGGTGGTTTTCCATACATATGTGGGTTCCATTGGAACTTGGTGATAACCATGCTTAAAATCAATCTTGCTGAAGTACTTGGCCCTCTTGAGCTAGTCAAGAAGGTAATCAATCCATGGGATAAATTATCTATTCCTGACACTGATTTTATTCAGTTCTCGATAATTAATTCAAAGTCTCCAAGTCCCATATTTCTTATGTATAAGTACAATTGGGCTCCTAGAAGATGAGGAATTAGGTTGGATGTTCCCTTTTTTAGCAACTCCTAGACCTGCCACTTGATTTCGTTGTTTTCCAAAAGAGAGCAGCGATATATTGGCTCATTGTGTAGAGGTGCTCCAAGAGTCAGATCAATAAAATGCTTGACTTGATAGTGCAAAGGTACTTGTGTGGGTCATTAGGGGAATTTTTAGGTCTAAAATGGGCCTCCTAAGGAAAATTTAAAACCAAAATAAACTTTATAAGAACCAATAGGATTCAAGATGATGATGTCAGCCAAGGGGGATGATTCACCATTTCAGGAGTAAAAATGTAAAAAAGATTAAAAAATAATAAAACTACTTTTTCAACTCGTATTTCCAACTTATCATTCTAAGTTTTTACTCAAATTTCGAGCGGGAGTACTCATTGGATGCAAAATTTAATTCCTCATCGAAGAAGTACCCATGTCACATGCTTTTGATGGACCCTACTACACGAAAAATGAGAAATACATGAAAAAAGTAGGGTCCATCAAAAGTATGCAACATGGGTACTTCTTGGATGAGGAATCAAATTATGCATCCAATGAGTGTTTCCGCTCAAAATTTGAGTAAACCCATAGGGTGATAAGTTGAAAATACGAGTTGAAAAAATGGTTTTTTCTTTTCTTTTTTCCCTCTTCCACGAACCTATCAAATAGCTTCTATTGTGAGAAGGAACCCCTTATAGGGGCCATGGATGTGGCCATGATATTCCCCTCACTTTGAGAGCAAATCAAGAAGAAAAAAAAATTAATTATTAGAGAAGATCTTACTTCATTACTTAGTAGAGATCAAAGAAATGGCGATAGGTAGGGCTACCTTTAGTATCCTATATATTTTTAATCCCAAGTAATAATAACTGTATAAGATCTAGAATCATACAAAGCATGACACTTACACAAGTATGGTTGGCCTAATAAACCATAAAAAACTTCAAGGGGAGAAACATCACACAATAACTTGCCTGTGAAGGGCTTAATGTTGTATGGAAGTTGACACTGCTAGCTGATGTGGAGATCTCATCCTTGGTGGAGCCACTCAATGGTTTAGATATAGGTGTGGTGTGGCTAGCAGGCACAACCACTTAATGACTTTGTTGAGATGTGGTTCTTTTGACTCCCACTATCAACAATTAAATGCAGCGGGGAACCCTTCACCCACATCTGTGAGTGGAAGAGATGCTCCCCCTCCACTAGATCTTCAGGCTCAATCTTCTAGACCTTGGTGGTAGAAATGGTAGCACTATGCTCTGAATTAATAATCCATTTCCCCTTGCCAAGTTTTGGCTCAGAGTCAAAACATGCATATGAATTTGAAGCTTTTATCTTAGCCACCAGTGATTGCATGGCATGACACTCATTTGTGATGTGGGCGGGGCTCTTTTGAAACTCACACCACTTTCTTGTGTCCATCTTCATCTTTGTGGTGCTATTATTTTCTTGTGTCTTTGATGGGTTGTATTGGGTCAGTCCACCTTGGATTTGTCCTATTTTCTATGTCTTGGAGGTGCCTTTTCCTTATTTTGGATTCATACATCCAAAGTCTCGCTTCTTCTATTTAAATTTCTACTCAATCTTGACAACATATTGATACGTTGTGCCAAGTGAGGATATGTCTAGGAACTCCATTTCTGCCTAGATGTATTTGTGCAGAAAACCATGGTACTTGAATACTAGATGCCACTCAAAATCCTTGATACCCAACTTTGTGCATAGGGTATGAAAAATACTCATGAAATCCAACACGTCTTGGTCCCTTTCCTACTATGTTGTGGTCCATTAATAGGGTAATATTGTTCCATGAAGACATATTGGAAATAATTCCATGAGGTTGCAGCTGAAATTAGTTTGTTCCTCCTTTCCCCTCTGCTCACTATAATTTTCACACCAGTCCTTGATATTGGGGGTGACTTTGAGGAGTGTAGAAGTAATCTTTTCCCTATTAGAAAAATTATGGGTAAAAAAATATCCTTCTAGCAGATTTAACCATCTATCTAGAGAATTTGTGTCTATATGGTCTTTAAATATAGGATTGTAAAGTTAACTTGTACCTTAAAGGAGGTGAATCCTCTGAAGTGACTTCTAGATGAAGATGCTTCGCTCACTGATTCCCACCAAAGGATTTGGGAAAAATTATCCATCATCTCATACCTTTGTTGCTTGAGGACCTCTTTAAGTAAAAATTTGAAAGGATCTCCTACTGCCTCATATTTATTTTCTTTTGCCATGGGAGGTCGTTAGGGTTGGCAAGGCTGGTATTGCAAGGGTTCAACCAATTCAAGTCCCAACACATTAAACCCCAATTTCGTAGGGGGCATGCATAGAAAAATAGAGAAAGAGAATACTACTCTAATACCATTGATCCAGGTATATGAAGGAATGGAATGAAATACATATTTAAAGAAACATAGAGATATAATGAAACACAAATTAAATTAATAAATAGAAACCATTGAAAATTGTTTACATGCAGAAAGTACACAAACTAGCTCAGGCAATGGTAGCTTATCTCTAAGAAGAGATGTGATGGCTACATGCCTTTCAAACTGAGTTACAATGAGGCTCTCATGCCTTTTTGTCATGAAGAAATAATGGGAAACCCTCAACATCCAAAAACATAACGCTAGGAGATGAAGCACCAAAATATTGTGGGCCCCATTCATGGGGGCTTCACTCAATGAACTTCTGACATATCACGTGCAATAATGGCATATTAAACAATACCCTTAATTTGAGTACATATTGGAAAATACCTCTAAAAAACACATTATTTAACCCTCTACCAATATAAACCCAATACACCTTCCCAATTTAAAAAGCCCCTACTTTCACTAGATATTGTAGGTATACATTTTTTCATTAACATTTTTTATAACCCTTTATGTTTTTTCATTAACTTTGAGGTCCATTTTTTATACCTGTCAATATAAAAACCCTTTACCTCTTATATGTCCCCCAATATATTATGTCATTTTTTCCTCATTATATATCCTCCAATATGAATCCACGTGCTATGGTATCACTCCTACAGTGAAGCCCCCATGGCCCCGCTGGGGTTAGTTGGAACGTCAACTTCCCGAGGTTGTAACTTTGGCATACGATCTCCATTTGGCACACACGATAACTCATTAGAAATGTCTATACAAGGAGAACAATTTTTGTTTGCAAATGTAAACCTTTGGATTAAATTTACATGTTTCCCCAAAAAACACTATTTAGGGCATCCAAACTGTTCAAGAAGTTCAAGACCCAAAAAATTGCCAAAAGTAGAAAACTGTAAAAATAGGAAACTTTGCTAGAAATTAGGACACTGAAAGGAAATAGTGTTGGGAGTCCAAGTGGAATATGTGGGTGGCCGTCAATATCCACCTAGATCATAATGTCAAAACATTGAAGTGAAACCAGTTGCAGAGTTAGAGAAACTTTGTCCAAAGGCCAAAGAAGTGAATGAACTGTGGATGCCAACAAACAAGTATTCATTATCATATCACAACTATTAAAATTAGGGTGGATAGATATCAAAGTTAAGTCATGTGAATTCACAAGGTAGCTTCTACTGTGGTGAGATAATAAAACACCATATATGCGTCGAGCCTATGAGTGTTATAAAAACCATACCATGACAACAATATGTTCCACAATAATAATTATGTATTGAAAATATAAACAGAGTAGCATCAAACCTTCATAACACTATATCTATAGATATACAAATTACAATGATAGGGATAATACATATAATATTCGAGAGATTAATTAAACCAAGGCATGATATATATATATATCTATATATATATATATATATATATATATATATATATATATATATATATATATATATATATATATATATATATATATATATGTTGTGGTCATAACATATGTTGATAAAGCGATAAACGACCTTGTGGACTTAGGTTCAACCCCCGTATATAGATTAAATATTATACGAGCTGGTATATATATATATATATATATATATATATATATATATATATATATATATATATATATATATATTGTGGTCATAACATATGTTGATAAAGCGATAAACGACCTTGTGGACTTAGGTTTGACCCCCGTATATAGATTAAATATTATACGAGGTGGTATATATTATATAACCAAATTTTTTTATTCCTCAAGATAACCATAGGTATAATTACATGAGGGTGAATCATGTAACACAAAAATTATAGAAATATATAATGAAATCTTGGTGACTTAACATGCTTAAGGTTTTTTTTAAACATTATTATGCATATACAGTTGAAGGAGATAAAAATACTTAGTAGTGAGTCCATTAGTGTGTACTACGTATGGAGAAGGTATTGACTTCCATCATTGTGTTAAAAATAAAATAAATGAATTTAGTAAGGACTAAACTCCAATAGAAAAACAAAGTATGGTGTTAGAGGAAGAGACTTTTAAATGTAAATGATTAAAAGTTGAAGTTGCAGCTCCTCTTGAAAAAAGGATCATTCATAAAAGAATACCAAGTAAATGGTCAATGAAAAAATTCTAAATGCACAAGTAGTAAGGTATAATGAGAATAATTATACTTTTTTTTTTAAGTGTAATTAGTAGGGTATATTACAAGTGGTATCAGAATTGTAGGTTACAAAATTGAGCCTTCTATGGGTCCTAAACTGAAACATTATTTTCTGTGTGACACAAAGATAATCAAATCACTGACAAAATTTTAAGAATGGTGAGGATAACAATGGATAGACTTCGGTAGGATCATCTAGGGAAGGTGAAGAGCATAATACTAAGGTGGGAATGGTGGGAGGAGAAACTGGTAATACAAATAATCATGGATCTGAAATCCTACAAGTAGTTTGTAGTTTAAAGACATATTTAGACAATATTAAAGCCAATCAAGAAAAAATGTCTAAAGTTGATCTAGGTCCAGATGTGACAAAGGACCCTTCCAAGACCTTTTACTTTCGTGATGTGTTAAATTGCATTTTTTTAAAATAACATGAATGAATACATGTGCATGTTATAAAGAAGAGGAACATGTCAATCATCAGCAACATAAAGACATAAGCCATTGATAATGGAGTTCATCTAGGAGGGACTACGTCTCTGGGCCCCGGTGTCAAGATGGTGTAGGCCGCTGCATTAAGTGTTGTCAATAGTGATGATGTACATAAGAGTTGATGTCACTATCATACAAGGAAAATGCCCTCATGCAAGAGTGGCTCCAAGAGTTGTTCCGCTACAGGAACTCTCAGTAAAAAAGGACTCCTATTAGTATGACACAAACTCATGCATGATGAGCATCTCGCCAACATGGCATAAAAGGGATCTCAATGCAAACATACATGACGACCAAATGAGTATCCCATCAACATACAACAAAGGGATCTCAAAACATAACATGACAAATCATGACAACAAGTACATCACACAGATGATTCCACATCACATCAAGCAGGAATCATGAAAATGAGTAAGAAACAAGATCCCACATCAAGCATCAATAGGGATCTGTGCAGCACAATGCATAGAAAAATAAGTACATGAATACATTGCATATACCTCACATCCAAGGCCATTTAAAGAAGCGGATGTCAAACTGCTGAAGTTGTTCGTGCCATCAATCTCACAGCATCAACTGCATGGAAATGGCTTCTTGCACATGAATGCTGACACCTCCACTCCACTTAGAAAGTGGCTGAAGAATAGAACGAGAAAATGAAAAATCTGAACACACCATTAGATTTTTGGCGTCGAATAGTGGAAAATCGACTATCAAATTTCTGAATTCTGAGAAAATGAAAATCTAGAGCTTAAGGAATCTTTTAGATTCCCCTAGATTCCTCAAAGATTCCCTCCTCCAGGTCATCTTCAAATCCATTACTCATATCAGGAAACTAACTGTGTCATCGGGTTTGTGTCGCTGAGAGGTATAAGATCGACATAAAATTTGTCCAGTTTGGACACTGCGAAAATTTCACCCTCTTGAAAATGTTGCTCAGTCATGGTTCCACCTGCATTAAAAATTAATAAAAAAATCATTGTGCCTCATTTTTTGTGCCCGCTCATGGTTCCTCCATTTTCCTGGGTGCACTGTGAAAATGAGGTTAATATACATTTCTAGGCAGATTAAGAAAGTTGGTTGGTTGGCACAGTGGTAAATTTGGTAATTTGTTGAGGAGGGCTCGGGGGATCAAATCCCGCCCCTCCCAAATTAACCTACATATTTTTTTTAAATTTTTTTTTTATTGGGAAAATGTTTTAAACATGGGGTGGAGGTTGTTTTGGCGTATACCATACGGGGCCGCCCGGGCGGGTTCAATCCCCGTCGGCTCCATCTTTAACGCGACACATTAATGGAGGGTAGTTGGGTGTGGGCCATGTCCACTGGAGGTACCCCATATATACATAGTGTAATATAGTTACAGATTGGGGTGGCAAGGTTGGTGGCCCACCACCCTTTTTTTTAACAATTTTTTTTGTTATTTAAAGAACAACATGGAAAATCTCGTTTTTAGGCTGAAGGAGGCATTTTAACAAGGCAACAATTTTGCTCGGAATCTGGTCGGAGTTGGCCAGATTCCGTCTGCCAGAAAAATTCTAAATTGTGTCTCCATTAACCTGCCCAGTCAGCAAAAGTCAACCGAAACTTTGATTGCCTCTATATTCCTCATCCGGACTCAGATTGACGAAGTGTTCTCACCACCACAATCACGACGACGAGATATTGAACATGAACTTGGTTCGAGCATAATCCGAACACTTTTATTTTTGACCCTTCCTGAGTCCTCCTAGACTTCTGCACGTGTCTGGAGCCACCTGGATCAATCCTCCCCACTGAGGAGCTTTTGGTCCTCCAAAAGCATGAAAAATAATCTGCAACTTCTTTGTACCTTGTCTGCATCACAAGCATCTAGAAAAGGTCTCGCTTCCATCTCCTTCACCTTTGTTCTTCGGAGCTTTAAGCAATGAGCCAACACCTACAACCTGTAGTACATTGTTTTGCAAATTACATGCTTGACTTTCATAACCAACTAATGACCCAAGCATCCCACACTTGCCACGAGTTTATAACACATACTTGGTGGTCAAGTTTACAACAAGATGGACACAATACCCCAGCTACGAAAACAAGGCCAACATATCATTGTTGCTTCAACAAGTGATGGAAAACACATCATCACTGCAACACATGATTTACAATAATAAGGCCAAACACTATTTTTTCTCTGACAAGTGATGGAAACACAACATCACTTTCATAGTTTATCATGCGACTCAACATAAGACCAGACATCATTGTTGCCTAACAAGTGATGGAAAACACATCATCACTTTTACATTTTAAAATGAAACAAATGATTTACAAAAGCATGACCATGACAAGCTAACATATCTAGAAACCATTTTTCACTTATCAATGTGAATGGGTCACCTCCTTGTGGTGGTTTTTCTTGTCGAACAATCATTTCACCTGGTTCATGCATCGACACTCTATCTTTAAGGCACTATTCTGGATGGAGCCTCCAACAAGTGGCTCTTTGATGGCCACTTCTATCGCAATGACTGCAATACATCTTCTTTCTCCATATCTATTTAACCTATTGTTGAGAGGGTCTTTCACGCCTCATCCTTTTGTGTGCTGCCATTCTTTTCCAACACTTAGAAAATGTATGGTTATGTAATCCACAAAAGGTACATGTTTTTCGATGTCTTGATTTATGTCCATCATTAAAAACATGATTATAATTGAAATGAACATTCGAATGTCGAGAGTGGTTATACCTTCCCTTGTTGTCTCTGATGTCATTATGGCGATGAGAGCTTGCCTCAGCTCTTTCCTTGCCATGGAAACTTCCATGGGATGATGGGGATGTGTTCCCATCATTCTCTTTCCTCGACGATTTTGACGATGTCTCGGAAGAATATGACACCTTCGAGCATTCTCCTTTGGTGTATCTCGAGCTTGCAAATTGAGGTCTCTGCACAACCTCCAATGGTTGAGTTATGCCTTGGTTATTAACACCAAGTTATTTTTCCTCCTCGTACCTCGTCCTAGTAAGGAGCCTCATGTTTGTCCTTGTAATTGGGATCTCCAAATCTCCAACAGAAATCATACTATGTGAAGACGAACCAAAAGGAAATCAACATCTTTTACCTCCTCTATCGATTTGGAAAGAACTGATGAGGGCTACTCATCATCTATTGTTGGTGGTTTGCTAACTGTCATGGAACATTCCCCAACTTCCTTTCTAACATACCCAAGTCCTGTTCGACACAGTAATTCCTCTACTTTGATGGGGTTGACAATTTCTTGGCCATTAACGCCCAAGCATTTTCCTTCGTACCCCATTTTCTTGAAAAGTTTGGAGCCAATTCTTGTGGTATGATTTTCAAAAACAGTGAAATCATCATCAGGAAACATACATGAATTTGGAGAACTAATTTTTACCTCACATGGGTCACGCTGCAGCTTTTCCAAGGCCTCATCCTTCGCTTGCAGCTGTCGTAGCAGACTATGTTTCTCCTCTTTCTCTTCTTGTAGATGCATCTTCAATTCAACATTCTCTGTTTGAAGATTCTGTTTGTTGTGCTTCAGTTCTTTCAGGGCCTCTTCCGTGGCTCGCAACTGATGCTGCAATCACTCCTTTTCCTCTCTCTTTCTGTAGAGTTTCATACATTATTTCCACCCTTTTGGAAATTTTGAGCATGGTCTCATACATCGCTTTTTCATCCTCTGTTGTTGCACGTTCCATTGTTCATGCTTGCAATCCACATCCATGCAAAGACACTCTGATACCACTTGATCCAGGTCTGGATGTGACAAAGGACCCTTCCAAAACCTTTTACTTTCGTGATGTGTTAAATTGCATTTTTTAAAAAGAACATGAATGAATACATGTGCATGTTGTAAATAAGAGGAACATGTCAATCATCAGCAACATAAAGACATAAACCATTGATAATGGAGTTCGTCTAGGAGGGACTACATCTCTGGGCCCCGGTGTCAATATGGTGTACGTCGTTGCATTAAGTGTTGTCAATAGTGATGATGTACATAAGAGGTGATGTCGCTATCATACAAGGAAAATGCCCTCATGCAGGAGTGGCTCCAAGAGATGTTCCGCTACAGGAACTCTCAATAAAAAAGGACTCCTATCAGTATGACACAAACTCATGCATGATGAGCATCCCGCCAACATGGAATAAAAGGGATCTCAATGCAAACATATATGACGACAACATGAGTATCCCATTAGCATACAATAAATGGATCTCAAAACATAACATGACGAATCATGACAACAAGTACATCACACAGATGATTCCACATCACATCAAGCAGGAATCATGAAAACGAGTAAGAAACAAGGTCCCACATCAAGCATCAACAGGGATCTGTGCAGCACAATGCATAGCAAAAGAAGTACATGAATATACTACATATACCTCACATCTAGGGCCATCTAAGGAAGCAGATGTTAAACTGCTGAAATTATTTGTGCCATCAATCTCATCAATCGCATGGAAATGGTTGCTTGCACATGAATGCTGACACCTGCACTCCACTTAGAAAGTGGTTGAAGAATAGAATGAGAAAATGATAAATCTGAACACACCATTATATTTGTGGTGTCAAATAGTGCAAAATCGACTATCAAATTTCTGAATTTTGAGAAAATGAAAATCTGGGGCTTAAGGAATCTTTTAGATTCCCCCTAGATTCCTTAAAGATTCCTTCCTCCAGGTCCTCTTCAAATCCATAGCTCAGATCAGGAAACTAATTGCGTCATTGGGCTCGTGTCACCGAGAGGTGTAAGATCGACATAAAGTTTGTCTAATTTGGACACTGCGAAAATTTCACCCTCCTAGAAATTTTGCTCAGTCATGGTTCCCCCTGCATTAAAAATTAATAAAAAAATAAATTTGCCTCATTTTTCATGCCCACTCTTGGTTCCTCCATCTGCCTGGGTGAACTGTGCAAATGAGTTTAATATACATTTTCGGGTGGATTAACCAAGTTGGTTGGTTGGTGCAGTGGTAAATTTGGTAATTCGTTAAGGAGGGGTCGGGGGATCAAATCCCACCCCTCCCAAATTAACCTTCATAAAAAAAAATGATTTTATTATTGGGAAAATGTTTTAAACATGGGGCGGAGGTTGGTTGGGCGTATGCCATACGGGGCCGCTCGGTGGGGGCTGGCCCACGTGGGCCGGGCGAGTTCAATCCTACTTGGCTCCATCTTTAACGGGACACATTAATGGAGGGTAGTTGGGTGCGGGTCAAGTCCATCGGAGGTGGCCCATGCCCACCCCATATATACATAGTGTAATATGGCTATGGATTGGGGTGGTGGGGTTGGTGGCCCGCCACCCTTTTTTTTAAACAATTTTTTTGTTATTTAAAGAACAACATGGAAAATCCCATTTTTAGGCCGAAGGAGGCATTTTAACAAGGCAACAATTTTGCCTGGAATCTGGCCAGAGTTGGCTGGATTCCATCTGCCAGAAAAATTCTAAATTGTGTCTCCATTAACCTGCCCAGTAAGCAAAAGTCAACCAAAATTTTGACTGCCTCTATCTTCCTCATCCAGACTTGGATTGATGAACCATTCACACCACCACGATCACGATGACGAGATCTTTAACATGAAGTTGGTTTGAGTATAATCCAAACACTTTGATTTTTGACCCTTCCTGAGTCCTCCTAGACTTCTGCATGTGTCTGGAGCCACCTGGATCAAAATCAAAAGATGAACAAGAAAATATTAATGACTACATACTCATAAGATTGGAGGAAAAAAATAGTAGTAGGAAAGATGGAAAAAATCATAGGAAAAGATCTAGAAGTGAATCTACTGATAAAACTAAGTCTATAAATTCTAGTGAAAGTCAAACACGTAAATTTGATGAAAGGGAAGAACAAAAGTCTGGTAGTAGTACCTCTATGTCTAAAAATAAGAAGGATACATCTTATTTGCAAGGGGAATTCAAAAAAATCATACCTCCAAATTTTGATGGAGACTTTGAGGAAGGGGCATAAGCTTAGCTTTTGAATATGTCAAACTATTTTGAGGTCTATAATTACCCTAGTAACTTGAAGGCTAGATTGACTACTTATCATATGACTGATAAAACAACCTTGTGGTGGGAGGAGAATAAGGTTATAAAGAAAAATTAGAAGCAAAAAATTGGCATGGAAATTATTTAAAAAGTACTTAAGATAAAGATACTTCGATGAGAAAGCTAGAGATTTCCATGAGCTAAGGTTAGGATAATCAACCATGGAAGAATTTGTGAACAAATTCATGATTTTTTTGAGGTATGTACCATACTTGAAAGAAGAAAATGAAAAAATACAGAGGTTTATTAGCTACTTGTCCTTTTCATACAAGGAGAGGATTGAATTTTACAATCCAAAAACCATGGATGAAATGATAAGGAAGTTAAATTTCTACTTCAATGAGAACAAACAAAAAGTGACTATTCTAAAAGTTGGGTGGCCAAACAAAATGAAAATTTTAATGCTAAGAAAAAGGGATTTAATAAACCTATCTTTTCAGCACCTTTAAAAGCATTCAAGGTGGAAACTACAACATAAATGTAAATTAGCAAAAAAAAATTAGGATAGAAAAGTAGGCAAGGGGAAGGAGTTAGAAACATGAACTTTGGTGATCAAATAGCCTCCCAATCATGTTTTGGGGTAGTAATGAAAACCATTTGTGGAGGTTCTGTCCACAGAATCCTTTGAACATAAGAAAAACACTAAAAATTATGCAAGAAGCTTCTACAGTTAATGATATTTCTTGCAATATCCCAAGGATTAGTGTTGATCTAGATGGACGACAAGAATATCATTTGTCCACTATGGTGGAGATCCAAGGTAAATTTTTTTAGAAGAATGTAACTATGTTAATTGACCCTAGATCTATCTTAAGTTATATTTCCCCTAATGCAGTTGAAAAATGTGGACTTAAAAATGAAAAGCGAAGTAAAGCTTGGTTAGTACAATTGGCCACAAGAGCTAAAAGAAAAGTTACTAAAATAAGTAAAGATTTTTTATTAAATCTGAATGGAATGAATACTAAATTAAATTTGAACATTCTACCTTTGGGGTCTTATGATATTCTTGTTGACATGGATTGGTTAGAACCACACAATGTAATTTTAAACTGTTTATAGAATTCTTTCACATGCATTAATGATGAAGGGGAGGCCTATAAAATCAAAGGAGTTCCAAGATATATTTTTTTAGGAAAATTTCTACCTTGCAATTAAAGAAATGTGCTCGAAAGGGATGTCAAATGTTTGCAGTCCATATTGAAGACATTTCTAGTAGCAAGAAAAAACCATTTTTAGAGGATTATCCAATCTTAGAACAATATAGGGAGTTTTTCCTGAAGAAATACCAAGACTTCCTCCAAGAAGGGATATTAACTTCACCATTGATCTCATTCCTGTAGTAGTTCTGGCATCAAAAGCACCATATAGAATGAGTATTCCTGAACTAATGGAGCTAAAAATTATGTTAAAATATCTACTAGATAAGAAGTATATAAGACCTAGCATATCACCTTAGGGTGTACCAATCTTATTTTTTTTAAATAAAGATGGGATCCTTAGACCTTGTATATATTATAGGCAACTCAACAAAATGATTATAAAAAGCAAGTATCCTTTGCCCTGGATAGATGAATTATTTGACCAAGTCAAGAGGGCTTAAAATTTCTTAAAAATTCACTTAAGATTTGGATATCATCAAATTAGAATCAAGGATGAGTATATTCACAAAACAACATTCAAGGCACAATATGGGAATTATGAGTTCGTTGTACGTCCATTAAGACTCACTATTGCACTAGCCATGTTTATGTGTCTGATGAATAGTGTACTTATTCCATTTCTGGAAAAAAAATGTCATTGTATCCATATTTTAAATTCTAGTCTACTCAAAGGGTAACGAAGAACATGATCAACACTTACAAATGGTTCTTCAAACACTTAGAGAAAACGAGTTGTATGCTAAATTCAACAAATTATCATTTTACCAGATATAGATTCACTACTTAGGACATATGGTATGTGAGGAATGGATTGCAGTAGATTCAAAAAAGATAAAGGCTATCATAGAGTGACCAATACCTAAATATGAAATTGATATCTAATATTTCATGGGAATTATAGGTTATTATAGAATGTTCATAGAGGTATTTTCGAAACTAGCATACCCAATCACTTATTTACAAAAGAAGGGGACTATGTCTGAATGGAATAAAAAATGTCAGGATAGCTTTGAGAGATTGAAGCAACTCTTAACTACTACACCAATCCTGAAATTAGTCGATCCCAACAAATACTTTGTAGTCTATACATATGCCTATAAGGAAGGTTTGTGGGGAGTTCTAATGTAAGAAGGGAATGAAATAAATTATGAATCCATAAAAATAAAATCTCATGAGAAAAATTGTGCCACACATGACCTAGAGTTGGAAGCTATCATTCATTCTCTACAAATGTGGAGGCATTGTCTTATAGGGCAAAAATTTCAATTAAAAACTGATAATGATAGTCTCAAATACTTATTTGGTCAGCCAAATCTGAATGTTAGACAAGCATGATGGATGACATTTCTTAGTGAATATGACTTTGAAATCATACATATTAATGGAAAAGAGAACAAAATTGTAGATGCTTTGAGTAGGAAATTAAATAAAATTTATGTCATTTCTAAAAGAAATTGGAAAACAAATCTGATAGAAAAGATCAAAACAATTGAAAATTTTGATCAGGAATATGTAAAAATTAAGGAGAAAAGTCAGAAATATGCTTTGTCAGGTGAAGAAGAGAGCTTTTTTCAACAAATGATCAAGACTTGTTGACGTACAAGGATATAATTTATTTTCCTAATTATAAAAATTTGAAAACATTTGTCCTATATGAATTGCATAAGAAGCTTACAACCGGACATCTTGGTTATCAGAAGCTAGTAACTATGTTAAGAAAATATTTTTATCAGCTTAACATGAAAACATAAACATCAGAATGCATAGCCAAGTGCTTGGAATGTCAATAGGTGAAGGCTTGCCATCAACACCCAGCTTGGCTATTACAACCTTTACCCATTCTAGAATTGAGACGGGAGATAATATCTATGGACTTCATCACATGTTTACCAAAAATTAGGAGGCAACATGACTCTGTTATGGTGGTGGTAGACAAAATCAGTAAACTAGCACATTTTATTCTTGTAAAATCTACCTTCAAGGTCATTTACATAACATAAATATTCATGAAGGAGATATTTAGACTCCATGGTTTTCCCAAAACTATGATTTCAAACCGTGATGCAAAGTTTACTTCTAAAATTTGGAAGGGTTTATTTGAAAGCATGGGAATAAAATTAATTTTTAGCATATCCTATCATCGTCAAAATAATGTTCAAACATAAAGGACTAATCATATTTTAGAAGGTATGCTAAGAATGTATGTCATGGATAGGCCCACTAAGTTGGAAGACTATCTCCACTAAATTGAGTTTTCTTATAATAATGGATATTAGAATTCATTGAAAATGAGTCCTTTTGAGGTGATATATGATAGATGATGTAAAGTACCCTTGAGTTGAGATCCTCATGAAGATAGTTTGGTATTGGTTCCAGATATGTTAAAGGAAATGGAAGAGATGGTTAAACAAGTAAAGAAAAATTTGAGAATAGCTCAAGATTTATGCAAATTTGAAACCAAAGAAGAACACAATTAGATTAGACAACTATGCCATGCTATCACCCAAATATTGTGGATCCTTTGAGGTGTTAGAAAGGATTAGACCAATGGCCTATCAACTTGCTCTTCTAGAAAACATAAAAAGTCATAATGTAGTTCATGTATCTTTGTTAAATAAATATGTACATGAATTAGCTCATATAATTGATTGGAATGTTGTATAGGTAGAACTAGAGGGAGAGTTGTTGGTAGAACCTCTACGTAAGCTAGACCAGAGGGTAGTCACGCTCTGGAATAGAAACATAGTTCAAGTTAAGGTTCAATGGAAGCATTTCAACCCAAAAGAGGAAAATTGGGAGTTGGAGGATTATTTTAAAGAAGCATATCCATCTCTATTTTGAAGAGCTGGAATGAATTCAAGAATTTGAGAGAAATCATCGGGACGGTGTCAAACTTAACTAGGGGAGGGTGTGATATACCTTGATGTGGAGTTTTTAATGTAAATTTGTATATGGTTAAGTGTGATTATTTCTTTATCTTTGAGATCCTATTTCAAAACTATTTTATCGGTATGGTATTGCAGATATATATTAAATGTGAATTTGTAGTTATTATGTTGTTAATGAAATAGAGGAATATGGAAATTAATGTTGAAACTACACCTGAATGAAAGAGATAAGGCTGCAAGTTAATCATGGACATTGATTACCCCTATTCATTAATTCCTATGAATATAATATAAATTATTAGATTATTAATTATTATGGAAATGATTGATCCATAACTTCCCTTAAAGATATGATGATGTCTTTGGGAGTGGGAAGTAGAGCTCATAAATGAACTAGTAAATACCTTCCACGTGTTGGGTGAGGTGGAGGTACTTACCAACTACCACTTGTGTTGGTAATGAGCAATCTATCTTGTATTTTTTTTGGTTGGAAATCATGCAGTGGAAACTGGTGAGAGGCAAAAGAGATCAAAAAATGGCTAAAGAAAAAGGATTGCGGGAATGTGCTCAGGGGGACCCTTTCTGGTAAAAGGTGTCAAGGTTAGGAGGAGTTAGTTAGCCCCAATTATAGTTTCTAGACTCATATTTTCAAATCGGTACCCTAAATATTTATTATGTGAATGTTTAATTAATTGAAATAGTATGAAGTCTAGCATTTTTAATTATGTATAATAGAAAAATAATTCGGAATGAGAAGGTTAATAAGAGGCAAAAAATAAATTAAATTATTTTCTTAAATTACTTGTAGTAAAAACACACACACACACACACACACACATATATATATTCTAATTGCTTAGTACAAAAAACTTATGTAATTTTTAAAAGAGAATTGTTCCTTGAAATATATACAGTGAATGCATGTCTTTCAAGATTTAGGTTGTGTTTATGTACAAAGAAAACAAATGACATGTTATTGAACAATTATGATTTGAATAGGTTTTCAAATGAATTTATACTTTCTTTACAGTTATAAGGATTATTCTAGTCTAATTGTTATCACTAAAAAAGGATCACCTAGCCATTTCTAACTAGGTGGATCGAAATACACCATGTAGGATTAATTTTACCATAGTAAAATGAATTCCGCTGTGGAAAATAATTTAGTAAACCACTTTTATTAAATTATTTTCTGATTTAAATAAATAAATAAATCCCATGAGAATAATTAGATAAATAATTATTTATTTAATTTCCTCTAGGAATAATTATTAAATCATTATTTAAATAATTATTCCTTGTCACATTTGACTAAATCCCCTAGGAATAATTAAATAAATCACTATTTATTCATTATTCCTTATTCGTTACTGGAATAATTGTTAAATCACCATTTAATAATTATTTCAATTTCACATAATTCTTAATCCTCGTGAAATAATTAATAAATCATTTTATTTGTTAATTGCTTCTAAATAAATATATTTAACCATTTTAAATTTTGTTTCCCTCTCCAAGAAATATAATAAAGTATTCCTAACTATCAGATATTGATTTGGTCAATATTGTTTTATTATTCTCCATTTATGAGACTAAATTAATACTTCGTTATAAATATGAGGTTTTTACATTCATTCTTCACCATGATCATAATCATTGTCACCATTATTGTCTTTTTCATCTTGAGCTCCCATTTGAGTTCTCCACATTTTGTCCAATTTTTTCACATATTGAGATAGAAGATCATTTGCTGAAGCATCAAGGACATCAAAGGAACCATCCCATGGAGGGTGACTTATAGACCCTTTTGTACATCTCCTTCACCAGGTGTTTTTAATAAATAATTTATTCAATTAAAGTCTTTCCATTTGGGTTATCACATTGGATATCTTTATGGCTGCGTAGGATTGAGATCTACAATAAAAATGGAAAAACCCGAAACAAAAATACAGTGAACAACAGTCTTGTACTGCTTGACCGACCATAGCAATGTGCCGCGTGATTCCTCGCCACTCAGAGGGAAGACTCGTACACTCATCTATATACCGATATTCTAGTTCAGGCCACCCACACTCTGTCACCTCGGTCAGTAACACGTCAAATCTGCATTGGAGATCTTCCATTAGAGTGTCACCACTGATCTCTATTGTGATATGGCCCAACCCTGATCTGAAGCCCCAGGCATTGCGACTCATCCCATGTGTCCTGTCGGCCTCACCGGTACTATATCTGCATACCATAAAGTTTAGAAATCAGTACCACATGTATATATTTATTAAACTATAAATGGATCAAAGATATAGAAACTTTCACTTACCATCTGGACCCCATGCTTGTCTCGATGGAAGTGGTAATTCAAGATCCCCCTGATAGTTCATGCCACCATATGGATAGTCATTTATGTATAGTGGAATCTAGTCACAATGAACAAAAAAATCAGGTCAGAATAATCGTCTGATTCCCCCTCCTCCACCTCATCTCAACAACTACCCCCAATGGTGCATCATGGGCTCCTGTGGGCCCCCATCACAGATCTAAACATGAGGTTGAATAGTGGGGATCTTCTTAAAGAAGAGTGAGCATAACATTGTCCCAAATGAACAATTATCATTGGTACTCTATCTTCATAGAGTCAGCTGTCATTTCAAGGATGACAACATCATCTGGATCCACCCATAGTAGGTCCCTCCTAGCACACTCTCCACGAGAATCATCTACCTTCTAGTGATATGATGGATGACATGACTACCCAAGATTTGCAACACCGATGCAGCTGTAGCTTGTGTCTCAAGCCTCTCCAGGTACCTGATCTGTATGGTCGTGCACTTTGCACGACTCCCCGGTACATAGTGATGATCAACAAACTCACCTATATGCCTCCCATGAGGAAACATTGGATGTATCTCCCCTACCACCCCCAAGGGGGGAAATCCTGTCAAAAAATATATGTCTTGGATCATGATCTCATTCCTATACCCTTGTACTACAAAGGCCTCCTGATTTGGGTCCCAGTAACTCACTATCCTTGACAGCAAGGGCTCACCAGCCTTCATCATAGGGTTCTCTAAGAACTTCAGCACGCCATATCATGCCAACACCCCAATCACTGCTTGATTCCCATTAATCTCAACATGGAGGGACTTCAAATCTCGTTCTTTCCATGATACCTTCAGCTTTCCATACCTGAAAAATACCATTATGTTTTTCAGTTCAGATTTAAAGGTATGCATGTCTAGTACTTAGCTTCAACTCATAGTATACCACCAGTCGTATCAATCCTCTTAGCCTGGAATGTTGTTTTTTCCCTCAAAACTGCACTGGATGCACTTGTGGGCCGAGCTCCTGCGCTCCAGATCATAGGACAGGCCCCCAAAAGTGTGTTGCCACTGTGAGGATGAGTAGGGGTCCTCCATAGTGAACTAAAGCCCTAATCTGAATACCTGATCCACTAAAAATGATGAGTAAGGTTAGGCCACCTACCTCCAACTTACAGATCCTTATACTGACAGTTCATTTGTCCACTAAGATCTCCACAAGATTTAGGGTCTTCTTCTCCTCTCCAAATTCTCCACAACTCACTATGCAATTGAATTGGATTTGGGGGCAAAAAGCCCTTTTATAGGAAAAACCTCAGTTTTTTCGTCTCCCATTGCGACCAAATCGTAGCTCCATTTGATGAACCTTAGCACCATTGGAAATCTCCCAGTGAGTTATATAATGGGTCTCTTTTCTTTTTTGTAATTTGGCACTTCACCGGGAAACCATTTTTTCCATGAGGTCTCACTTTGCCACCTATTAGAACTGAATTTCTTCAGTTGAGCTGCCCGTACTCTGGTACCACTTTACCTTTGCACAAGTCGACTCACATATCGATTTTTGTCACATGTAACCATCATTTACTCATGTTTTTATGGCCCCTTCCGAGCCTCCCCCATGTTGCAGCGTCATCGAGTCACCCTTGTTCTAAGCATCCGAGATGAGTCACCCTTGTATTTATGGAGTTTGTTGCGAGTCCCCTTGGGTCCCGTTATAATGTTTCATACATCATTATATCTTATCCATCCCATTTCATTCATATTTTGCCTCCATCTCCACTTCTCAGTATTTTTCGAACCTCGTTTGCATCATTGACCATCCCCTCTAGAATCGAGTCAGTTTCTGCTAGGTCAACCATCCTTAATATGATATGACAAGGGAAGTCATCAGTCATCCACCCATCTTGTCTTCTTCCATCATCATCCTTGGTATCAGTCCATTAGTCACTCTACTATGATTCCTTGTGCCTTTGTTAAGAATTCCTCATTGCCTTAACTCTAGCGGGCCTTCTTTTGTCGACCTCAACACATTTATTCTAGAAGAGTGGTCTAGAGGGTGATGTACCTTGGTTCTAACTTCCATCTTTTCTTGGTGCCTCGAATCAAGAAAATGAAACCATCATTTCCCTTTGACTTGTTCATTTCTCACATGCTTGACACCAACTCCTTATTGCGCAATTAAGATTTGTACACTTGATGGTTCGATGATCCAGATGATTGTCCTAGTGATTCCTAGGTGTGTGTGAGATTTTCCAGACCTCATGAGAGGGTGACCCTTCAGGTAGCCTCCCACATGCCCGGATGACCACAGATGTTGATCCAGGCTCATATGAAATTTTGTCGATGTGATGGGTTCGGTTTCCGTCGCTTGCAGCGCCCACAACATGCATGTCTCCTTCAGATGATCCATTCAGATATCCAAAGCCCTTTCTTGTTCAACAGGGCTTCTTTGGTTGCGATCCCCCCACTCACTTTGTTCGCTTGAGGGACATTATGTCTCATGTACTCAGATGTTATTGTATTCAATCCTGGCCTATGTTTTTCTAGGCGCATTATGTATAAGGGATCCATTGTATTATTTTTTGGCCCATTGATGCCAGTGTATCATTTATCATTTACTTTGTATCTCAGTTCCACATTGCTAGGCTCATCATTAGCCTTTGTACGTAGTTATCTCGATGAGTATAGGTATGCCTCCCCCGCCTCATTTGAGATCATGTACTCCCATATAAAAGGAGACTTCTATCAGTTTAGTAGGTCTCACCCCCTCCATTATTTGTCCATCCTTGCATTGCTTTAGTTTTTTCTCTCTCTCTTTGACTCTCCTTTGGTGTCTCGTGGAAGTGTAACCTACATCGTATTTCGGTCATATGATTTGCTCCTAACACTCATACATTGGGGGGCAATCTGTGATCACAAAAAAATTATCATTTAGCCATTTCTAACTAGGTGGATCGAAATACACCATGTAGGATTAATTTTACCATAGTAAAATCACATTCACTATGGAAAATAATTTAGTAAACAACTTTTATTAAATTATTTTTTTATTTAAATAAAAAAACCATGAGAATAATTAGATAAATCATTATTTATTTAATTTTCTCTAAGAATAGTTATTAAATCATTATTTAAACAATTATTCCTTGTCACCTTTGATTAAATCCCATAGGAATAATTAAATAAATCACGGTTTATTTATTATTCCTTATTTCCATTATTGGAATAATTGTTAAATCACTATTTAATAATTATTTCAATTTCACACCATTCTTAATCCTCGCGAAATAATTAATAAATCATTTTATTTGTTAATTATTTCTAAATAAATATATTTAACCATTTTAAATATCTTTTCCATCTCCAATATATATAATAAAGTATTCCTAACGGTTAGATATTGATTTAGTTAATATTATTTTATTATTCTCCATTTTCGAGATTAACTCAATATTTTGTTATAAATAAGAGGGTTTTCCATTCATTCTTCACCATGATCATAATCATCGTCACCATTATCATCTTTTTTCTTTTGAGCTCCCTATTTGATTTCTTTACATTTTTGTCTGGGTTTTTCACATATTGAGAGAGATGATAATTTGCTGAAGCATCAAGGACATCAAAGGACCCATTCCATGGAGGGGGACTTATAGACCCTTCTGTAAATATCCTTCACTAGGTGTTTTTAATAAAGAATTTATTCAATTAAATTCTTTCCATTTGGGTTATTGCATTGGATATATTTACTATTGTTTGTTGTTTTGGATCGTCTATATTTTTGTTGCAAGTTTTCCATTTTTATTGCAGATCTGAATCATAAGTAGCCATCAAATTGTTGTTAGGGTCACTTGTCACCTAGTGACTTAAGTGAAGTGTTTTTGGTACACCTTCCACGAAATTTCACACTAACACTAATAAACCAAACAATGTAGAATTTAGTGAACAGTAAGTATATACTGTAATAGTGTAGTCTAGATAATATTGCAAAGCCAATAATATTCAAAACTTGGGAGAGGTTATTTGTGAGGAAAAATAAACAAAAGAAAGATATATATATATATATATATATATATATATATATGGAAAGGCCGTTTAAATATCTGTAACAAATAAATGATATAAGTATATAAAATTTCTAAGAGATTAACCTTAGAATACTAAAACGTAATAGAGGTTTGATATAGCTCTAAAACTACCTTTAGAAAAAGTGAGTGGAAATTATATATGCACAAAAGTACCAAAGTATATTCCTAAACCATGAGCAGAAGAATTCCACATATATTTGTATTATGACAGAAACAAAAATATCTGAAATCATATATATTCATTATAGGAACATATCAAGGTTTATTGACAAAAGAAAATCGTTGCTAGAAGTGCAAGTATGGTAAAAATCTGAAAATGGATCTAAAATGGCCAAAATTTCAAAATCTTCAGATTCAAGCAAAAGTAGCACCATTACACAATGCTCGAGAAAATGAATCCAACACAACTTGAATGGGGAAAATATGAGTTTGTATAAAGAAGTTAAGGAAAGTCAAAATTTTGATCGTTCTAATGCCATGTGGACTAATAGAACCATGACAAATGCCTTACAAGAATTGGGTAAATTTTTGTGTAAGATCGACTAGACTTGCTAGGATTTGATCGTGCGGCTCAGTTGCAATGAAATCCACACCTTACCACCACACCACAATTCAGTTCTTATTATGATATGCGAACAATTTTTATTTAACGTGATTTGATTTTGTAAATGACAAAAAAAGGTGGGTGGAGTCCGCCATATCTGGTGGCTTTGCCATACATAGTGCTCAGCCAAATGCATAGACAATGTCCCCTCCAAATATAATGGATCTCCATATAATATGGAAACATATGGTTTAACATATATACGTGGGTGGATTATAATATATGGAGGGATAAGGTTATACGTGGGTGTATTATAATATTTGGAGGGATAAGGTTATATTGTAATACTGATGGGATTATATTATGACATAGTGGAATATAGCTTAATACCCATACTAAAACAATATATTATTTTGTGTATTAAATGCGAGTGGAGTATTATTTTAAAACTTTACCAATGCGCCATTACAGCCAGAGTTGAAATTTTTATGCAGTGCATTGGTGTTTATGTAGCGACCACTAGTGAAATAACAAAACTTTGAAGGCTTATTGTGGGATTTCTAGAAGGCCCTTTTTAGTGTCGCCAGTTGTGTTGGAATTATGAGGTCAAGCAAAACATAGCAGGACTAGTTACGAATAGAATTGATATATTTTTGATGTGTTTTTATGGCTTTAATAATTAATAAAGAGGCCTCCCCAATGAAGGCTAGCCTCACAAATGTAGGCTTGTGAGATAAACCAAACTCCATTATCAATTCTCGTGTCGCTATTCTTTGTGTGATTTGTTGTTGTCATTTATTTTTCTACAAATTGTCTACAAGTTTCACATATCATTAAATTTGAGTTTTTTAATGGTGAATTTTAATATGCAAAAACACTTTTAAAAGTTTTAACCAAGTATCAATTTAATGATAGGAATTTTAGATCAAGTGGTATCAAAGTGGTTTTTGATAAATTTGGTTTATACTTGTGCATGATCATCAAGAGCAAGTCAAGAATTGCTGAAGGAGAACTTGTAGAAGGAAATCCTAAAATTGGTTCAAGGAGAAGAACAACTCGTGGAGAAGAGATGGCTGAAGAAGGAAAAGGCAATCATCCTTTAAATTGGTTCAAATGCAACTTTTGTGGATGCATTTATGACCTTGTGATCCAATGTTGAGGAGATGTATCATGAATTAAAGAAGGAGAAAGATGAATAAAAGATGAGCAAGGACAACCATCACATTTAGGTAAAGAAATTGAAGATGAGCAAAAGGATCCTATCTTTTCTTATTAAAACAACCTGAAATGTCTTCATCACAACCTTTGTTAAAGTTAGATGTGAAATTTGACTTACCAATGTATAATGGGGAAATTAATGTTGAAAGATTGGATAACTGGATCAAACAAATGGAAGTGTACTATAGTGTGCAATAGATTATAGATGAGGTGGTAAACGTTATATTGGCATCGCTTTGTCTTGAAGGTACAACACTTGTTTGGTGGCAGAGTAAAATGCAACATGGAACTCAAACAATTGGTAATATTTTCCCATCATGGAATGAATTTGTTCTTGCATTGAGAAAACAATTCTATCCCTTAGGATACAAAGAGAAAGCATTAATTGAATGGAAAAGTCTTAAGTTAAGGAAAGGACAAACAATGCAAGAATACATAAAGGAATTTCGAAAGAAAGCCTTAACCTTAAATATTCCATTACACACTCAAGAAACCCTCATGAAGTATATAGGTGGGTTACCTGAATACATTTACAATACAATATTCATGTTTAATCTGACTAACTTAGATGAAGTATGTGTCCAAGCCACTTATATTGAAGCAAGGAAAGCAGGAGGTAGAATGATGGAATCAAAACCAAAAAAGGAGGTTAAAGGTAAAGGGAAAGAAAATAAGACAAATTTAGTCAAGATTGAGGAGGAGAAGCTCACTTGCAAGCACTGCAAGAAGGAGGGACATGATGAGGAACATTGTTGGCAACTGCATCCAGAAAAGTGACCAAAATGGTTCAAAGAAAAGAAGGGTAAGAAAAAGGTTGCAACAACAACAACACCAACAGATTTGGGATCAGATTCAGGGGATGAAGGTCAAATTACAGATATTGGTGTTAAAGGTATATCGTCATCACATGTTAATTATTCTAGTTTATCATCCACT
Source organism: Pinus tabuliformis (assembly GCA_031772625.1). Classification (NCBI taxonomy): domain Eukaryota; kingdom Viridiplantae; phylum Streptophyta; class Pinopsida; order Pinales; family Pinaceae; genus Pinus; species Pinus tabuliformis. Next base: position 998,045,616 of record CM062808.1, on the reverse strand, counting down.
TCTATAAGAAAAAGGAATGAATTGTTTCACATCAGGGTGATTACTAAGCATGTTAAAGTAGATACTTTGTTTGACACAGGATCTCAAGCTAATATTATATCTCAATAAGTTGTGAAGAAGTTAAATATGAAGACAACACCACTTTCAAAACCTTATCTGCTTGGATGGGTATGTAATAATGCTAAGCTGCAGGTGGCTGAAAAATGTAAGCTTAGATTTTCTATTACATCTAAATTTGTGGATGAATTTTAATTGGATGTGGTTCCATTAGATATATGTGGAATTGTTCTTGGAAGTCCTTATTTTTTTGATAGGAAGGCTATCTACTTTAGGGAAGAAAAAAAGTATCATCTTTTCAAGGATGGTGTGGAATGCATCATTCGATCTCATCAAATGAAATATAATTCTTTGTTGATTACCATAGAGCAATTGAAAAGGATCGTAAACGCAAGCAAGAAATTTTCACTTATGTTTTCAAAGCTCGATAAAGAAGATGTTTTGAAACCTAATAATGTTGTGTTTAAGGGAGGCATCAACATTGTAACATGAGATTTTATTGTGGTTTTATGTTAAAAGAATTAATTATGTTGCTGGTTCATTGTCGTTAACATCCTTGTATTTATTTATGTTGAAGATGTTTAGTGCATGGGCAGTAGTTGAAGTAATGAATGCAGGAGGGTGTGGAAAATTACAGATGGCTAATAAGGTACTTTCCTTTGTTATGGTTTTTGTGCAACTTATTATGATTAGATAGGTAGACAAAACATGGTGGACAGATTTTGACCAAGTGGATAGGCAGTTACCTCACTTGTTTTATGAAACTTAAGCTTTTTGGTGGTCTAAAAGGTCTCTGTGGGGAGGAATGATCCAAAAGGGATATAAAACGACCAAAAAATCAAAGTTTTTAGATTTGAGAAAAACTAGCGCCATTGAGTAGAGCTCGATAAAATTAATCCAATGCAACTTGAAAGGGAAAAATTTGAGTCTCTAAGTGGAAGTTAAGGGCAGTCAAAATTATGGTAAACTCAAGAAAAAAGTCAAAATCAAAGTTGGTCAAATCAAGGTTCTATTTCAGGATTCCCTAGTCATGGTTCTAGTGCCATGTGGACTAATGGAACCATGACACATAGCTTCTAGTGATTGGGTAATCTTTTTTGTAGGATCGACCAGACCCATTGGGATTCAATCCCATGACCTAGCTGCAATGAAATATGCACCTTACCACTACACTACAATTTGTTGCATGTTATGATATGGGCGCAATTTTTATTTAATGTGATAAGATTTTGTAAATGACAAAAAAAAGTGGGTGGATCCCTCCATATCTAGCGACAAGGCCATAGCTAGCACTCTTCCAAACAGATAGTCAACAACCCCTTCAAATATAATGGATCTCCATATAATATGGCAATACATGGTTTAACATATATGCGTGGGTGGATTATAATATATGGAGGGATAAGGTTATGTTGTAATATTCATGGGATTATATTACGATATAGTGGGATATGGGTTAATACCTATGTCAAAACAATATATTTTGTGTATTAAATGCCAGTAGAGTATGGGGAGGCGGGTTTGACCTCCGACCTCTCCCATATTATTTAAAACCTTTACCAGTGTGCCATTATAGTCATAGTTGAAATTTTTATGCAGTGAATTGGTGTAAATGTAATAACCACCAACGAGATAACAAAACTTTGAAAGCTTATTGTGGGAGTTCTAGAAGGCCTTTTTCAGTGTGGTTAGTTGTGTTGGAATCCTGAGGTCAAGCATAACACATCAGAACTAGTTAGGAATAGAATTGATATATTCTTTTTATGTACTTTGATGGATTTTGAGAATTAATAAAGAGGTCACCCCATTGAAGATTGGGCCCAGAGATGTAGGCTTTTGAGATAAGATGAACTCCGTTATCAATTCTCATGTCACTCTTCTTTATGTTATTTGTTTTTGTCAGTTATTTTGTTGCAAATTATCTACAAGTTTCGCATTTCATTACATTTGAGTTTTTTAATGGTGAATTTTAACATTCAAAAACACTTTTAAAAGTTTGGTAAACCAAGTGTCAATTTAACGATTGATATTTTAGATTAGACAACCACAGAAACTGTAAACATAAACTTATAAATATTCAAATTTTCACATAATTTCCATTAACCAAATATATGACAGGCTTAAAGAATTTGAAATACAAACTTCTTGATAAGAATTAGTTCTAGGAAATAATCTAATAATTGTATAGAAATGAAAGAATACCTTGGCATCTTTCCCTCAAACATAGAAGTCATGCTCAAGCATATAAGAAATACAAGGTTTTGGGAACATCTGACTTGGAAGAAGAAATGAAATGTCTTATAAGTTGCAGAAGATCCCAATTTGAAACATTAAAGGAAAAATATTCAAATAGACTCATGGATGTATTTACTTGCATGTATGTAAGAGAATAAAGACTACATCAAATATTTATGATAGAGATAGTAAATGGAATGGAGAAGAAAGAAATATAAATTGTAGAATAACTACGTGGAAGAAAAACATAGACCAAGTGCCCTGTTGAATTCCTCTGCAAAAAAAATTAATAATACATTAGTAAATGGTAGTATTTATACCTTCTGTTAAAATTTGGAAAAGAAAACTTTGAAAAAAATTGAGTAATAAATTAAGATACATTAGGGTTTAAAACCCTGTAATAATACTTTTATTCACTTATAGAAACTCCTGTAGGGTTAAAACCCTAAGGATGTTTAACTAAACTTGTCATAATATATTTTTTATGCAAAAGAATCCATAGTTGAGCCTATAAAATTGCTACAGGAACCATGATGGTAGGGTTTGACAAAAACCCATCTTCAATTTTTATTAATAATTTATGTAGGGTTAGGGTTTCAAATGTGAAAACCCAACCATGACCTTAACTAACTAAATATGCAACAAGCTCACATAGAAATAGAGGAATAAAGGTTATATATATAACCTATGAAAACTAGGAAATTTCTTTAAGATTTGGCACTTAGCCAAACAATTTTACCATAGAAGAAACCACAACACCATAGGGAAAAATAACCAAAGAACACATACAATCCTGCAACGAAATATTTGAAATTAGATTATGATATATGTATGTAAATGAAAGGAGAAATCTCATCAAAATTTAAGAACATGGTTCAAATGAATACTTGAGCAAATTTGTAAGGTTACAAGTGCAATGTCGCTACCAAAATACCGATACACATTTAGGTACCAACAAAAAAAAATACAAAGAGAATTGCAACTAAAAAGAAAGTGCCAACCTAAGACATTTCCTAAAAACCAAATCTAAATGAAATCGTTAAATTTGTAATAGAAAAAGGAAATATATAAATGAGTTAAACATAAACCCTGCATAAATGAAAAAGAATACCTTTAAATGAAAATGCTTGGACGTGAGAGTAGTTCTATAAACAAATACCAGAATATTGAACACTTGAGTGAGGCCAATATAAACCCTAGAATATTTTGATAAGTAAATAGGGGTTAAATGTCAAATCATTGAAGTGAAATCTATAAACAAATACCAGAATATTGAACACTTGAGTGAGGCCAATATAAACCCTAGAATATTTTGATAAGTAAATAGGGGTTAAATGTCAAATCATTGAAGTGAAATCAGCCGTAGAACTAGCAGACCTTTGTCCAAAGGCCAAAGAAGTGAATGAATTGTGGATGCCAACAGACGAGTAGTCATTGCAACAATGAATAACTGTAATCAAATATCATCTATTGATCACACAATATTGGATCATATTCATTAAAAATAGGGTATTGTTGTGGCCACAATACTCCCCACAATTGTTTAGAAATTATGGGGCCTTCCATATAAATTTTGTTAAAAGCACTATCTTGAATGCTTCGTTTTGGTTACTTTTGCAAGATTTCACTTTTCTTAGATTTTTGTTTTGATTGTTCCATTTCGTGCATTTTGTCTCCATCTTTCCAACGATTCAAGTTTTGTCTCATTTTGACTTACGGTTTGGAAAGTGTCCTCAATCAAAGTGTGATCAAATTTCATTGCATAGGCTTAAAATATGTAAATATTTATTTTACTATATTTGTATATTTTTAAATAATATTTTTATATATTTTAATTAATTTAATTTTGAATATCTAAATTAATTAAATTAATGAATTTGTAAATATCAAATTTTAATTATTTAATTATTTTGTATTAATTAAACTAGTTATTAAATTGATTTTTATTTAGTTATTTATTTAAAAAATCTTGGATCCAAGAACTTATATATATTATAACCATATAATAAAAAATCTATACATTAAATTTTTAGCGTAAATATAATACAATATATATTAAATAAATATATTAAAAATAAAACAGTAAATATTCCTCCTCGGTGTCTTTTCTCCAAACGTTCAAGATTTTGGAGGAAGAGGAGGAAGAAGAAGAAGAAGAAGAAGATATTTTAACATCCATGAGGCTAAAGATAACCTATGGGACAGATTGCTTCTTCATCTACTTGATGTATTCAACCCTTTTTTTGTGAAGCTTCAAAATAAATGCTCCAAGATTCTCAACAAACCCCTCGCTAAATAGATTATCCTAAGAGCTAGCTGCCATCATATCTGCATAACTTTCCCTGTTGTCTTTGAAGGCCTCACATTCTAAAATGAAATTTTTTTCTATTTCCACTTTTCTAGAAGAACAAAAAATGCATACTCTTTCTTCCCACACTTCCTTTGGCCTTTTCCAGCGCCCTGTTTCACAACAGATTTGATGAGAATTAGTCCTTAACTGAGCAATAAGAATTTTAGCTCTCCAAGAGATATTGGCCTCTATGTATGCTTTTTGTTGATGACTATGAGTGGGATTAAACACTTCAATATAGTAATTTTTCTTTCTTCCTAGCTCCTTATCCCAAGTATGCTTGTGGAACTTTTCCATAACAAAAGTTTTTATCTCTTTGTTGTTTATGGGACACGCATTCAAGCAAATACCTCATTTACTAAACCATTTGTTATTTTGTTGCATCCAAGTTTTTTTTCTCTTGCACAATCTATCATTAAAGACAACCTTAGGCCATCTACCCTCTTCCAATTGCTCAATTTTTTTTAAATACCTCATGACTCGCACCATAGCAATTGCTTCAATAGGAGCAGTCCCTTTTTCACTTAACAAAATATCATAAGGAACAACACTTTCAATCTTAAATTGTTTGTAATCAAACACTTCTGAATTTTCTCAATTTGTCTCCACTCCATGTCAGATGTACTGCTGGCCCATAGTTCACAACCATAGAGAATCACCAGAATCACTAGAAGCCCAAAAAGATTTTGAGTGGTTTTCTAGTCCCATAACTTTGCCTCTCTACACCTATTTTGAAAAGCATAAAATGTTTTCCAACCCCCGAAAGTTCCTTTCTTTCTACAACCATTCCAGCTTAGATTTTTGTTAAAGTCAATTCTGAGGTATTTGTAATCCGAAACTTCTTCCAGAATGTTGCCTTCAAAGTAGAACTTATGTTGGTTATGTTTTTTTTCTTAGAGAAGACCACTACTTTCGTTTTGCTGATATTGACTTGCATCCCCACACTTTTACAAAAATGCTCAAGGTATAGTAAGTTCTCTTACAAACCAAGAGCCAATTTAGAAATCAGAATAAGGTCATCTGCATACAAAATAATCTTATAAACTTGCCCAAATAGATACCATCACCCCCTTGCGAATTTAACCACTCCTCAAGCTTATCAATATATAAACCAAAAAGGGTAAGAGACGGTGGGAAACCTTGCTTGACCCCGATATCACTTCTAAAACTTTTAGAAATGCCTGCTAAAGTTCTAATTTTGACTTTCACCTCTTCATACAGCCTATGCACAACTGCTCTCAAATGTTTAGGAACCCCAAGTTCCTCCATTTTGTGCCAAAGATTATCCATAGGAACTGAGTCAAACGCTTTTCTAAAATCAACAAAGCAACAAAACCCTTTTTCCTTTTTCTCCCAAACGTTTTCAATGATGTGCCTTAAAGTTATACAATGATCAACTATGGAATGTTTATGTCTAAAAATTGCTTTCCCTTTAGCACGCTTATCTCTTTCTTCTGCCCACTTGCTAATTTCGTTTTCTAGCATGATTCCAAATAGCTTTGAAAATAAATGGTTTATCATGATGGTCCTATAATTGGAGGGATTATGGACGTCACCACTCTTGAAAAGAGGTATTGCTAGACTAGTTGTCCAATCTGTGGGGAGCCCTTGTTGTATGATGTTGTTGAAGATTTTTGTAATGTGAGGTGCAAGAATCTTTGAGCCCCACTTTAGATATTCTGCTTGGAGTTCAGCTAAGTCTTTTTCTTTTCCAACACCCAACTTCTTGATACCCATCTCTACCTCTTGTATCGTGAAGAGTTCAGTATCAGTGTTGACCAAGGAGGAAGGGTCAACCTTGGGAACCTGCTCATAGAGTTGTCTTGCATATTCAAACCATTTAGAAGCTGTAATATTATTTCCAATTTGTATCTTTTTCAGTTGGAGCTCCTTCAAAAAATAATTTTGGATTATTTTTCCTAAGGAAGATTAGTTCTTCTCTCCTTGAAACCATGAGATTTACCTTTTTCTTGCTTAATAACTGCTTGTAAGCTTTCAGCTTTATGTTATCCTTGTTTGACTCTTTCCACATTCTCCTTGCCTTTTTCCATTCCTCGTCAAACCAAGCATTAACCGGAAAGAAATTTGTTTCATACTTCTTAATATTTTCTCTTTTGCACTTTGCAATTGCGCATTGAATAAAATGTGTTAATTGATGACTATGAAGGCTATGAATATCAATTTTCTCCTTCTCGAAGAGCCTCTCTAGCATCATTTTGAAGGCATTACAATTTTCTGGGGTCAAAAGATTTTTGCCCTATGGGAGATTTTGTTGGACATGATGATTTTTTTACTCTAATTGTTTCTTTCCAATACAAGAAAAAAATAAATAAATTGGCTTGTGGTCTTTCAATTCCCACAGCTGATCTCCAATCAAAACTTCCTCCATTTGCTCACACAAACCATGTGATCAAATTATAGAATCTACCACACTTGCTCCATTGTAAGTATTGCAACTGAAATTACCTGACTTTGCCCATCTATTCAAGCCATTAAAAATGACTAAATCAAAGGTCCCACATAGAGTAAGCAATTGTTCACCAAAGAGATTGCAACCCTTGTCCTCCGAAATTCTTTCCCAATGATGATTACTTTCTTCTGTAAGCCAAATAGGGTCACAATCATCTTTACAATAATGAATGTTAGCTTGCTCACTTGCAGTCCTAGCATTGAAATCACCCACTATAAGGACTTCACCTAGCTGTGAATATGTTTCAATATCCTCTTTTAAGGCTGCAAATGGATCTTTGTGGTCAAGCCCTCTACCTTTGTAGATTTTTGAAACTTGCGGCGCAAAATAGCATGATGCAATTTTGATGTGGTTTCGATTTTCTGATATTTTAAACCAAATGAATTGCTTATTTGAGTCTTCTTTTTCTAACTGAATGAAACAACATTATTTCTCCCTTACTAAAACCATGATACCCCCATGCCCTTTTCCATTCCCTGCTGCCTTGTTCCACACTGCCATCTTCCAGTATCCTTCATACCTTGTGCCTTGATTAGGCCCTGGATGACATGAGAGTGGGAGGAGCACAAACGGTGAGTGGAAGGATTTAATGTTTATGGATTTGATGAAAAGGAGGACCCACATGGACTCCTCCCTCACCCACAATGAACCTTCACTATTAATCACTCATTAACAAATGAATCTTAACTCTGTTTTAATGTAGTTCATATATATATATATATATAGAGAGAGAGAGAGAGATATTCAATTTATTTATTTATTTTTGTCTTATTTGTATTTATTATTTTAACCTATATTTTTTGTTTTATTTGTAGTTTTATTTATCTTATTTTTTAAGTAGTTTTTAAACTTCATTTAAAATGAAACTTTAATGAATTTCCCATCATTTTTATCCAACATTGTGTTTTTTCTAGCACTTTGCTTATTTTGGAACCTAGAATTTAGATGGCCATATCTTGAGTTTTACTCAACAAAATTGGGAAAATGGGAGCTTGCTGGAAATCTTATTCCATGGGGAAATATATGGAAGTGGTTTCATGACCATATTTTGTCATTAAGCACTCCAAAAAAATAGCATAATTAATAGATATGAATTTGCAACAATAATTAGCTTCCTAAATTTGTTTTCGAATTTCCTCATTGACCTGAAACTTCTTGTTGTTGCAAATTCATTTTGTATTATCATTCTTTTCTAGAAAAATATCCGTAGAGGGAAAAGGAAAGAACGTCTCTCCTTTTATTTTATTTATTAATTTTGATTTTAAATTGGGAATTTGTTGTGACAAATTTTGCATTTTTGTTTTATGTAAAAAACTAATTGGTTTTAATTTTCATTTTTGAATGTGTTTTCGGTAGAGAGTTTGTTGGTAGGAGATGAGGCCAATGGTTTGGAGGAATGATATTGGACTAGCAGAGAAGGAAAATGAAACTTTACATCTCTAAAATAAAGGATCAAATATTCCGTTCAACAACTATCATTTCTGGGAGATTTTTGTAAATTATAAATAATAGTATTGAGAATGAGAAAATGGTTCATCTTTTCTGCAAATCAGAGACTCTTACCACTTTTGTGAGGATATTTTTTTCTTTAGTTTGAGAGGAATAATTAGATATGAGCATTGGGGATTTTCCTTTTAAGATCCAACCTTTGTTAGAAAAGAAGATCTTGCACTTTTGTAGCACTTTTCTTTACTAGCATAGTTGATCATTTTGGGAGGATTGTTGGAGATTCATTATAAAACAGAGCAAGAGATCTAGGTTTAATGATTTAATTTTAAAATAATTTTATTTGTCAATAAAATCATATTATTTTAATGGTATATCTATGCAAATAGTTCCTTGTTTTAGCACTATTGTGAGATATGAAAATTATTGTTTATTTGATCAACTATATGATCTTCTAGCTACATTTTTTTTTGTAAACTTGGCAGTTCCTCTATTTATATTCCATTTTCAAAAATTTTAACAACCATTTGCTCCAGGTGGTTTACCTGCCCGAAGGAAACCAGATAACCACCTGTCAGCTTTAAACCCTATCCAAAATTTAAATAGGTTTATTGCTATCCATCTAGCATCACTGTTTTGACTATCAATACTATTGTTCCTAGAAAGCAAATTAAACATGTAAATGCATTTCATCAAAAGAGGCCTTTTTGATATCAAACTGGTTCACTGCTTCAATCCTCATCCAAGGATATTACCGGGGCTGGTGCCTTGGCACTGGATCCTGGAATCTCACTCCGCTGCTCAATTCTCCACTTCAGGTCTTTCAGAGTCTGTTCAATTCTACCTAGGGCCAGGTTATTTCTGTAGGTCTGTATCTGAATTGTCGCTATCTCCCTGAGTAGTTCTGCCCTGACTGGGTCCTTTTCCTTGTTCTTGTCCTGTGCCTCTGCTTCTTCTCCCATAGTTTGTTGTCGATGTAGGGTCATGGCCCGTGCCACCATGTTCTTCATTACCCAGTACTGTTGTATGGTTTACCTGAATAGGGAATGCCTCCCGTGAGTATTCCTAGGGTCCGAAACCATGCTTTCCCACTCTTCCATGGGGATGTATCGGTGCTTGATACTATCATTCAGTTCCCTCTCCCAACTCGAAAGTTGGGCTCTAATGTCCAGTGGATTCCCTACCATGTAGGTGTCGATGATTGTCTTCATATGTTCATTGCCTAGTTCCCTACCTCTTTTCTTGGTCGGCCCACTTGTTCCTTCTTCCATATTGGTTACTCTCTTTCCTCTCCTGGGGGTCATTTTGCTCCCTGCCTGGATGCAGCTATCTTCTTCCTGGTGTTCTCTGTTCTGTTCACTGTACTTTCCCCAGTATGTTAATATACCTATCACAAAATCGATGCATTTATCAGAGTTATAATATTGAATCAAAGCAATTTCCCACTTGCTCATTTTCTTTCCCTTTCCTGTATTTGCTACCTTCGGGTTTTTGGTCAGATTGGGTTTAGAGCTGGTCCTTTTTTTGGTCGGGGTTTGGTATTTTCTTGGGTTTCTTCCCTTTTTCCTCCCCTGGCAGCAATCTGTGCCCTGCCTTTCCATTTTAGTCGACCTCGTGGGTTCCTCCCCAGATGAGGTCAGGTTTTGTTTCCACCTTTCCCAGGGTCTCCCTGTCTTATCAATAGGTTTCCTTGAGCCAGCTCTCTGTTGGAAATAATACTGAGAGGGGGGGGGGAATCAGTATTATCAAATTCTTTTCAATATATCTTCCAGATTTATACTTTAATTTATTCTTCAGATATTGATCATTAATTTGTATGTGAGTACCATATAATAATGAGCAAGAACAAGAAAAACAGATAGTCACACCAAAGAACACCAGATATAAGGTGGAAACCCAATGTGGGTGAAAACCACCTGCTGCAATATGTCTCTATCTTATTTCAATTAGAAACTTCTTTTACAATGATTTTGTACTGGTGTAGTCGTTTACCAGTACGCAGGCTACAACCTGCTGAGAGCTGCAACCCTCTCTCATTTTCCAGTCTCTCCTAGAAGGGAGCTACAACCCCCTTAGCTCTTGTACTAGCTAATCTACTAGTACGTAGGTGCTGACCTACTTCTTTTCTTCCAAGGACCACTTTTCATAAATTTTCAAACTGGATCCATAAACATCAAATAATCATCAAGTACACGTGAATCAACCAATCTCCTTTTACAATCACCCAATGAATCAACCAATAACTTCTCAGAATGCAGTAACCAGAAAAGCAATACTAGTAATCTAAACCCAGAACTCTGCAGCAATAGATAAAAGGCAGCCAGCAAATATTTTAAGAAAAGTTTGCAACTTCACCAATAGAAACCTGCGAATATCCGCAGTTTTTCTGTGTCTGGACTGCGCAGCTCCGCACCTGCACTGTCTACCCGACAGCGAACCTTCGCACCTGCACCTTCTGCTACTCTGTGTACCTCCACAACTGTGCCTTCTGCTGTGCTGTGGACCCCCACAATTGCGCCTTCTGCTGTGCTGCGGACCCCCGCACCTGCGCCTTCTGCTGGGCTGCGGACCCCCGCACCTACGCCTTCTGCTGGGTTGCGGACCCCCGCACCTGCGCCTTCTGTTGCGCTGCGTACCCCCGCACCCGCGCTGTGGATTTCCGCTGGACCTCCGAATAGAGCCAAAATAACAGTCCTCCAATGTGCCACAGACAGTCAGATCCACAGATCTGATCATGCGCCAGAGAGATCACGACCTATCAATAGATCCGCCTTACAATTTATAGATTTTACCTTGATTTAGATCTAGCTTTTCAAACCAATCACCCAACATTTCAGATCTTAAGATATTCAAATTTCACAAGTGACTAGCCAAATGATCTCCTTTCCTTTTTATATGCAAGCCCTTACTCAAACCATGGAACAAAACCATCGAAAACCAATACAAGGGATCCAAAAACCGGGGTTCAATAATTTAGATCCTATACCACGGACCAAAACCATAGGATCATGTACGTCGAACTAAATACCATGGACCAAACATAAAAATTCCCACATGTGCGCGCTTCTTTGCATTGAAGTGAGTGAACTGGGGGTCCGAACCTACTGTTTGGATAACCTGCGGACATGACCGCACTTTGTGAATGGTGTGCCTGTGGGCCCGCACCTTTTGAATGGTGTACCTTTGAACCCTTTATTTTCCATCATTTTGAGAGCCTGAACAGAGATTTGCCACTTGAGTGAGTTGCCATCAAGTACAACACCTGTGCCATAGCGCCAAACCTGAATCATAATGCCAACAATCTCCCCCTTTGGACTTGATGGCAACCCCAAGATCCTTAAAGTCATTCTCCCCCTTTGTCATCAAGGGCAAAGGGTTATGCTCCCCCTGAGAACATGCTGAAAACTCTACTCTGTTGTGCTGATCATGCTCCCCCTGACTGTAGGCCAGATCTGTAAAAGAAAATTTCTTCAAGAAGAACCATAATCCACCATACACCATAAATGATCTTGACAAAAGAGATATAAGACATAGAGACAAAACATTAGCAGCGATATTCAGATTAGCATCCTTCTGAACTTTCTCCTCCAAGAACTTCTATAATAATGCCAACAATGTATTATTAGAAGAATAAATGCTCCCCCTAAACCTGTGCCAAATGGTCTTTGACCAATCCATAAACCAGCGAATGTACGCGTATACCCCATATGAAACTCGCGTACAACCAACAATCTCTGAAATAGATAAGATTCAACAACATGATGATGCATCAACTACCCCCAGCTTTTTCCTGAGGTATTCAAAGGTCTCCCTAGGCAATGGTTTGGTGAGTATATCAACAACTTGTTCCTTAGAAGGGACATACTCCAACTTGACTTTTTGTTCAAGCACTTGTTCCCGAAGAAAATGATATTTGATAGGTATATGCTTGGTTTTTGAATGCATGACTGGGTTCTTTGAAATGCTGATAGCACTTGTATTATCACATAGGATGGAGATAGGTGGAGTACAAGTGATTTGAAAGTCCTGCAAGGTTTGCATCATCCAAAGAAGTTGTGTGCAACAAGATGCACCAGCCACATACTCTGCTTCAGCTGTAGGTAAAGCAATTGAACTTTGTTTCTTGCTGAACCAAGATACTAATCTGGAACCCATGAAGAATGCACCCCCACTAGTGCTTTTCCTGTCATCCACGCTTCTGGCCCAATCTGCATCTATATAAGCATGAAGTGTGAGATCTGTATCTCTAGGATACCATAAGCCATAGTTTTGAGTTTCTTGAAGGTACTTGAAGATTCTCTTAACTGCCCGAAGATGAGTTTCCTTTGGATTTGCCTGAAATCTTCCAACTATTCCCACTACGTGCATGATATCTGGTCGGGTACCTGTCAAATAAAGCAAATTTCTAATCATGGATCTATAGGTTGGTTTATGCACTGCTGCAGATTCATCATTTGCAATGAGGTTGCATCTTGTAACCATAGGTGTACATACTGGTTTTGAATCTTCCATGCCATACTTCTTCAAAATCTGATTGAGGTACTTGGTTTGAGACAAAAAGATACCACCTTCATTTTGTTGGATTTGCAATCCAAGAAAATATGTCAGTTCTCCAAGCACAGGCATTTCGAATTCTTTCTGCATCACCAAGGCAAAGATTTGACTCATAGCTTCTTCATTGCTACCAAAGATAATATCATCTACATACACAACAAGTATTAGCAATTTGTCATTTTCAATTTTTATATAAAGATTGCTATCTGCTGATCCTTTTGAAAAACCTTGTTGATGAAGATATTTGTCTAAACGGCAATACCAAGCCCTTGGAGCCTGTTTAAGACCATAGAGAGCCTTTTTTAGTCTGCATAGAAGATTTGGATCATTCCCAAGAATAAAACCATCTGGTTGCTCAATGTACACTTTTTCTTCTAAGTCTCCATTCAGAAAGGCTGATTTCACGTCCATTTGAAATACTTTGAACTTCTGAAAGCTTGAGAGAGCAAGGAACATTTGGATGGCCTCAAGTCTAGCAACGGGAGAAAAAGTTTCTTCAAAGTCTATTCCTTCTTGTTGAGCATACCCTTTACAAACAAGTCTGGCCTTGTTTCTAATCACTTCCCCATTTTCATTCAACTTGTTTTTAAAGATCCATTTTGTACCTATAACATTCTTATCTCTTGGTCTAGGAACCAACTCCCAAGTGTTATTCTTTTCGATCTGCTCAAGTTCTTCATCCATTGTCTTGACCCAGCATTCATATTTGCATGCCTCTTTTACATTTTGTGGTTCAGTGGAGGAGAGCAATGCCAAATAGCTTGAGGCTTCTGCAATTGTTCTTCTTGTTTGTATACCTACCTCTCTCTGCCCCAAAATTTGAGATTCTAGATGATTCTTCTGAACATACCTAGATGGAGTCTTCTCTTCTATCCTTATCTATTCCTCTGGTGCCTCTTGAGGTTCTTTTTCATCATCAGTCTGATTTGAAGGATGGTCTTCATCCTCTTCAATATTTTCATAATTTACATGCCTAGGAATGTTTCCTTCTTCATCAACCACTACATCAATGCTGTTGACAATTCTTTGAAGTCTTTTATTGTAACACTTGTATGCTTTGCTGTGGGGAGAATAACCAAGGAGAATGCCTTCATCTGCTCTAGGTTCAAATTTGCCAAGATGTTCATCATTATTCTTAATATAACATTTGCTTCCAAAAATTTTGAAATGTTTTACCGAAGGAGTCTCACCATACCAGAGCTCATGAGGAGTTTGAGTGCTATTCACATGGACATTTCTTTTGTTGAGAATAACAACCGCAGCAAATGCAGCTTCACCCCAGAAGGTTGCGAGAGTTCTAGACTCATCAAGCATAGCACGAGCCATTTTTTGAACCGTTCTATTCATCCTTTCCACTACTCCATTTTGCTGAGGAGTCCTAGTTGTAGAGAATTACCTTCTTATTCCATGCTCTTCATAGAAGTCGAAAAATTCATTCGTGGTATACTCCCCACCTCTATCATACCTGAGGCATTTGATTTTGTGATCTGATTCGTTCTCCACCAAGGCTTTGAATGATTTGAACTTTTCAAAGGCTTCATCTTTGTGCTTCATAAGTCCTATCCAACACATCCTGGAAAAGTCATCAATGAATAATATGAAATATTCTTCTCCTCAAGGTGACCTTTTCCCAGATGGGCCACATACATCAGTATGGACAAGTTCAAGAGGCCTACTAGCTGATCCTTCCTTCTCAGGGAAGTTAGTTATGGTTTGCTTACCAAACTGACATGATTTGCAAATTGTGTTGTCTGGAATTCTGGTGTCTGGAAGACCACGAACTGCCTGGTACTTGCATGCTTTCCTTATCTGTGAAAAGCTTAGATGCCCCAACCTTTGGTGCCACAACCAACGTTCATCATTTTTGCTCAAATAGCATTGTTGTTGTCCTTCTTCAAATATGTATAAATTATTTGGAGTTCTTATGCCTTTGATCACTGTTTTTCCTGTATCAAGATCACGAACACTACATCCATTTGATCGAAATATTACCTCAGTTCCTTGATCGCACATCTGACTGACACTCAATAGATTATGCTTCAAGCCATCAACATACAAAACATTTCCAGCTTTGACATTTTCTTTCAACTGAACAGTGCCTTTTCCTTTTATGAATGCAGGGGTATCATTTCCAAAAGAAACTTTCTTTCCCTTTTCTAAGGCACTATATGATTGAAGTTTTTCTTTATCACCTGTCATATGCTTCGAACATCCACTGTCGATGTACCATTGATTTTCCTATCCTTCTGCATATAAATCTATCCCACATCTTTCTGGTTGCAGTTCCTTCATTCTCCATGTTCTGGCATTTGAGGTTTGTTCCTTCTGAGTTGTCTTCCGAAACCTGCTCCTGCATTCAGAACCTTCATGACCGAAGCTATTACAAATAGAACATTCAATTTCACTTTCAAGGGCAGAAAAGTTGTTATAGGTCCTTTTCGTGATTCCAATCAACTTCTTTATTTTTGAGCTTCTCTAGTCATGATTGTCTTATAGGTAACACATTGAGCTGCTTTGTGCCCAAAGTTGTGGCAAGAGAAACATTGTCCATTGAAGAAACTCCTATGATTATCAAATCTATCAACCAACTGATTGTAGTTTCTACTGACATCCATTCTTGAGGCAAATTGGGAAGCTTTTACCTGTGGCTAGTTGTGGCTTCTGTTTGTCCTTAAGGTAGATTGCCCCCAATTTTCTTGATAGTCTTTATTCATTCTTGAGGTAAACTGTCCCTAATGATTTCTATTAGGCCTTTGCTCGCTCCTTCTTGCTGCATCAAGATAGCTTTTGGAGGTGGATGCTTGAGATGCTTCTCCATTATATCCCAGACCTGTCTTGATTAGTGGAGAATGTTTCACATTGATAATCTCATCCAGAGTTTCAGATCCTTTAACAAATTTAAGATTAAGAGCTTTTGTTTTCTCAATCTCTTTTCTAAGACCAACAATTTCACATTCCAATTTTTCATGATGTTTTTCCCTTTCAGCTAGTTGACATTGCAGAGAATCAATAACCACATTTTTCTCTTCTAAACAAATTTTGAGTTTAGAAATCTCTTCATAAAGACCTTCTTCATCTATAGCATCCATGTAATCATCATCTTCAAAAGCCATTAAAAGTTTATAATTATTACCTCGTTCATCTTCGTCACTATTTGAAAGTCCATCACTATCTTCATGAGTGTAATAGCTTTTCTTATTTGAATTATGTTTCTTGTTCCATCTAATGGGCTCCTTCCCCTTATCAATCTTATCCTTATGAGGACATTTGGCAGCACAGTGACCGACTCTTCCACAAGAAAAGCATTTGAAAGGTAACTTACCTCGGAATCGTCCAGCACCCCGTTGAAGGTTTTTGACAAAATTTGATTCCCCTTCTTCTTCTGACACGTATCCTGACTCATAGTAATCTCCTTTTCCTGAAGCCTTGAAGGCAACTTCTCTCCTGTCTTATGGTCCTCCTATCCTCATTTCATAAGCAGTCAGAATTCCATGCAGCTATGACATGGTAAGGTTTCGTAGATTCTCTTTCTCTTCTATTGCAGAAACTTTAGATTCAAACCTAGGGGACAAAGATCTTAGAACCTTTTCAACCACAACAGCCTCTTTTATTTCTTCACCCAAATTTTTCATACAATTAACAATCTCATCTACACAAAGGAAATAGTTAGCCACACTTTCATCATTGTGCATTCTGAGATTTTCATACTGAATTCTGAGTGTTTGAAGTTTTGCTCGTTTTACCTGTTCATCTCCTTCATAGCTCAGAACAATCTTGTCCCATATTTCTTTTGTGGATTTATACTCCATAACCTTCACGAATTCTGATTGAGATAGACATCCTAATAGAGCATTGATAGCCTTTGCATTTGTTTCATATTTCTTCTTCTCAGCCGGATCTGTAGGAGTTGCTGATGGAAAAGTGTACCCTGTATCTATGATGTCCCAGACATCTGTACCAAGAGATTGAAGATAGGCAGTAACTCTTACCTTCCAATATACGAAGCTTTTCTCGTCAAAAATTAGTGGCCTGATAGATGCTTCTCTCTCGTAGTTGCTCATGATGATGGATCTTCCTTCAAGTGATCAAGCTTCTTCAGAAGGACCTGCTCTAGTACTAATTGTTGGAAATAATACTGAGACGGGGGGGGGGGGGGGGTGAATCAGTATTATCAAATTCTTTTCAATATATCTTCCAGATTTATACTTTAATTTATTCTTCAGATATTGATCATTAATTTGTATGTCAGTACCATATAATAATGAGCAAGAACAAGAAAAACAGATAGTCACACCAAAGAACACCAGATATAAGGTGGAAACCCAATGTGGGTGAAAACCACCTGCTGCAATATGTCTCTATCTTCTTTCAATTAGAAACTTCTTTTACAATGATTTTGTACTGGTGTAGTCCTTTACCAGTACGCAGGCTGCAACCTACTGAGAGCTACAACCCTCTCTCGTTTTCCAGTCTCTCCTGGAAGGGAGCTACAACCCCCTTAGCTCTTGTACTAGTTGATCTACTAGTACATAGGTGCTGACCTACTTCTTTTCTTCCAAGGACCACTTTTCATAAATTTTCAAACTGGATCCATAAACATCAAATAATCATCAAGTACATGTGAATCAACCAATCTCCTTTTACAATCACCCAATGAATCAACCAATAACTTCTCAGAATGCAGTAACCAGAAAAGCAATACCAGTAATCTAAACCCAGAACTCTGCAGCAATAGATAAAAGGCAGCCAACAAATATTTTAAGAAAAGTCTGCAACTTCACCAATAGAAACCTACGAATATCCGTAGTTTTTCTGTGTCTGGACTGCGCAGCTCCGCACCTGCACTGTCTACCCGACAGCGAACCTCCGCACCTGCGCCTTCTGTGTTGGAAATAATACTGAGGGGGGGGGGGGGTGAATCAGTATTATCACATCAATAAAACTTTTTCATTTCCATATTCAGATTCATATATGTTACTTCCACAACTTCTTATGATTTAGTTAGTTGATCCTTATTGAGTGCATTAGAACATTATCAACCATAACAGTAAACAGGTGCAGTAAAATAGAATAGATCATCACACATAAGCCACACACATCAACACCATGATATAAGGTGGAAACCCAATGTGGGAGAAAACCACCTGCTACAAGTCATCTCAATCTTCTTCTTAATAAGAAAATCCTTTTACAATATTTCTGTACTGGTGCAGTCTTATACCAGTACGCAGGCTTCTACTTGCAAAGAGCTACAACCCTCTCAGTCTCTCCTCGAAGCAAGCTACAACCCCCATAGTTCTTGTACTAGACGATCCATTTACTAGTACGCAGGTTGCTACCTGCTACAATGCTCCAAAGTTTTCAACTGTTACTGAAAGAGAGCTGCCACCCCCTTAGCTCTTGTACTAGCTAAGATACTAGTACGTAGGCATCGGCCTACAATCTTCTCTCCTTAGGGTACCACGTTTCATGAATTGTCAGACTGGATACACCTGAAGCACACCACATAATCTGCAGGCCACGTTTCATCCAATTTTCATACTAGACCCATCAATATCATTAAAGCACATAATCAATCAATCTTATGAATCACCCAATCACCAGATCATAACAAGGATAAGATGTGTGTTAGCAACCAGATCTGGTCCATTAGATCACATAAATATGAGTCATTATGATCGTGATCCATTATTAGATCTCATCCATCAACACAATCAATCAAACTGAATATGTAGAATACTGACACTATTAAACAGTCATCAAAACACATCAACAACCTGAACCACCTGTAACTTTAAACATCATAGCTCAAATGGTATACGCTACTACAATGAACCAAACGTGCGTACATACGCGCTTTCAGCAAAGCCAACCTGCGTACAGATCTATAAATATTCAATCATGACTTGCAGCGATTTCAAACTTAAGTTATACCCAGTTCAGATCATTACAAGCGTCAGTATACAGATCTAGAATAAGCATAATCAACTATATAGAGATAGTTCATTTCAAACCATTTGATCTCGATCTATCCTTAGATCTTGTTCTCCATCAACCGGTGAGATCCCTCTTTAGCTCAGATCCAGATCTACACCATAACCCAATCACAGTATTCCAGATCTAGCACTTTATCAGATATTCAATAATTCAGATGATGCTTTGCCAAATGATCTCATTCCTCTTTTATAGTCTTAGGACTTTCACAATACCATGGTCCAAAACCATAATAACACAATACCACAGACCCAGTACTTGGGATCAACACTTTTGGATGCAATACCACAACCAAAACCATAGGATCAAAAACTATCGGACTAATACCATGAACCAATCATGAAAGTGCGTGAACTTTTCTCTACATGAAAGAAACTTTTCTCTGCATGAAAGTGCATGAACTTTTCTCTACATGAAAGAAACTTTTATCTTCATGAAAGTGCGTGAACTTTTCTCTACATGAAAGAAACTTTTATCTTCATGAAAGTGCGTGAATTTTTCTCTACATGAAAGAAACTTTTATCTTCATGAAAGTGCGTGAACTTTGTTGCACTATAATTTATCATCTGAGATGAGTGGGTTGCCATCAAGTACAACATATGTATCATAATTCCAACAATCTCCTCCTTTGGACTTGATGGCAACAACAACTAATCACTCTCCCCCTTTGAAATCAAGGGCAAAGGGCAGACCAAGATAATCTCTTTCCTAGATGAACATCCCGCTGCCCATACTCCCCCTGAGTACCTACTAAAATCTCTGAATGAGCTCCCCCTTTGTATATGCTAAGAAGTACCACTCTGTCCATGCTTTCTCTGAGTACCTGCTGAAATCTCTGAATGAGCTCCCCCTTTGTATATGCCAAGGTGTACCAATCTGTCCATGCTACATGCTGAAAGCTCTGCTCTTGCTGAGTTATTCTGTTCATGCTCCCCCTGACTGTAGGCAAGATCTGCAAAAAGATGTTCTACAAGAAGAACATGACTCTATCATCAATGACCTTCCTACATACATCCATTTCCGAACCAAGTGGGGATATACTAGAATTGACTCATCCACCCAACCAAGTGGGGATACATCAAAAGTTTACATATGATAAAACAAGAACATTACATCTTCATCCCAGGCATAGTGGGAAACCAAGATAGGCCGTTACATGACCTTGACACCATTACCCAAGAGATACATGACATAGAGACCAAGTATCACGAGCAAGACTTATGAAAGTCACCAATGACTAATATCAACAACCACTTTTCAGATCAGCAACAATGATCTCCTTCTATTCTCCTTCTGCACTTGATCTAACCAAAATAGCTTGTGTACACGAACCAAGAGATTCTAAGATAATGCCAGCAATGCATTATTAGAAGTTAATATGCTCCCCGTGAAGCTGTGCTAGATGGTCTCTGTCAGACCCATATCAAACTCTTTTCATTTAGAGCCTGGCCCACAGAATATCTTCAAATCAAAATATATGCATCTGTATCTTCATAAACAAGCGTATGTACGTGGATACCCTTCATTAAAATCGCGTACAACCACATTTCTCTGAAATAGGCAAGATTTAACAGCAGACTTCTGCATAGAAACAATCACATTATATCATATGTGAGAACCACCATAGCCATCAAGATATGCATGAACCAAGTATCATCAATTGGGAATATCTGCATAACCTATCATCATATAGTTAAGAACTCATCATCATCATGTCTCCAACAATGCAACTTTGAATAATCATCCATGTATCCAGCCAACAATCCTCATCCATATATGTGTCAATAACAATAGGAATCCTGCATCATAATTGTAATATATGATATTTATGCATATGACGACAACAGCATATGAGTGACTCATCATCAAGTAAAGAAGATGTGAATTCAAGCTATGTACTTCTCCTTAACCTTATGAAGATCACCATGTAAGCACCATTAGAGAATCAGCCAAAAATATGATCTAAATATCAACTATGTAACCCCAAGAATCATAGCAAGATGAATCATTTATCCATATAAGCATCATCACCAAGGACTATTAACCATAATGCCAACAATGCATTAAAAGCATATGCTCCCCCTAAACCTGTGCCATCTTGGTTACTGTCAGATCTGATCATGCATATCAACAAGAAGTATCAAGACATCATCATTATCAAGTTAGAAACAAAACACTTCTAACCATCAAGTCATTTCCACACATCATTAGCAAATTGTAACCATTATCAAAGAGCACAAATAATAAACCGAATCATAATTGATCCTTTTCCTGAACATGTCCCTACTGCCTTTCCTCAAACAATGATATATGCGACTATGCCATAACCAACTCGTGTATATATGTGACTTCTCTTTAAGAAACTTGCATATGAGATCTATGACATTGAAGTTTTACACTTCCAGCTCCCTCTGATTCTGTTATATCTGTATGTTGTGTTGTGCCTCCTCTTTCTGACTGTACTTCTTTCTTCTTCCACATCTTGATGATGTTTTCTCCTTTTGGTATGGTGCCCATACTTTGTTCTTGCATTCCTTAGCTATATGTCCAAGCTTGTTACATGTGTAACATCTTACATGTCTCATATTTCTTCTATAGCAATCAACAACTCTGTGACCAAACATATTGCAAGCAAAGCAATATCCATTAAAGTACCTTGAATGTGATGATCTTTCCGCATGATGGTCTTGAACCCTTCTTCTTCTACATCTGGCTACAATATGTCCAAGATTATGACATACATAACATTCAACATTATTCATAGGAGGAGTAAAAGAATTTCTTTGAAGAATTTCTTTCCTTGGTTCATGATGAGATTGACCTTTCATCTCCTTATTGAGCATTTCAAATTTTGCAGTAGAGTCCCTTGCCTTATTTCCTGAACTAGATTCACCTTCAATAGATTCATGAAAACCAAGACCAGTTTTGATAGCAGGATACCTTTAACTACTAAGAATATCATCCAAAATCTTAGTACTATCTTGGAATCGTAAGATCTTATCTTTTTCTTCTAATTTATCCTTTAGAATGGTTACCTCAACCTGAAGATGCTCTTCCTTTTCTCAATTTTGCTTCTTCATGTTTTCTTCAACTTTTCTTTCTTCTTCCAACTGATGTCTTAGATTGAGGACTTCATTTTCTTGTTTTTCATGAGCTTGGAGAAGTTCGTTATTCTGCTTCTTTGATTCTCCAAGATCTTCCTTCAGTAAGAGGATCATAGCTTCAAGACTTTCATAGTAACTGGATCTATCTCTGAGTTTCTTGATTGTTGTGCTCTTCTCACTGACTTCATCTCTTAGAGATGTTACTTCATCCTGCAACTTTTGATATTTGTCCTTGAATAACTTCCTTACCTTGTTTCCTTCCTCTAGTTGAGCTTTTAGTTTGGTAGCTTCTTCTTTGAAGGCACATTCCTTTTTGTTCAATAGATCTTGTTGATCTCTAATTTTGTTTGTAAGCCTTTTGAATTTTGTCTCTATTTGATATCTTTCTTGCTCACCCATAAGAGCAAATCCAGTTGTTTCGTTATCACTTTCATAGAGGATAACACATTCATACCTGATAATTCATCTTCATTCTGAAATGATTCTGAATCTGAAGTGCTTCTTCCACATAATCCCTAATCGATTCTCCCACTGTCATAGTTCTTCTGAGATGTCTTCTTCTGCTTAGGCGCTTTCTTCTTAAGCTTCTTTCCAATTGTTCCACGGATCTCCTTCAAGCGATCAAGCTTCTACAAAAGGACCTTCTCTCATTCCAATTGTTGGAAATAATACTGAGAGGGGGGGGGTGAATCAGTATTATCACATCAATAAAACTTTTTCATTTCCATATTCAGATTCATATATGCTACTTCCACAACTTCTTATGATTTAGTTAGTTGATCCTTAATGAGTGCATTAGAACATTATCAACCATATTAACAGTAAACAGGTGCAGTAAAATGGAATAGATCATCACACATAAGCCACACACATGAACACCATGATATAAGGTGGAAACCCAATGTGGGAGAAAACCACCTGCTGCAAGTCATCTCAATCTTCTTCTTAATAAGAAAATCCTTTTACAATATTTCTGTACTGGTGCAGTCTTATACCAGTACGCAGGCTTCTACCTGTAGAGAGCTACAACCCTCTCTTGTTCTCCAGTCTCTCCTGGAAGGGAGCTACAACCCCCATAGTTCTTGTACTAGACGATCCATTTACTAGTACGTAGGCTACTACCTGCTACAATGCTCCAAAGTTTTCAACTGTTACTGAAAGAGAGCTGCCACCCCCTTAGCTCTTATAATAGATAAGATACTAGTACGTAGGCGCTGGACTACAATCTTCTCTACTTCGGGTACCACGTTTCATGAATTGTCAGTCTGGATACACCTGAAGCACATCACATAATCTACAGGCCACATTTCATCCAATTTTCATACTAGACCCATCAATATCATTAAAGCACATAATCAATCAATCTTATGAATCACCCAATCACTAGATCATTACAAGGATAAGATGTGTGTTAGCAACCAGATCTGGTCCATTAGATCACATAAATATGAGTCATTATGATCGTGATCCATTATTAGATCTCATCCATCAACACAATCAATCAAACTGAATATGTAGAATACTGACACTATTAAACAGTCATCAAAACACATCAACAACCTGAACCACCTATAACTTTAAACATCATAGCTCAAATGGTATACGCTACTATAATGAACCAAACCTACGTACATACGCGCTTTCACCAAAGCCAACCCGCGTACAGATCTATAAATATTCAATCATGACTTGCAGCGATTTCAAACTTAAGTTATACCCATTTCAGATCATTACAAGCATCAGTATACAGATCTAGAATAAGCATAATCAACTATATAGAGATAGTTCATTTCAAACCATTTGATCCTGATCTATCCTTAGATCTTGTTCTCCATCAACTGGTGAGATCCCTCTTTAGCTCAGATCCAGATCTGCACCATAACCCAATCACAGTATTCCAGATCTAGCACTTTATCAGATATTCAATAATTCAGATGATGCTTTGCCAAATGATCTCATTCATCTTTTATAGTCTTAGGCCTTTCACAATACCATGGTCCAAAACCATAATAACACAATACCACGGACCCAATACTTGGGATCAACACTTTTGGATGAAATACCATGGACCAAAACCATAGGATCAAAAACTATCGGACTAATACCATGAACCAATCATGAAAGTGCGTGAACGTTTCTCTACATGAAAGAAACTTTTCTCTGCATGAAAGTGCGTGAACTTTTCTCTACATGAAAGAAACTTTTATCTTCATGAAAGTGCGTGAACTTTTCTCTACATGAAAGAAACTTTTATCTTCATGAAAGTGCGTGAACTTTTCTCTACATGAAAGAAACTTTTATCTTCATGAAAGTGCGTGAACTTTGTTGCACTATAATTTATCATCTGAGATGAGTGGGTTGCCATCAAGTACAACATATGTATCATAATGCCAACATTCTGTTGCTCTGCGTACCTCCGCACCTGCACCTTCTACTACGCTGCGGACCCCCGCAACTGCGCCTTCTGTTGTGCTGCGAACCCCCGCACCTGCGCCTTCTGCTGGGCTGCGAACCCCCGCACCTGTGCCTTCTACTGGGCTGCGGACCCTCGCACCTGCGCCTTCTACTGCGCTGCGTACCCCCGCACCTACGCTGTGGATCACCTGCGAACCTCGGAATAGAGCCAAATTAATAGTCCTCCAATGTGCCACAGACAGTCAGATCCACAGATCTGATCATGCGCCAGAGAGATCATGACCTATCAATAGATTCGCCTTACAATTTATAGATTTTACCTTGATTTATATCTAGCTTTTCAAACCGATCACCCAACATTTCAGATCTTAAGATATTTAAATTTCACAAGTGACTAGACAAATGATCTCCTTTCCTTTTTATAGGCAAGCCCTTACTCAAACAATGGAACAAAACCATCGAAAACCAATACAAGGGATCCAAAAACCGGGGTTCAATAATTTAGATCCTATACCACGGACCAAAACCATAGGATCATGTACGTCGGACTAAATACCATGGACCAAACATAAAAATTCCCATGTGTGCGCGCTTCTCTGCATTGAAGTGAGTGAACTGGGGTTCTGCACCTACTGTTCGGATAACCTGCGGACATGACTGCACTTTGTGAATGGCGTGCCTGTGGGCCTGCACCTTTTGAATGGTGTACCTGCGAACCCCTTATTTTCCATCATTTTGAGAGCCTGAACAAAGATTTGCCACTTGAGTGAGTTTCCATCAAGTACAACACCTGTGCCATAGCGGTAAACCTGAATCATAATGCCAACAATCTCCCCCTTTGGACTTGATGGCAACCCCAAGATCCTTAAAGTCATTCTCCCCCTTTGTCATCAAGGGCAAAGGGTTATGCTCCCCCTGAGAACATGCTGAAAAACTCTACTCTGTTGTGCTGATCATGCTCCCCCTGACTGTAGGCCAGATCTGTGAAAGAAAATTTCTTCAAGAAGAACCATAATCCACCATACACCATAAATGATGTTGACAAAAGAGATATAAGACATAGAATCAAAACATTAGCAGCAATATTCGGATCAACATCCTTCTGAACTTTATCCTCCAAGAACTTCTATAATAATGCCAATAATGTATTATTAGAAGAATAAATGCTCCCCCTGAACCTGTGCGAGATGGTCTTTGACCAATCCATAAACCAATGAATGTATGCGTATGCCCCATATGAAACTCGCGTACAACCAACAATCTCTGAAACAAATAAGATTCAACAACAAGATGATGCATCAACTACCCCCAGCTTTTGCCTGAGGTATTCAAAGGTCTCCCTGGGCAATGGTTTGGTGAGTATATCAGCGACTTGTTCCTTAGAAGGAACATACTCCAACTTGACTTTTTGTTCAAGCACTTGTTCCTGAAGAAAATGATATTTGATAGGTATATGCTTGGTTTTTGAATGCATGACTGGGTTCTTTGAAATGCTGATAGCACTTGTATTATCACATAGGATGGAGATAGGTGGAGTACAAGTGATTTGAAAGTCCTGCAAGGTTTGCATCATCCAAAGAAGTTGTGTGCAACAAGATGCAGCAGCCACATACTCTGCTTCAGCTGTAGATAAAGCAATTGAACTCTGTTTCTTGCTGAACCAAGATACTAATCTTGAACCCATGAAGAATGCCCCCACTAGTGCTTTTCCTGTCATCCACCCTTCCGGCCCAATCTGCATCTGTATAAGCATGAAGTGTGAGATCTGTATCTCTAGGATACCATAAGCCATAGTTTTGAGTTCCTTGAAGGTACTTGAAGATTCTCTTAACTGCCTGAAGATGAGTTTCCTTTGGATTTGCCTGAAATCTTCCAACTATTCCCACTGCGTGCATGATATCTGGTCGGGTACCTGTCAAATAAAGCAGACTTCCAATCATGGATATATAGGTTGGTTGATGCACTGCTGCATATTCATCATTTGCACTGAGGCTACATCCTGTAACCATAGGTGTACATACTGGTTTTGAATCTTCCATGCCATACTTCTTCAAAATCTGCTTGAGGTACTTGGTTTGAGACAAAAAGATACCGCCTTCATTTTGTTGGATTTGCAATCCAAGAAAATATGTCAGTTCTCCAAGCAAAGACATTTCGAATTCTTTCTACATCACCAAGGCAAAGATTTGACTCATAGCTTCTTCATTACTGCCAAAGATAATATCATCTACATACACAACAAGTATTAGCAATTTGTCATTTTCAATTTTTATATAAAGATTGTTATCTGCTGATCCTTTTGAAAAACCTTGTTGATGAAGATATTTGTCCAAACGGTAGTACCAAGCCCTTGGAGCCTATTTAAGACCATAGAGAGCCTTTTTTACTTTGCATACAATATTTGGATCACTCCCAAGAATGAAACCATCTAGTTGCTCAATGTACACTTCTTCTTCCAAGTCTCCATTCAGAAAGGCTGATTTCATGTCCATTTGAAATACTTTGAACTTCTGAAAGCTTGAGAGAGCAAGGAACATTCGAATGGCCTCAAGTCTAGCAACGGGAGCAAAATTTTCTTCAAAGTCTATTCCTTCTTGTTGAGCATACCCTTTACAAACAAGTCTGGCCTTGTTTCTAATCACTTCCCCATTTTCTTTCAACTTGTTTTTAAAGATCCATTTTGTCCCTATAACATTATTATCTTTTGGCCTAGGAACCAACTCCCAAGTGTTATTCTTTTCGATCTGCTCAAGTTCTTCATCCATTGCCTTGACCCAGCATTCATCTTTGCATGCCTCTTTTACATTTTGTGGTTTAGTGGAGGAGAGCAATGCCAAATAGCTTGAGGCTTCTGCAATTGTTCTTCTTGTTTGTATACCTGCATATTTCTGCCCCAAAATTTGAGATTCTAGTTGATTCTTCTGAATGTACCTGGAGGGAGTCTTCTCTTCTATCCTTATTTGTTCCTCTGGTGCCTCTTGAGGTTCTTTTTCATCATCAGTCTGATTTGAAGGATGGTCTTCATCCTCTTCAATATTTTCATAATTTACCTGCCTAGGAATGTTTCCTTCTTCATCAACCACTACATCAATGCTGTCAACAATTCTTCCAAGTATTTCATTGTAACACTTGTATGCTTTGTTGTGGGGAGAGTAACCAAGGAGAATTCCTTCATCTGCTCTAGGTTCAAATTTGCCAAGATGTTCATCATTATTCTTAATATAGCATTTGCTTCCAAAAATTTTGAAATGCTTTACCGAAGGAGTCTCACCATACCAGAGCTCATTAGGTGTTTGAGTGCTGTTCACCCGGACATTTGTTTTGTTGAGAATAACAACCGCAGCAAATGCAGCTTCACCCCAGAAGGTTGCGGGAGTTCCAGACTCATCAAGCATAGCACAAGCCATTTGTTGAACCGTTCTGTTCATCCTTTCCACTACTTCATTTTGCTCAGGAGTCCTAGCTGTAGAGAATTCCCTTCTTATTCCATGTTCTTCACAGAAGTCGAAAAATTCATTCGAGGTATACTCCCCACCTCTATCAGACCTGAGGCATTTGATTTTGCGATCTAATTCATTCTCCACCAAGGCCTTGAATGATTTGAACTTTTCAAAGGCTTCATCTTTGTGCTTCATAAGTCCTATCCAACACATCCTGGAAAAGTCATCAATGAATAATATGAAATATTATTCTCCTTGAGGTGACCTTTTCCTAGATGGGCCACATACATCAGTACGGACAAGTTCAAGAGGCCTGCTAGCTGATCCTTCCTTCTCAGGGAAGTTAGTTCTGGTTTGCTTACCAAACTGACATGATTTGCATATTGTGTTGTCTGGAATTCTGATGTTTGGAAGACCACAAACTGCCTGGTACTTGCATGCTTTCCTTATCTGTGAAAAGCTTAGATGCCCCAACCTCTGGTGCCATAACCAGTGTTCATCATTTTTGCTCAAATAGCATTGTTGTTGTCCTTCTTCAAATATGTATAAATTATTTGGAGTTCTTATGCCTTTGATCACCGTTTTTCCTGTATCAAGATCACGAACACTACATCCATTTGATCGAAATATTACCTCAATTCCTTGATCGCACATCTAACTGACACTCAGTAGATTATGCTTCAAGCCATCAACATGCAAAACATTTCTAGCTTTGACTTTTTCTTTCAACTAAATAGTGCCTTTTCGTTTTATGACTGCAGGGGTATCATTTCCAAAAGAAACTTTCTTTCCCTTTTCTAAGGCACTATATGATTGAAGTTTTTCTTTATCACCTGTCATATGCTTCGAACATCCACTGTCGATGTACCATTGATTTTCCTGTCCTTCTGCATATAAAGCTATCCCACATCTTTCTGGTTGCGATTCCTTCATTCTCCATGTTCTGGCATTTGAGGTTTGTTCCTTCTGAGTTGTCTTCCGAAACCTGCTCCTGCATTCAGAATCTTCATGACCGAAGTTATTACAAATAGAACATTCAATTTCACTTTCAAGGGTGGAAAAGTTGTTATAGGTCCTTTTCGTGATTCCAGTCATACTTCTTTGTTTTTGAGCTTCTCTAGTCATGATTGTCTTATAGGCAACACATTGAGCTGCTTTGTGACCAAAGTTATGGCAAGAGAAACATTGGCCATTGAAGAAACTCCTGTGATTATCAAATCTATCAACCAACCGATTGTAGTTTCTACTGACATCCATTCTTGAGGCAAATTGGGAAGCTTTTACCTGTGGCTGGTTGTGGCTTCTATTTGTCGTTAAGGAAGATTGCCCCTAACTTTCTTGATAGTCTTTGTTCATTCTTGAGGTAAACTATCCCTGATGATTTCTATTAGGCCTTTGCTCGCTCCTTCTTGCTGCATCAAGATAGCTTTTGGAGGTGGATGCTTGAGATGCTTCTCCATTATATCCCAGACCTGTCTTGATTAGTGGAGAACGCTGCACATTGATAATCTCATCCAGAGTTTCAGATCCTTTAACAAATTTAAGATTAAGAGCTTTTGTTTTCTCAATCTCTTTTCTAAGACCAACAATTTCACATTCCAATTTTTCATGATGTTTTTCCCTTTCAGCTAGTTGACATTGCAGAGAATCAATAATCACATTTTTCTCTTCTAAGCAAATTTTGAGTTTAGAAATCTCTTCATAAAGACCTTCTTCATCTATAACATCCATGTAATCATTATCTTCAAAAGCCATTAAAAGTTTATAATTATTACCTCGTTCATCTTCGTCACTATTTGAAAGTCCATCACTATCTTCATGAGTGTAATAACTTTTCTTATTTGCATTTTGTTTCTTGTTCCATCTAACAGTTTCCTTCCCCTTGTCAATCTTATCCTTATGAGGACATTTGGCAGCATAGTTACCGACTCTTCCACAAGCAAAGAATTTGAAAGGTAACTTACCTCGGAATCGTCCAGCACCCTGTTGAAGGTTTTTGAAAAAATTTGATTCTTCTTCTTCTTCTGACACGTATCCTGACTCATAGTAATCTCCTTTGCCTGAAGCCTTGAAGGCAACTTCTCTCCTATCTGATGGTCCTCCTTTCCTCATTTCATAAGTAGTCAGAATTCCGTGCAGCTGTGACATGGTAAGGTTTCGTAGATTCTCTTTCTCTTCTATTGCAGAAACTTTAGATTCAAACCTAGGGGACAAAGATCTTAAAACCTTTTCAACCACAACAGCCTCTTTTATTTCTTCACCCAAATTTTTCATATAATTAACAATATCATCTACACGAAGGAAATAGTTAGCCACACTTTCATTATTGTGCATTCTGAGATTTTCATACTAAATTATGAGGGTTTGAAGTTTTGCTCGTTTTACCTGTTCATTTCCTTCATAGCTCAGAATAATCTTGTCCCATATTTCTTTTTCGGATTTATACTGCATAACCTTCACAAATTCTGATTGAGATAGACATCCTAATAGAGTATTAACAGCCTTTGCATTTGTTTCATATTTCTTCTTCTCAGCCGGATCTATAGGAGTTGTTGATGGAAAAGTGTACCCTGTATCTAGGATGTCCTAGACTTCTGTACCAAGAGATTGAAGATAGGCAGTAACTCTTACCTTCCAATATAAGAAGTTTGTCCCATCAAAAATTGGTGGCCTGATAGATGCTTCTCTCTCGTAGTTGCTCATGATGCTGGATCTTCCTTCAAGCGATCAAGCTTCTTCAGAAGGACTTGCTCTGATACCAATTGTTGGAAATAATACTGAGAGGGGGAGGTGAATCAGTATTATCAAATTATTTTCAATATATCTTCCAGATTTATACTTTAATTTATTCTTCAGATATTGATCATTAATTTGTATGTCAGTACCATATAATAATGAGAAAGAACAAGAAAAACAGATAGTCACACCAAAGAACACCAGATATAAGGTGGAAACCCAATGTGGGTGAAAACCACTTGCTGCAATATGTATCTATCTTCTTTCAATTAGAAACTTCTTTTACAATGATTTTGTATTGGTGCAATCCTTTACCAGTACGCAGGCTACAACCTGCTAAGAGCTACAACCCTCTCTCATTTTCCAGTCTCTCCTGGAAAGGAGCTACAACCCCCTTAGCTCTTGTACTAGTTGATCTACTAGTACGTAGGTGCTGACCTACTTCTTTTCTTCCAAGGACCACTTTTCATAAATTTTCAAACTGGATCCATAAACATCAAATAATCATCAAGTACATGTGAATCAACCAATCTCCTTTTACAATCACCCAATGAATCAACCAATAACTTCTCAGAATGCAGTAACCAGAAAAGCAATACCAGTAATCTAAACCCAGAACTCTGCAGCAATAGATAAAAGGCAGCCAACAAATATTTTAAGAAAAGTTCGCAACTTCACCAATAGAAACCTGCAAATATCCGTAGTTTTTCTGTGTCTGGACTGCGCAGCTCCGCACCTGCACTGTCTACCTGACAACGTACCTCCGCACCTGCGCCTTCTGCTGCTCTGTGTACCTCCGCACCTATGCCTTCTGTTGCGCTGCGGACCCCCGCAACTGCGCCTTCTGCTGCGCTGCGGACCCCCGCACCTGCGCCTTCTGCTGGGCTGCGGACCCCCGCACCTGCGCCTTCTACTGCGTTGCGGACCCCCGCACCTGCGCCTTCTGCTGCGCTGCATACCCCCGCACCTACGCTGTGGATCACTTGCGGACCTCCGAATAGAGCCAAATTAATAGTCCTCCAATGTGCCACAGATAGTCAAATCCACAGATCTGATCATGCGCCAAAGAGATCACGACCTATCAATAGATCCACCTTACAATTTATATATTTTACCTTGATTTAGATCTAGCTTTTCAAACTGATCACCCAACATTTTAGATCTTAAGATATTCAAATTTCACAAGTGACTAGCCAAATGATCTCCTTTCCTTTTTATAGGCAAGCCCTTACTCAAACAATGGAAGAAAACCATCGAAAACCAATACAAGGGATCCAAAAACCGGGGTTCAATAATTTAGATCCTATACCACGGACCAAAACCATAGGATCATGTACATCGAACTAAATACCATGGACAAAACATAAAAATTCCCACGTGTGCACGCTTCTCTGCATTGAAGTGAGTGAACTGGGGGTCCCCACCTACTGTTCGGATAACCTGCGGACATGACTGCACTTTGTGAATGGTGTGCCTACGAGCCCGCACCTTTTGAACGGTGTACCTGTGAACCCCTTATTTTCCATCATTTTGAGAGCCTGAACAGAGATTTTCCACTTGAGTGAGTTGCCATCAAGTACAACACTTGTGCCATAGCGCCAAACCTGAATCATAATGCCAACACTCTCCTTCCCTCCCCCCTAGGTTGCATGATTGCCTGGTTCCCTCTAATCCTTAGATTTTTTCCCTCCCAGGTTTCTTCCCTTTTGTCTACTGGCTCGCTCCCATCAATTCCTATAGGCCTAGCTAGGGTCATGTTCTTTCAGGGAATACAACAGGCTTTTTTCCTACGATGGCCCTCTCCCTTCCTGGGTGCGAGACCCTCCCACCCAATCTCCCTGCCCTGGAAATTCAGATGCTCTACGGAATTGGTTTTGGCCTTATCGCAGGAAGTTATGTTATCCTTTTTTACAGTCTTATACACATTCCCACTCAGTCTTCCTATTTTCCTACTAAAAATACTTTTGAGTCTAGAAGGAATGTGGAGCAAAAGGACTACATACCAACTTGCCAATTTGTTGCCTCTTCCTTTTGCCGCCTACGTCTTCGCTCTTCTGCCACCTTCCTTCTCGCCAGCTTTCCTCGTCTTCGTCTGCATGCAATTTGCTATATTCTTATTTTCGTTAAGTTTTATTCCTCTCTCCCTCTGGTCCCTTGCCTTTACTGCCACCTGTCGGATTTGTTACTGGCATAGATCCCTTCATCCTCATCTCAGGATGTTATCCTTCTATCCTTTCTGCTGTCACCTCTCATTAATCCACACTTTCTCCCAACTGCTCTTGCCGTGTTACTACTGTCCTTGTTCTGCCACTTGGTATCATTCTTCTACCCGCCCTCCTACTCTCTGCCCTGCCCTCCTCTCTATCGTTCTCATCCGTCACTGCCCTCGTACTCTCGAGAGTTGTACCTTCTCTACCCTGCTCCATCACCTGCCAGATTACCTGTCTACTCACTTCATTCTCCACATCTGTCCTTTCCCTCACCTGTCCTCTTCCTTCCCCTTCCCGGCCACACCTCCCCGGTTTCTCTAGATTTTCTTTGATGTTCCTAGATTTGGAGTTCCTCTCTCCTTCTTTGTCTTTTTCGAGGAGTTGCATTAAGTTTTCCATCTCCTCCGTCTGAATTAGCTCGGCCTCACTTGCATCCAGAGTTCTTCCACCATTCCTGCAACCCCAATTTGCTAGACTGTCTATTGGTTCGTTTCCCTTCCTTCTCACATGGGTGGGAAGGATGTAGGCTACATGTCTTAGGAGTTTACTTATCTCCTTCACCAACCAGGCAGTTCTCTAGCTACGGCTGATTTTTTCCACTGGTGTTCCTTGCTATAGCTGTTTGACTATATCCACTACTAGCTTCGCATCTCCTTCTATCTGTAGCTTTTGTTATTCCTCCCTTATGGAAATTTCCAGTCCTCTTTTCAATTCATGAAGCTTTGCTTCATTGTTTGTTGCATTGTTGTAGTCCATTGTGTAGATTCTGAGCGTCGTTCCCTTATCGTCTATGAATACTCTGCCAGTCGCTGCCTCTCCTGCGTTTCCTTTCGCTATCCTATCAAAATTCAACTTGATGAACCCCTATTGAAGATTTCTGTAGTGATTGACCTCTTATATCTCATTAGTTTGGTGTTTCCTTGCTATCTTGTTCGTCATACTAGGCTTTAGTTACAGGCGTGTCATTATTCTTATATCTATTTGGCCAGTTTTCCAATCCTCCTCATACCACCTCTCTATGAGAATGGCCTCTCTTATATTCTGGATGATTTGGTTCCATATCTTGTTATTTTCTCTACCATCCTCCTTGAAAATCAGGCGGTTCCACTCTTTCCAGATGTTCCACAGAACGAATCCTATTGAGAGTTTCCAAGCCCTGTTCAGGATTGTATTCTGGTAAGGTTTGTTCCTCCAATTCTCTATCGTTATTTTCATGTTGTTTATGTCTCTATCACTGATTTCAAAAAGTTGCTGATGTTGTCTCCACAGGTTGCCACTGACTTTGCAAGCGTTGGTTAAATGCTCCATGGTTTCTTCCTGTTCTCGGCAGAGGGCGCATCGTGATGGGCCTTGTGTTCCTTTTTTCCTTAGTTGGTCCCATGTTAGTGCTCTCCCATGGCTCAGGATCTAGGTAAAGAATGCTACCTTCGGCCATGTTTTTGTTTTCCATATGCTTTCCCATTTTTTGTTTCTGGGTGTCTGTTGTATCCTGCTTTTAGATGGTATCCTTCTGCTATTGTGAACATACCTTTGATTCTATTTCCCCATCTTAGAGTGTTCGTCCCTTCTTTGACCGCTACTTTCCTTGTTGCCATTTCCTTTTCATATATTTCCTAGTGAGCTGTTACAGGTGCTTCTGGCCAGTTTTCCTTTTGTTTCCACTTTCTCCAATATCCATCCAACTCCGGGCTCCAGTAGTTTCGTACTGTATCGCCCTCAGTTTGGATGGTGAACTGGTGGATCTCTTGGAGTAGAGGCTGTTTGTTGAGTTTTTCTCTCTGTTGCCATGCCTCTTCCCAGAAATTCGCTTTATCCCCCTCTCTTACTTCCCAGAAGCTATGCTCCCTGATCAGATCCCTATTGGCTCTTGCCAAGTTCCAGATTGCAGAGCCTTTCTTCTTGGTTTGGCTTCTCAACTTTCCTTCTGGAGACCTGGGCATCTCGTATTTTCTCTCCCATAGTTTTTTCCACAGGTCGTCCCCTCCTTGTATCCATCACCACCACAACTTTTCCCCCATTACCTGGTTCAGGATGTATGGGTCTCTCAGGCCTAGTCCTCCTTCTTTTAGGGATTTACTTAGCCAACTCCAGGATAGAAGCGCCCATTTTTTTATCTTACTCGACCCTTGCCATAGGAACTTTTTAAACATATCTACCATTTTTTGGCAGATTGTTTTAGGTGTGGCTTGGCTGGTCAATTGATAGATCGGTATGGATTGGAGCACCGATTTTAGCAGGATTATGTGGCTCGGGATGTTCAGCACCCTGAATGTCCAGTTTTGCATTCTCCTTTGAATCTTACCCATCAGGGTACCCCAATTAGCAACTCTGTTTTTCTTGTCATTTAATAGGATGCCTAAGTACTTTGTAGGGAATTTCCTGACTCTAAATCCCATGGTTCTTGCCAAGAAGGCTTGGGAGGAAGCTTTGGTATTGAAGAATTAAATTTCATATTTTTCTTTACTTATCTCTATCCCCGAGGCCCCTGTGAATTCCGTGAGAATTTCCAATATTTTTTTTGCTTCTTTGAGTGTTTCTTGTCCATATAACATAACATCATCAACAAATTGTTGGTGGGTTAGAGGTAGGTCATTTCCGCATTGTCATAACCCCTTCAGTTGTTCGCTATTAACTCTGGCTTTTATTACTCTTCCTAGTCCATCTGTTGTGAGGATAAACAGGAACAAGGATATTGGGTCACCCTGCATGAGTCCTCTAGAAGGATTGAAGGCTTCTATTGGTGACCTGTTTAGTAGTACTAACATAACTGGCATAGTTATCATTGACATTACTCAGTTTATCCACCTGTCGTCAAAACCATATGCCTTTAGGATTTGTTGGAGGTATCCCCAACTAAGTCGGTCATAAGCTTTGGCTAGGTCTAGTTTTATCAGCATCCCTTTGGTTTTTGAATTTTTCAGTGAGTGAATTGCTTCTTGTGCTACCACTATGCCATCTATTATTTGTCTGCCTTTGACAAACCTCGTTTGCTCCTGGGATATCAACTCTGGTAGTATTGGTTTTAGTCTATTCACCATGATTGTAGCTAGTATTTTATATATAACGTTGCAGAGTGCTATCGGTCAGAATCCTTGTGATTCTTCTGAGTTCTCTGTCTTTGGTATCAGGGCTAGGAATGTAGCATTCAAGGCTAGGTGCATTCTTTTGGTGCATCGAGACTCTTCTACTGCATTCACTATATCCTGACTCATGAAGTTCCACGTGGCTTGATAGAATTCTGAGGTGAATCCATCTGGCCCAGGTGCTTTATTCTTTGCCATCTTTTTTATTACCTCCTCCACCTCTGCTTTCATTATGACCCTTAGGAGTGCCAAGTTCTGGTCTCTAGTCACTATTTTGGGGATATGTTGACTAATTTTATCAATTTCGTCCTCCCTTCTGATATTGGGTTCTATCAGGAGCTCTTTAAAATGTTGTACCATCAAATTCTCCATTTCAACTTTCTGTGTTAGCCTATTGCCTTGGTTGTCTTTTAGGGAGAATATTCTATTTTGTTGTCGGTGCTGCAACATTTCCTTATGGAAGAATTTTGTGTTTCTTTCTCCTTTTAGCCATTGGATTCTCGATTTTTGTTTCCATAAGATTTCCTCTTGTTTTCTTCTTTCCTCCAGTTTATTTAGCACCAGTCCTTCTTCTTCTGCCAGTTCTTCATTTCTCCCTTCATCTATGATTTTTTGTTGTATTCGTTTCATCTTTATCTGGAGCATTTCTTGTTCCTTTTGAATATTTCCAAATTCTTCTCTATTCCACTTCTTTATCCTTCCTTTCAAGTATTTTAATCTGAGTTGGAGAGTGTGCATTTTATTTCTTCCTTCCATCCCAGTCTCAGTCTCCTTCCACCAATTCTTCATCTTTTCTATGAAGGTGGGATCTCTCAACCAGAATGCCTCAAACCTGAAGGGTCTATTCTAGTTCTGCTGATTCATAGCTATTTCTAATTTGATGGGCCAGTGATCCAACCCTAGACATGGGAGGATTGTTGCTTC
This sequence comes from Pinus tabuliformis, assembly GCA_031772625.1. Taxonomy (NCBI): domain Eukaryota; kingdom Viridiplantae; phylum Streptophyta; class Pinopsida; order Pinales; family Pinaceae; genus Pinus; species Pinus tabuliformis. The sequence continues at coordinate 998,008,598 of CM062808.1, read as the reverse complement.
ATAGAAGATATCTTTTCCAATGAAGTGTTTGTTGCTAGGAATCTATCTAGCCTTGATGCTATTTGTCTGCTCCCTCCTCGTCGATTGTTCCATGTGTATTTTCCATTTATGGTTGGGATATCTACCATTTTCAGTTCTGCCTGAAGGTCCCTGAATCTCTCCATCTCTAGCTCTTCTCTTTGCAGTCCCCCTTTCTTCTCATATTTTTATGTTGTCATGTTAAAGTCTCCTGCTATCAACCATAACTTTTCTTCATGAAGGTTTCCTAGCTGCTGAAGTTGGAGAAGGAAGCTTCCTCTTTCCATTCATGTATGAGGGTCGTATATTGTCGAAACTAGAAACCATTCTCTATTTCCGATTAACTAGAACTTCCCTGTGAGTATTATTTTCATGCCTATCTAGTAATCTGTTGTGATTTTTGCAGGGTTCCATAGTATTGCTATGCCTCCCGCACTTCCTTTCGCATCTATGGTCATGCATTCATATTTCGGTTTGATTTTGTTTAGGATTTCCTCCATTTTCCTTCCTAAGAATTTTGTTTCCTGTAACAACATAGTTGAGGTTTTTCTTTTGTTAGCCTTTTCGCTAAGTGTATCTGTTTTCCTTTACTATTTAGGCCTCTTATATTCCAGGATGTGATTATCGTTGGGGTGCTTGGCTTGACTAGTGGAATACTGCTGAGAGTGGAACTGCCCTCCCGGTGTTCACTAACATTTCTCCCATGATCTGTATCGATTCCTGTATATTTCGCCTACCTCTTTTTTTCCTGCCTTTTGCTTTGCTTTGATGGTCTTGAGTATTATCCTATTGGAGGCCTAGTTGTTCTACCATTTCCAACTTTCCCTGTCCCTGCTTCACTTGGTACTGTTGAAAAGTTTCTCTATATATTCTTTTTTGCTCTTCTGGAATGAATCTTTCATCCAGGTGTCTCCATTCATCTAGAAGTTTCCGCAATACTTCTTCTTCTGAGCTTAGTTCTTCTCCTCTGCTTGTGTCAATTTCCATTACTACGTTGTCCATCTTTCCCTTACTTCCTTTTCCTCCTTCTCTATTGGTTCACTTTGTGCCTTTCTCTTAGTATGTGATTTGCCTTGACTTGTGTTGCTTTCCTTTCCCTTTTCTCCCTGATAATCCATTGTTTGGGTCTCATTATCTTCTTCTTCTTCTTGTAGGATTTCAAAGCTGTTTGTATTACTTGGCTGGGTTTGTTGTTCTTTCCTTCCTTCACTGGGGTTCTCTCTTGTGTGCCTTCTTTTGCTTTTTACTTCTTGAAACCCTTCCTTGTCTTCTTGATTTTTCCTCTGTTGTTTGTTTCTTCGCTCCTCTTCTTCTATGTTGAGTGGGAATTCCTTGAATAGATGTCCATACTTATGACATCTTCTACATCTGAATGGAATGTGCTCATAGTCAAGGGTTTGCTACCATACTTCCTCATGATACTCTAGCTCGACTGTATCTGGAATAGGGTCAGCTATATTCATGTAGACACAAATTCTAGCATATGAGGTGTATCTTCCCTTTTTTGTAGTTTCAGCTATTTTAACAAAGCTTCCTATTGTGTTTCCTATACCCTCTAGGATTTCTGGATCCCAGAAATCCATTGGTAGCCCGAATAACCTTACCCATACCGGGGCTGCTAAGAATTTTTCCTTATCAAGGTTATAACATTCTTCCCAGTATCTCATAAATAATCCAACAGTCTAATGAAAGTATGGGTCATTTTAAAACACTTTTTCTTTATCTTGCAGGTTTGAGAAGATTACCGTGAAGAAGCCTCTTGCTCCCAGCTTTAGCTCGATATGGCCTCGGGGTTGCCATTTTTGTTGGATCCATCTGGTGAGGTCCTTTTCCGTCGGCCAAACTCTGATGAATTTGCATATTAGTGCATGGTCTTTCATGTAGCTTCTGTATCGCTCCAGTTTGTTCATCGAGATTATAAATCTTGGTTTCTCTGCCGCACATGGTAAACACTTGCCTCTATTGCATGCTTTCCATCATGCTCCAAGGATAGGTCCTGGTTTTCTTGTTTCTTCTACCTGGTTGCTGGTGTTCTACCCTTCCCCTACCGCTGCATCTCAATAGGAGGGGATCTCTCCCCTCCTCTCCTCCTCTATCATTTCTGCTGGTTCTTAGTTTCTGTGTCTATCGTTTGCTGCAGTTTTTGGTTTTCCCGCACCGCCTAACTCATGGCCACCTTAATTATACTATATATCTTGGAGCTGCATTGATTTTCTATTAGTCTCTTAATTTTCTCTTGTATTTAAACAAAATTTTGAGTAATTATTTACTCAAAAAATTTCCATCATCAATTTAATTTTCATTGGAATTAAGTCAAATATTTCATAGTTTTAGTGGCTCATCAATCATCGTTTAGGATCTCCAAATAGAGAATGTTTTGCAATAACTATATTACTTGTCAAAACTTCTTCAAAAACTTGATATTTATCATAAGAGCAAGCTAAATCACCAATATTTTTGAATCCTTGCACTTGGTATTTGGGAGTTATCTCCTAAGTATCAAGTTAAAGTATTTTTCTTTGCTTTTATGCATTAGTGATTAGACTTGCACCTAAGTTTAGATTTATAATTATTTCTCATTTTTTAGAAGTCTCCTTATGCAGGAGAAACTACATTAGTGGCTTAGTTGAGCCCTTATATTATCTTAGTGACTTATTTCTTGCAATCTAGTTGCAAGAGGGTAAATATGATTTCTTTCCTCTTGTTAGATCTAAGACTTTTGTGAACCATATTGTAGATAAATGTCTTTCGGAATAATCACATCATTAGGATTTGGTCGACGTTTCGAACCAACCAATGTGGTTCATCCTCAGCACAAAGTGAAAGAAATCGTACAATCTTCAGGAATAAATAGTAGGGATGCATCATTGCCCAAGGTTAGCCATTGGAAACTAGCCATTGGAGATTAGTCAAACAAGTCAATAAAAAATTATATTTATTTAAAACTAATAAATTATTAATTATTTTTATTTAAAGTAGTTTTAATATTTTTAATATTATTTAAACTCCTCAAAAATTAGATGAAAATAATTTAATATTCTTGATATAGTTAAAAATAAATGTTAGGTTCCCGAATGCGGGTTACAATTAAGGACAGTAAGGTGGTAGCCAACTGGGTTGGAGTGTTGTGAGACCACATGGCATCCCACAAGTTGGCACAGAGGTCCAAAAATGGCATTTACAATCACCATAAATGCACCTTATGCAAGCGCTTCCTCCAATCTTTTATTCGCCATCAACCTTGGCTCAGTGCAAACATGAATTCTCAGGAGAATTTCACCTCTGCTTCTGCCTATCAACCTTTTCCACTGCAATGCCTCTACCCTCAAGCCGTGACCGTACCCAGCTCCTGCACCACCACAAGGAAACGCTGCCAGCTCCTTTGCTGCATTGATTTCGGCCCGGGCATCCATTTCACCCATAGCCCAGATTGTCATTTTACCTTCCCTTCGGCCCTGGCTGCTCACCACTCTGCTGAGTAGTCTACAAGATTCATTGTGTCATTGCACCCCATTGTGCCCAATTCTGGAAGAAATTCGCATACGCCTACAGAAAGTATGGTGCAACATCGTATAGGTAGCCGTAGGGGTAGGAGCTAAGGGAGCCTAAGTCGCCCCCAGCACTCTCCTACTTTGGATACCACTTCCTCTCTAGCTGAGAAAATCCCTGGACGTTACCCAAATACATGCAGTGGAAGAAGTCACCTCCACTCGGTGTCCTCTGCCTCACCTCCTAGCAGCTTCCCTTCCACTTCTGCCTCGTCTCTCAGAGGCACTCCACCCATTCCTCAACTACATTCCTAGAATGCCCAATTCACCTTCCACTCTACCCTGAAAAATCCCCTCATCACGGCCACCATAACCATTCTCTTTCACAAGGTGGAGCAGATCATTGAGGAACAAGTCACCGAGGTTGGTGGCCGCACCAATGTAATTGAGGAGCAAGGAATGACGGGGGGTGGCAGCGCTAGGGCAATTGGGGTATCAAACATTGCTGGTGGTGGGTGCACCACAGCAGGGTGTGTTATCACCCCAAGAAACTCACCTAGGTTGCATATCGATGATGCTCGGGAACATTACAAATTCAACAAAATAGTTGGATAAATGGTGGATGAATGAAACAAATGCTGCATATTCAAGCCAGATAACCACTTCTACTATGATTGACCCCAGACATGGGTGAACACCCCCAGACTACAAGGTTTTTAACCACCAATTACTCACAGTTTGAGGATAAGGTGATAACGGAGAAGACTGACCACACCAGTAGATGCACAGGACCCTGTGATGGCCGGCTGCAACCAGTTAAAAGGTCTGTAAATCTAGTTTCTAATACACAGACAGGATGACAGCTCTCTATGCATTAAACAACAGAAACCTACATACACGTTCAATGATACATGCTAAATCCTAACACAGAGGTGGGATGACAGCCCCTCTAATGCTAAACATTAACAGAACATAAATCAATGCAAACAGGCACAGCCTGAAACAAGAAAGAGAAGTGGAAAGTGAGCAATTAACAACAAAAGAAGCTTGTATTAGCTAGAAATGAAGACCAAATGTTGCAGGTTACAAAGTAGTTACAGTCTCCAGAAGTTGAACCTTACAATAGAGTCACCTTCATCTAACACTCATCCCTCATTACATCTGTTTTTTCTTTATATATGGTGTCTCATTACAAAATCTCTCTGTTAGCTATGCGTGGAGGAGCCCATAAATGGTCACCAACCACATTTACATTCAGGAGTGGGCCTCTGATACAAATCTGGTTGTGCTGTAAATGGATTTGACCCCTCTATTGCTCTGCAGTCCTCCTTTTGAGCAGGTGGCGTGAAATACCAAAGGAGCCATCACCATTGAATGCGCTGATCTGATAAACGGTGTCCTGCTTCCTCCGCGGCCATACTTTTGATTAATGACAGCTGCTTAATCATTAAAATGGCTCAATCATGATTGTTTGGATTTAAAACAGTGAAACGCTGCTACACTATTCATTCCTGCCCATCACTGTTTCAACCTTGACTTTAAAAGGTTCGGGCATGGTTCAAGCATCTATCGGGTCCGCCTTTCGGGTCGCAATGCATATCTTAACCGGCCAATCCTCTGTTTCTTTATATTTCCTTATACATAGAAAATGCGCCCAAAACCATTGAAAATGGCTTAAGCGCGGATTTGAAATTTATAAGAAATGTTTCATAAAATATCGGGTCCGGCCCATTGCATCGCAACATAACTCATGTTAAAGCCTGCCCCTTTAAAAGCGCCGATAGCGATATTACTGCGGACCCGATAATCTATCAGAAGGAATTAACACCGCCGTCGGGTCCGGCTTATCAGGTCGGAAGCATATCATATGTGAAGGCTCTGTCCCTTTGGCAACCCCGACTTGCGATATGCCGATGTGATCTGGACCGTTGATCGGCCAGATCCAATGGCTGAGATTAAAGCAGATCCTTAAGCCTGTAACTTTGATTTTTACATGGTTTTTGGGGTATTTTCGCCTCCCGATAGTGTATTTCTGCCCTCCCAAGGGCTTTCCTTTGCAACCATTTCGATCGGTGGAGGCCTTAAGAGGATTTTGAAGGCTTTTGGGGCACTTTGTATCCATTTTTGGGCATCCTTCTTTGCGCAAACAACCCAATCAGGACTACCTTTGATCCTCAAATGTTGGATTATGTAGCAGAGCTAACACTGGCTCCCTCTGGGGATGAGATCCTCCCTGTGAGGTCTCAATAACCAGCAGACCAATGCCTTCATACAAAAATAGCTATATAAAAAAAAACACTTGCCTAATGTCCATTGGGCATGGAGTCAACTAAGCATACAACATAAAATTGAAAAAGAACTTAATTACAAACATAAAAGCATGAAAACTTAAACTTCAAAATTTGCCCATTTGCAGGGCAACCAAACTGTTTCTCCTGCTTTCAGCTCGATTCATCATAGATCAGCAGGATTGGATTGATTTGATCCTCTACCTCAAAGATTTTAGGACATTTGAGCTTGACAGGTAGGTAGGGATCAAATTTCACTCCCTTTCTGTGTATTTTCCTCCTTGGATGTTCTTCATGGGAGCCTCTGTATACCAGCTGAATACTCGTTTTTGGTGTATACTTGTCTGTGTTATCTTTGGTCTGCACAACTAATATGAATGGTGAACCACAACGTTCTTGTGCAGGGGACAGAAAAACATCATCTACTCCAGCATCTTTCATAGAACAATCCTCATCCAAGGAGGAATCCCAAAACTATGCATACTCCTCCTTTGTCATCTGGCAAGATGCCCTTTCAATTTGTGTGGGGACCCACTGAGCAGGTATTAAAACATCAAAACTGAGGTGATCAGTCTCAGCCTTGAGCACTGAATTATGTTCTGCCTCAGTGTTCAAGGGGCAGCAATGAGGGCTTTCCTTTTGAGCAGACAAGGAAACAAAAGATGATGGGGGAAATTCTTCTCCCTTCTTGATTACTGGGCTGGGGACCACAGCAGGCTGTAATATTGGCAGATCTACATAGTCATGGGAAGTTAAGCTGGCTTCAGGCTCAGATTCTTTGAGGATGAAGGGATCTGTTGCCATCTTCTGCTGTTGATCGGCTTGTTGTTCTACAGCTACAACAAGCTCACAAGCAGTTCCTCTGGCTATTTCTTCTTCATATGCAGCTCTGGTTAGGAAAGGAGCACCTCCCAAACCATGGACCTCCTCCTTTTCTTCAAACAGATCTTCTTTCATGACTATATTCTGACAAAGGGTCTTCACCCTTTGATCCTCGTTTGCATCTCTGTTTCTCTACAAAATCTGCAATTGCTCCTATGCTCCTTTATATAGATTTGGTGCTGGAAGAGAAATGGAACAAGGAGTTCCTACTTCCTTAGAATACTGCTCAGCCTTTAATTTGGAAATTTCAGAGGTCAAAAGCTCGATCATCCTAGTTAATTTATCAATCTCAGGCTCTGAGGAAGATGAGGATTCACCTCCCTGACTTCTGCATTCATCATCACCTTCAAGTCTTTCTACAGCCATAATATTTGCTTCTACTTCAAAGGCTGCAGCTTGCATATCAGCCAAAGAAGTACATCTTCGTTCTCTTAATAGTAGGCAGAACCTAGAATCGAAGGCATTAGAATAAGTAATCATGGCAGAAGTAGGGGTGGGTTTTATTTCTGCTGGCATTCTGCTGTACAAATGATTGAATCTGATATTGAAATCAGACAGCAGCTCACCATCTTCTCTCTGCAAGTTCCCAAATTCGTCATGATATAAGAGCAGATCTTTATTATTTCCCCAGTGCTTTAAAAATACATCATCTAAAGCATCAATGTCTGCAATGGACCTAGGGGGTAAATCTCTAAACCATTTTCTAGCCTCCCCATCTAGGCTTTGAACAAAAACCCTCATCCAAACGTCCTCTTCATTGATATCCAAGTTATCAGCATAAAAATAAAATGGCTCAAGGTGCTCTTCAGCTGATACTCCTTCTGCACCAGTAAACTTTGGCATAAATTCTTGATAATCTCCTACAGGCATGGCATTTAAAGGTGTAGGCAAGACTAAGGGTCCATACCTAGCAACAATTATTCATTTTATCTTTGAAAGGGTTTGCTGGCCTGCCATGACTGAGGTATTGTAACGGGATACTGGTAAACTAAGTGATATGAATCAATGAAAAGGATAGCAGAGACCAAGGAGAATGATGGACAGCATAGAATGCTTTTATGGATAGAGATCTGAAAGGAAATGAATAAACGGGAGCTGTATGAATCTCCGAAGGTGATATTCACTAACAGAGACACATGGAACTTTTAAGGCTTACCTGACCCTGATGCTCCCTACTGCGAAATTTTCTTCTACTAAACGATCTTCTCAGGATCAGGCAATGATTCAGCTGATATTCTGAAGATATCCTCGTGCATGTTTCAGCAGCTATGCCAGAACTTCAATGTGGAGTCGCCAAAGGATGACCTTCCTCTAGTGAAGTCGCCAGACAGATGATTACAACCAAAATATGTGTTCAAACCTTGTCTGTCATCAAAGATTGAAGCTGTGTCGTCTCCCAGGGAAGCTGAGCTTCGATTCTCTTCTCCTCGGCAACGGCGCCATTTAATGTTATCACCCCAAGAAACTCACCTAGGTTACATATCGGTGATGCTTAGGAACATTACAAATTCAACAAAATAGTTGGATAAATGATGGATGAATCAAACAAATGCTGCATATTCAAGCCAGATAACCACTTCTACTATGATTGACCCCAGACATGGGTGAACACCCCCAGACTACAAGGCTTTTAACCACCAATTACTCACAGTTTGAGGATAAGGTGATAATGGAGAAGACTGACCACACCAGTAGATGCACAAGACCCTGTGATGGCTGGCTGCAACCAGTTAAAAGGTCTGTAAATCTAGTTTCTAATACACAGATAGGATGACAGCTCTCTATGCATTAAACAACAGAAACCTGCATACACATTCAATGATACATGCTAAATCCTAACACAGAGGTGGGATGACAACCCCTCTAATGCTAAACATTAACAGAACATGAATCAATGCAAACAGGCACAGCCTGGAACAAGAAAGAGAAGTGGAAAGTGAGCAATTAACAGCAAAAGAAGCTTGTATTAGCTGGAAATGAAGACCAGACGCTGCAGGTTACAAAGTAGTTACAGTCTCCAGAAGTTGAACCTTACAATAGAGTCACCTTCATCTAATGCTCATCCCTCATTACATCTGTTTTTCAGTATATATGGTGTCTCATTACACAATCTCTCTGTTAGTTATGCGTGGAGGAGCCCATAAATGGTCACCAACCACATTTACATTCAGGAGTGGGCTTGTGATATAAATCTGGCTGTGTTGTAAATGGATTTGACCCCTCTGTTGCTCTGCAGTCCTCCTTTGAGTAGGTGGCGTGAAATACCAAAGGAGCCATAACCATTGAATGCACTGATCTGATAAACGGTGTCTTGCTTCCTCCTCGACCATACTTTTGATTAATGACAGCTGCTGAATCATTAAAACGGCTCAATCATGACTGTTTGGCTTTAAAACAGTGAAACACTGCTACACTATTCATTCCCGCCCATCATTGTTTCAACCTTGACTTTAAAAGGTTCGGGCATGGTTCAATCATCTATCGGGTCCGCCTTTCGGGTCGCAATGCATATCTTAACCGGCCAATCCTCTGTTTCTTTATATTTCCTTATACACAGAAAATGCGCCCAAAACCATTGAAAATGGCTTAAGCGCGGATTTTAAATTTTATAAGAAATGTTTCATAAAATATCAGGTCCATCCCATCGCATCGCAACATAACTCATGTTAAAGCCCGCCCCTTTGAAAGCGGCGATAGCGATATTGCCGCAGACCCGATAATCTATCAGAAGGAATTAACACCGCCGTCGAGTCTGGCTTATCAGGTCGGAAGCATATCATATGTGAAGGCTCTATCCCTTTGGCAACCCCGACTTGCGATATGCCGACGCGATCTGGAGCGTTGATCGGCCAGATCCAACGATTGAGATTAAAGCGGATCCTTAAGCTTGTAACTTTGATTTTTACATGGTTTTTGGGGTATTTCCGCCTCCCGATAGTGTATTTCTGCCCTCCCAAGGGCTTTCCTTTACAACCATTTCGATCGATGGAGGCCTTAGGAGGATTTTGAAGGCTTTTGGGGCACTTTGTATCCATTTTTGGGCATCCTTCTTTGCGCAAACAACCCAATCAGGACTACCTTTGATCCTCAAATGTTGGATTATGTAGCAGAGCTAATAGGGTGCAGCGACACCAAAGCCATACCTGAACTGGCTCAGACGAGCATTCAAGGAGCAGGGGAGTGAAACCAAGAGCAAAAGACAAGACATGCAGGAAAGGAGGTGAATTGGGTAATGGACGAATATTTTTGTCTCATCGAGGAAGAACACCAGGCATTGGAAGCTGGCAACACGGAGACCTCGCTTCTGGCAAGTGGCAACATGGAGGTGCACAGGTGCTTCATCGTGGAGGAACACCCTCCGTCTCCGTCACGTCCCTAGTCTACCACCTTGATGCCACATGTCTGCCTCATTGTCTACCACCTTGCTGCCACTCAGTGTGCCACGCGTCCGCCACACAGTCTACCACTCAGCATGCTACGTGTCTTAGGTTTTTTGGGACTCTGTTTTACAGTTTTTGTTTTCAATGGGGTTTTGGTGAAAAAAACTATGAGTTTTTGGCTCTTTAGTTGTTTTTTTGTTTTTGTTTTTGTCTCATTAGATACAATGATAACAAACTGGATGCTTTGCTGGTTTCCCCTGCGTGGGCAGCAAGCTAATTCTCTGAACTCTTTTCTGTTACAGACTGGTTTCCCTTCTGGGCAGTTCAGATCCAGACTTTGTTGGTTGTTGCCATTCCTCTGGCATAGTTAAGTACAGGCTTCGGCCTCAGTGTATGATATCTTTTTTTCATTAATAGAATTAGTATAACTTAGAAAAAAAAAATAGATGTTAGGTTTATGTAATTTCTTCTTGTTGATAAGTAATTAGGAATACCACAAGTCATCAAAGAGAGTGAGGGGGTACCTGGACCCATTAGAACTAGTTGGAAACACCATCCCAAATGGATAAGGGATTAATTGGGGTCTTGGCCAGGTGGTATCCCCATTGTTGATTACGGTCATTTGTTTCCATCAACAATTTTGGCATTAGAAGGAGGGTCATGACAAGTTATCATTTTGATTCTTGTTTTTCAAAGTTTTTATCTATTTACAATGGCTCCTTCTAAACTTCCTATTTGGATTTGCTTCATTAGACTTGCACCTGCCATCACTCCAATAAAGGCTGTAAATCTCTTGTCAAAAAAAGAGTTTAATGGTAAGGAAAATGTTTCTATTTTTTTATCATGTTCTTCAATTTATTTTAAATTGTAATGATTATGATATTGATGGTGGTCTGATTTGCAGGATATTTACTCTTACCTTGATAAGCTTAGCCAAATATTGGTGTTGAACACTTCCAATTTCATTTGTAAATAATTGGGATGAGTTTTCAAGAATGTTCATCCACACTTTTTAGGATTATGATTATGAAAATGTATGTAATCAACTTGAAAGTATTCATAGATTTGAAGAGGAATCTTTTGAAAATTTTCTTATCAGATTTAAATTAATTTGCTTACAATTTCAAGTGCAAGATTTACCTCATAAAATCAAATTGATCGAATGGTTTTGAAATGTTGTTACCCTTCCTTGTATTTCTCATAGCTATAATGAACTTGAAGATATTATTTTTCTTAACACAATTACCATTGTTAAAGAGCCTCTCGTTACTAATAGCATGGCCAACTCTCTTCAAGAAGAAAATGTAGAAATTGCTAATCATCCTTCTTAGGAAAGCATAAGCTCATCTAACAAATAAAACATTGATATCGAGAATGCTTTAAATCATGTTTCTATTGAGGAATAAAATTCTAATAAATCTATTGTTTTTAATTCTGCTAAAAATTAACAAGAAACAAAATCAATAAACACATGAGCAATGAACATTGCAAATTGAAAATTCAACCAATGTGCAATTTTCCACACAGGTTTCTGAATTTTCTCATGCTAAAATTCATGATCAACACAAAGTTTGGAGCATCCAAGAATTAATATTTGTGAAAGTGTGGTCAACCAAATACATAATGAAGAATTTGAAATTTTCATTATGGAAAATGAGCAAGAATCTAGAAGCAGCGAAATTTCTAGGTTCATATCTTAAAATAGTCATTTTTCTCTTGTTGACGGTGCTAGATCTCGCCAATATATAGGTGATCTCCCCGATATGAATTCCAAATTAGACCTCACACCATTTGGAATAGGAGTCCCATCCAGAATTATGGCCCGACTGCCATTAACTTAAATATTTTCGTTGGATTAAACGATTAGCATGAGAGAGTAGCATCCATGTACTTCTAAAAGAGAAAGAGATATGCCTTGTGATATGTTCAATTGTAAATTTATCAAGGTTATTTCGCTGCAAGGAACAAAAATTAGTCTCTAAAAGAAAAGAAACATTACTAATCTAGTAAAAACACACATGCATAAACAAGGAAGAATCGTTAGTCATCAAGAGAAATAGCTCACATAGATACCACGATCATTATAACAAAGACAAAACATTCTCAACAATTTGAGCACCAAATCCATCGAAATAGTTCAATTTATTTAGTACATATGTAAGCCAACATAAACCACAAATATTTGACAAGTAGTCTCAAAACATCTATGATTTATGCATGAAAATTTGTTGGCCAAACGGCTTCATGTATTAATAAAAAGTTCCAAAATGCATGAGTACAATGAACAACACTAGCTCCAATAATGGAGTGTTAGAGCCACTACTTGCTCTCCAAAAGAACTATCTCTATCTCTCTAATGCCTTGTGGGAGAATCCAAGGTGAAAATTCCTTTTCTTGAGTAATGAGGCTTCTTTTATAACTAGAGGCATGACCTTTCATATCCTCATGACTCTTGAGTTTCTCATATGAATTTTCAACTTCTTATGAACTTTGGACTTCTATACAACTCTTAGACTTCTAAATTAATTTTGAAATTCTTCATATCTTTTGGAATTACATTTTCCTTTTAGAATTTTATATATGGATCATTTGTCCATATATGATTCTTGGACTTCTACATTTCATCTTTACAATGATTGCATAGTTACATCAACATGAGGTAACAACATGACAAGTCACTAGCATTGATGACTTGGACTCATAGTGACTAATGACATGGAATTTGTTAAGAGGTGACAATACTGCCACTTGTATCTTCAATATTTCATGCAACTCTCATGTTGTTGTTGCCTTTACCCTCCAAAGGGTGTCATATCATATGGAGTCTTTATGAGGTACTTTGATCATCAATATTCCAATGTTCTTCATCTCGTGTCATTATGTGTTCTTGAATTATTCCTCAAGTTGCTTCCTTTGGCATATATCCTCCCTCATCCTTTCCATGTTGTTCTAGAACACATGCAACTAAGATAATTCATGGAAATAAAACATCATCCTAAAAACCTCTTATTCTAACATGTTTCATGCAATTTTTCTGATCATGGTTCACCAATGCACTCAAGAAAAGGAGAAAGCTTTCTGGGCCTAGGGTGTAGTGTTAAGGGACAAGGGTTGGGTGCTTGAGGCTTGATGACATACTATGCACTCAATTGAGAAGGACAGGCTTGAGGGAAGGTGCAGGGAATAAGCCGAAGAATGAAAGGGGCTTAATGAGGCTTTTTGATGTGCCATACACTCAACTAGGAAAGCCTAAGTCACAACGAGGGGACAGGGCTCATTGTGAAGGTTGAAGGAAGATCAGTGTTCAATTTTTATGCACCATGCACTCAACTAAGGGCTTGGTGAGGGTGCATGGTACACCCTGAAGAGGGAAGGAAACCTTGATTGTTGACTGATGATGCACCACACACTTGGCTTTCTTTAGGGTGTAGTTCAGAAAGGGAAGGAGAGGATGTTTCTTTAGAGTGTGCTATGTGATTTTGGGAGGGTACAGGGCATAGTCTAAACAAGGAATGGTCCCTGAATCAGCCTTAAGAGTGCGCTATGTGCCCTCTTAGCTTTTGTGGGCCAATTTGTGCAAAACCAAAATTTGTCCAAGTCTGAGGAATCAGACAAGGGGAAAACACAATGAGTTAGGCGTAAAATCAAGTGCAACACATACCAACTCATTAGTAAAACTTAGACATGATCAAATATTAAGAAATACACATCAAAAATCCATTTTACAAACACTCTCCAATTACAATAGAAAATGTGTGTGTGACTATGACCAAAAGTGTCATTTTATGACTAATCAATTTGTTGTAACCATGAAGTACACCATATATTTTTTGAATAGTGTGAAGACACTTAGAAATGAACAAGAAAACTTGAAAGATGTAAAATGACATGAACTGAAACTTGAAGACCAAAGTGATACTTAATACAACAGTTAGGTAGGCTCCAAAATTTGAATGTAGTGATGTTTTTGAGGGTGTTGTGGCAACGAAAACACTTGGCGACACATTGGGAAATCTTCAACTTCTATGCCTAGGAATAGATTTCATTTAGAGGGTTAGCCCTTTAGGAAGTATCGATTCACCAATTATATTTCTCTAACTTCCATTTTAAGCCTCGTTATATGCATAACACCCTACATTCCTTTTGTTGGTTCAACACACGAGAGACTATGCCATATCACAATTGTTTCAATCTAGGAAAGGGTAATATATGACAACAATTTTAAGATATTCAGAGTATGAGTTTCAGCTATGGTGTCTCTCCACTTCCAGCAGGCCTAGATAGTACCCCGATGAAATAAGTATAGGAGTGCAAGCATTACTTCGTTGCTAGCTAGCCTGAACAATACCTTGACGAAGTCACTTGCTTCACCTCTTTGCACAAGAATACTTTCTCTTATTTCACCCTTTATTTATTTATTTAGTAGGGCTATGCTTCAACACTTATTATTTTGATGAGGCAGAAGAGGGATCCTGAATTATTGAGAGTAGGAGAGGTTTCCCCTTCAGAGAAGTATTTATATAACCTCTAATATAGTTTTGTTCACTATATATTTCCCCTTATAATTTCTCTACTCAATCGGATACACATGTAAAACACCAAGTAGATTCAATACCAAGTTGAGGAGTTGGGATACTAGAATAGATGTGGGTTTCATGGGTTCACTCAAGGTTCTCTTCTTGAATGTATCATATTTTTCATCTAGACTTTTCTTGACTTAAGGAATCTTCCCAAACAAAGAAGAAGAATTGACAGATATCCAAGTGTTATGATTGTCACATTCCTCATTTATTTCATTACATATCCCTTTAAAGCCATACACTCTTTCACACAAGGTCTTATTTATGCACAACAACCAAAACAAAGAAAACATGACTTGACATGACTTGACATGACAAACATAAGACTGATGACAAATAAAAAGTAAAGAAAATTATACAAGGAATACAACTTAGAGATGCTACTAAAAGTAGTGCTTTAAATCTTGACCATTAACAGGAAGAGATTTAGTCCTCCCATCTAATGATTTTAGATTGAAGGAATTGTGACCATGTTTCTCTTTGATGGTGTAAGGGTATATCCACAAAGATTGTAACTTCGTGTGTTTTCCTTTCTCTTCATTGGATTTTTCCCACTTTAATACTAAGCCACCCATATCAAAACTATTAGTCCCTGTAGATTTATTTTTGAAGGAACACTTGATACAATTTTGATGTATGGAAAATATTTCTTTAGCTTTGAGCCTTTCTTCCTAGAGTTTAAGCAAGGTATCTATTCTGATTTGGACCAGGAGGCATGTTCTATCGTGAGACTCTTGGGAGAGCTACAAGGATGGGAGATATAGGTTAGGTGGAAAGCTAATGTCTTTATCGTATATGAGGAAGTATGATGAAGTTTTAAGAGAAGTTTTGGGAGTTACCCGGTCAACCCATAATGCGTTCACCAAAGCATTATGCCAATTCCTTTGTTCATAGAAAATAATTTTATTGATTATGCGAATAAGATTCTTATTGGTTGATTCTGCTAAACTGTTTCCCTATGGGTAATAATTTGATGCATGCTTTAATACAATACCATATTCCAATGCAAACTCATAAAGTTTCAATGAGGAAAAATAAGTTTCATTATCAAATAAAAGAGACGTTGGAATGCCAAACCTAGTTATGATGTTCTGCTTTAGAAATTGGATGACTTCCTAGTCATTGACTTGCCTTAAAGGAACTACTTCAGTCCACTGAGTAAAATAATATGTTGTTGTTAAAATGTATCAGTGTTTCTTTGATGAGTGTGGAAAGATCTCTCCAATAACATATAGTCCCCACTGTTGGAATGATTCCTCAATTTTTATTGGTAACAGTGGAGTGACTAACTTCTGGTCTTGACAGACACATCTCTGAAAATATGGGCATTTTCAGGCATAATCATGAGCATCCTTAAATAAGGTGGGCCAATATTAACCAACACTCATTACTTTGTGTGTAATTTTATCACCTACAAAGTGTCCACCTATTGGTTTGTTGTGCAAGTCTCTTAATACCTTCTCTTTGTCTTGAGGCTTTAGGAATCTTAGAAATACACCATTATGGTGATTTTTGAAAAACACTCCATAAACGAGTTGATAATATAGATATTTAAGGGAAAATTCCCTCTTTTGTTTGTTTGATAAATGTGCAGGCAAGATGCTATGCTCTAAATATTTCCCCATATCTGAATAGCATGGTGTTGTTGAGCTTGTTAGAGGGGCTTGTTCAACATTATACATCTCTATTTCCTACTCCCATCCTGGAAGAGCTTGCTTTAGAGATTCCCTTGCTTCTATTGCAAGTCGACAGAGGCCATGACCCTTAACAGTATGAACTCGATTAGACTCTAGATCATATTATTGCCAACAGGTAATCCAATATACCCTCTTTTTACAAATATCTAGTTGCACAAAGAGTGTTGTGACTATTGGATGAGGCACATAGATAATCGTGTGAGATTTGAGGAGATAGAGCATGGAATGCTTAACTTCCTTATATATTGCATAAGATTTTTTATCAATGGCAGGGTAGTTCAACTCTGACCCCTGTAATCCAACACTCATGAAAGAAACAAGTCGTTCATTCCCTTCAACATACTTTTGTGTCAATACGGCCGCAATATATGAATCTGAGGCGAAGTTATAAAGTAGGAAATCCTTGCCATAATAAGGACTAAACAGTGCAGGAACATCAACAATATTTTGTTTGATACAAGCAAAATAATCCTTTTCCCTTTTGTCCCTTTTGTAGATTCCATCTTTCTTTATCATCTCTTGCAGTGCCTTAACTATATGAGCATACTCAAGGATGAACTTTCGCAATAAATTAATCTTCCCCGGGAAAGATTGCATAGCCTTCTTATTTACTGGGAATATTATTTGAACTATATTTTTGACCCTTTCCAGATCAAACTTAATTCTTCTCTTAGAATGATGTGACCTAGGAGACTGCCCTCTGACACACCAAAGATGCTATTTTTTGGATTGAGAGAAATCCCATACTTGCGACACGCTCAAATATATGTTTTATATGATGCACATGGTCTAATATTCTTTTAGAGAATACAATTACATCATCTAGATAGAATACTACACTTTGACCGATTAAGCAGTAGAAAGCGATGTCCATTTCTCTTTGAAATGTAGCACCGACATTAGTAAGTCTGAATGACATGCACTTAAAGGGAAAATCCCCCCACTTGGTCCTGAAAGTGGTTTGAAGGTGGTATAGTTTTGCTACTAGCACCTGCTTGTAATTATAGAACCAATCTAATAACGAGAACATCTCAGACGCAGATATTGTTTGGAGAATGTTTTCCATGGATGGCACTAGATAATTATCTTTGTCTGATACCCAGTTGAGATTACAAAATTTGACACATAACATTATCTCACCATACTTCTTTCTAAAAGGGACCAGATTTGAAACCCAAGTAGAATGTTTGACCTTGAAAATTATCTGAGCATCTGAGAACTTCCTTAATTCGTTTTGAATTAGGGGCTCAAGCGTTGGATGGACTTTCCTTATATTATGCTGAATGGTTTCACAATTTCTTTAATAGGAATGATATGATGGATAATACAAGTTTCATATGTCTTGAAATCATGATAAGTATATGAAAACACATCACAATATTGTTTGAAAAGGAAAATTAATTCTTGTCATTTGTAACACCCTCCTCCCATGTTTACCCAAGTTAACAGGTCTGTTAGGGTAAACATGTGACGAGAGGCTACTATGATGTGATTCAACTTCCCATGTATAGTTAAGGAAGTGGAACTGACAAAAAAAAAACCATTCTGACCTTCCGCACATGCTACAAAAGCTTTAGGAGCCAACCAACACTTCCATGTAACAAACCCTTGAGACAACTTGACATTTCACTGATATGGACCCCTAGCCACTCACATGAAAATCCATGCATGAAACTAAGGCCTTCCAGTCACTCCCACATCAATGTATGCCAACGTCTGTGGAATTTTTCAGCTAGTTTTGAACTAATGACCCCGGATTTTGTACCACATTTTCAGGGCCAGGGCTCAATTCACTGCCCAAAACTTGTTGAAAGCTTCAGAAATAGTAAATAACATTGAAACAAGATTACTAATTCTAACATTTGATCAATGAATTGATTGTACCCCTACTAGACATGACAAGAATTTCGTCAAACATATCACAAATATGTAATCTACATGTCATAGCAATAGATCTGAGAACAAGGGTCTCACACTTATGTGAGATTCGTAAGGAAGAATTGATGCCTTATCACAATAGTTTCATTATCTTCGATTATATCATATAATCAGTTTTCATTCTTTTACTAATAAAAACATGATGATCTCCATGCATCAAGTGTATCATAAAATATATTCATAACCAACATATAACCAACAAAAATAATAAGGATATAACAACCATAAGAATGATATATGAACAAGCACATTTACACATGAAATAGCAAGGAGAAGGAACTCTTATTTATGAATGCATAAGCCAACCAAGTTTGGGACTTCCATGAACCACCCGACCATAGATTGGCTGAACCAAATCTTTCTTTCAGCCAATCACCCCCATGCCATATTCCAAGCATGAATGTGGGATCTCATGGAACAAATCAAACAAAACCAAACCAGGGCTTCCAGAGGCCAAGCCACCTCAACCCTCAACCAGTGATTCCACCTCACGGTCAGACATCACTAACCATCGCCAGATTGGTCTCTATCCAAGCTATTTAGGGCTCTAGAACATTTGTTTCAACCAGGGCTTCTAAGACTAGTAACTCAACCCATAGTTGTTGTCGAGCTTGCAGAGAGTTTGTCCAACTAGGGCTTCCGAGACTAGTAACTCAACCTACCAAGGGTTTCCATATCATTTTTCCAACCAAGGCTTTCAAGACGAATAACTCAACCCAAGCTGTTATAGGGCTTCTAAAGCATTTGTCCAACAAAGGATTCCAGGAACTAGTAACTCAACCCAAAGCCATAAGGAACATGAGAATCAACCAGAAAAAAAAAAAAAGGATAGACACTCACAACACCATAGGTATGTAGGAAATGGAAAGGATATGAAATTCCACCATCAATCTAGGCAATCCTCCATGCCCATGACAAATCATAACAAAGAAACCACATGCATATTCCGTGCATGTCAAAACTAGCAAGGAAATCATACATGCGACTCGGTACCTGCAAGAAAAACCCACTATACCTTCTGATCCTGATGTCCTCTTGCACTTTCTTGCTCTTATTTTTCCTTATTACTCCAAATCCCAAGTATGCTACACTCCTCCAAGAGTGCTCCAATAAAACTCTAAGTGTGTAAGAGTATGAGAGAGAGAGAGAGTAAAAAATGAGAGCTCCAAAACTGAACTGACAAAAAGTTACAAACTGATCCTCAGAATATTTTTTATTAATGAGGCCTATACTTTCTTCATTTTCCATTATTTTCCTTCATTTTCCTCCTCACATGCAACCTGTGACCTTTCACCTCCCTTTTCTCCTAATTTACATTATTTTCATAAATAAGATGCCAATTAATGCCACTTTTCCTTTCCAAGGCCTTTGCCATTGCCTTTTCCAATTTCCATAGCCATTAATTGTAGAAATTTTGAATAATAAACACTTATTCACAGATATTATCCCGATTATACGCTATTGCAGAATACATGCACAATACATAATCTCCTCTATGTTGATCATCAATTTAGTAGCATTAAAAACAATGAAACATCAATCGCATGCACACATTAACACAGTATGTAACCCGGGGAAAACATATAGCTGAAAACCCCACAGTATCTGTATATTAATGATTGAGAACATGTAACATTACATAGTACAATACTCCTCACAAGTATCCAGCACTATCTCCACGTGTTACACACAAAACTAGCTCAGATCCGAACAAGTCACATGTTCAAATCTTCTCCACTGCTTTGCCTGCCTGTATTACACAATACCTGCTGAGAATCACTCACACTAGAAATCATGTGAGCACAGGCTATTCTACTGGGCATATACTGGGCAATTACCATGGGCATACTCAATACATTGCTTGTGCAAGATCTCATGCACAACTATAGTCACAACTGATAGCAATCTCAACCTCTAACACCTGTCTCCACTGAACTATACATGCACTGAGTTAACTGATGTATTCTTCAGTTGCATTATGAGTTAATAATTAATTCACATAACTCATCACTAGTCTATTTGCAGTTAGACTAATTACAACTAGTTTAACCAAGTCAAACTGAACACAACTCCATCAACTCCACCAAACTCAACTGCTTGAGTTCTAACTGAAGCCCTGCATGCAATAGCTCAAATGACTCACAAGAAAAGTGTATTTCCTTCTGACAGTTGCATGTGCCATATCTGTAGCTCAAACTGAAGTGCTTCAATAGGATAAGATAATGTTTATATTCTAAATATTATTATGAGACAATAATATTTGACTTTTCTATTTTTGACAAGCAGTCTAAAAATAGACTCTGATCACTCTTGCTGTGATCCAAAAATAGAAGTCCATCTATTTTTCCCAACATGACCAATCATCCATAAATAGCATCCTTCAACTCATAGACCATGATCCATATGTCTAAAAATAGACATAGTCTAAAAATAGACTTTGCGCCATAATTTGCCTGCGGGCCCACTTAGTGAAGGCGACTCCTTTCCACTAAGCTCCATCATCTTGTTGCATTCTCAACACTCCCTCTCAACAAGATATGGATTATCAGCAACCCCTATCCTACCTCGGTGGTATTCAAATTTTCTCCTGGTGAGTGCCTTCGTCAAGATATCAACATCTTGATCCTCCGTTGGAATGTATGAAAGTAACATGATTCTCCACTGCACACAATCTCTGATATGATGGTACCTGATGTCAATGTGCTTAGATCTATCATGAAATATAGGATTAGCCGAGAGTTTAATGCAACTCTGGTTATCACAATAAATCATAGTAGGATCCAAGTGAGAACCGAACAAATCGACTAGAATCTTCCTCATCCATATAGCCTCGCATGCAACCAAACTTGCTGCCATATACTTGGCCTCTACTAAACTGAGTGCCAGAGATCTCTGCTTCCTACTGTACCAAGAAACTGCTGTCGACCTGATACTGAAGACCCCTCCTGATGTGCTCTTTCTGTTTGTTGGGCTCCCTGCCCAATCTGCATCCGTGAAGCCACATAGCTTCACCTCATCCTCCTGTCTGTACCACAATCCATATCCCGATGTGACTCTCAAATAACGAAATACATGATTGCCCGCCTTCCAGAAGAGCTTGGTTGGCTTAACCATAGCTTGTGAAATCTGGTTAACAGCATAGCATATATTGGGTCATGTATTGACCAGATACATAAGCGACCACACCAACTGTCGATAAACAGTGGCATCCACTTCTTCTGCCGAAGTGGCATCCTCCTTCCTCCAACCTCCAGGAAGAGGAGTATCAACAGGCTTGCAGCCATGCATGTTGAACTTCTCCAGTATCTCCTGAGCATACTTACCTTGAGAAACAAATAGTCCATCACTGCGCTGCCAAATTTCCAATCCCAGGAAATAATGAAGGAGGCCCAAGTCCTTCATCTCAAACTCCTTAGCAAGATCATCCTTGCATGAAAGTATCAACAGCTCATCACCCGTTAGAATCAAATAATCTACATAAAGTACAATGATAAGCAACTTACCCTCCACCACAATCTGGTATAGGTTAGGATCCGCCTCACTCTTGGAGAATCCAAGTCCGGTGAAATAACTGTCTATCCGTGTGTACCAAGCACGTGGTGCTTGTTTCAACCCATACAGCGCTCTCTTGAGCCTGCACACATGCGACTCGCTGCTGAAGATCTCAAAACCTTCGGGATGCTCAATGTACACCTCCTCCTCAATGACTCCATTGAGGAACGCAGTCTTCACATCCATCTAATGAATGTGCCATCCCATCTGTGCTGAGAGAGCAAGAATCGTCCGTATGGAAGAATACCTTGCGACAGGTGCAAAGGTCTCCTCATAATCGATCCCCTCTATCTGTGAAAAGCCTCAGGCAACAAATCTTGCCTTGTACTTCTCCACACTCCCGTCAGCTGCCTGCTTAACTTTGTAGATCCATCTCGAACCCACCACTAATTTCCCTTCCGGTCTAAGAACAATCTCCCATGCACTGTTTCTGACAATCGAATCATACTCTTCCACCATGGCGTCTACCCATGCGGGATCCTCCACAGCTTCCTCGAAAGAGGATGGCTCAGTCACAACACATTTGCTCATAAGAGCCATGTATCCAGTGTACCGATCAGGTGACTGTCTCTGCCTGCGTTGGGCCGTAGCTGGTCCTACAACTTTCTCTGCATCTTGAGCCAGTCGCTCAACTTCTGTCAAGCGCTTTCGCCCTCTGATGGTTGGCGCTACATGAGTGGTCTCTTCCACTCCATGAACCTCATCCTGTGGCTGATCCATGTCCTGAAGCTCATCCTTAGAAACTAATAGCTCCTCATCTACATGCAAGTGTGGCTCCCTCTCAAGTGAACACTTCATGGCTTTCTCCTCCTAAAATTTTATATCCCGTCGCACAACAGTCTTACCACTGTCTGGCAAATACACACGATAGTTGTGGGGTGTATCATTGTACCCCACAAATATCCCAACCTCTGCGGTTGGCTCCAACTTCTTCCTAGCATCCTTCATCACATGCATGTAAACGTTAGCACCAAAAATCCTCAAATGAGAAAGATCGGGCTTCTTACCAGAATAAGCCTCCTCGGGTGTACTCATGCCAAGTATCCTGTGAGGACAACGGTTCTGCACATAAACTGTTGTATTGCATGCTTCCGCCCACAAGTGAAGGGGTAGGCCCTGATCATGCAACATCGCTCGTGTAGCACCCACGATCGTTCTGTTCTTCCGCTCAGCAACCCCGTTCTACTGTGGGTTATGGGGAGCTACGAGCTCTCTTTGAATCCCTTCTGCACTGCAAAAGTCTTTGAACTCGCCAAAGATGTATTCACCACCATTGTCGTTCCTAAGAGCCTTCACCTTCTTCCCCGACTCCTTCTCGACCAGTGCTTTGAACTCACAGAACTTTGAGTATGTCTCGCTCTTCTTCTGCATGAATAAGATCCAGCACTTACGAGAGAAATCATCAACAAAGATCACATAATACCTGTGTTTTGCTTTCGAAGCTACTAAGAAAGGTCCACATACATCTGTGTGAATTCTCTCAAGGATCGTCATGGCGCGACTATCCTTCTCGTGAAAGGTGGCTTTCACAAACTTTCCCAAAGTACACCCCTTGCACTGATCTGACTGCGCAAGAGTGCCTTTAGGAAGCCCTGTAGTGATCTGTTGCAATATCTTCAAGGCTCCATGGTGAAGGTGACCCAATCTCCTGTGCCACAGCTCGCCATCATCCCGCCTCACCAATCCTTCTGCCTTGCATGCCATTGTTGCGCATCCATCTACATGCAACTGATAAAGGTTTCTCACTCAAACCCCTATCTTCCGGGTTTCTCCAGTTGTCTTGCTGTGCAGGAAAGCCTTTCCCTCGCTGAAAACAACATCATATCCCTTGTCTTCTAACATCACCACAGAGATAAGATTCTTCTTCAATCCTGGAACATGCATCACTTCCTTCAATACAAAGGGTTTACCAGACTCCCTCTCAAATGAAATGGTACCGATACTAGTCGCACTGTATCTACCATCATCGCCATCTCGCTGTGCACTCCAAGATCTTTGTCCTCCAGATCAGAAAACAAATCTTGATCTCCTGTCATGTGAAAAGACCACCACTGTCCAAGAACCACACCAATCCCATCACACTTGAAACCAAGAATGCGATCAATGAAAAATCAAGCTCAAAATGCGAGGTTAGAGCCTCTCCTGCTGCAGATCCAGCAGCTTTCTTGTTCTTCTTCTTCTGCGGACAATTAGTGGCATAGTGCCCGTGCTGGTGACAGTGAAAACACTTCACCTTGGACATGTCCTGCTTCTTGCCTTTCACACCAGACTGAGAAGCTTTCTTTCTCTTCCCCTTCTTTGCTTTGGCAACCAAAGCGCAATTTTCTTCATCAGGTACCTTTGATGAAGATTCGTCCCTGGTATTCCACCTGATCTCCTCCTGCACAAGATCTGACCAAAGTCTCTCCCATCCTAGAAATTTCTCCCGACCATTGACAGAGTCTTGATAGGAATGCCAACTCTTCGAAAGACCAAGGAGAGCCAAGCTCACCAAGTCCTCATCGTCGACAGTCACCCCCACACTTCCCAACTCATCTCTGCACTAAGTGAACTTCGTGAGGTACTTGGGCATACTGTCTCCCTTCTCACATTTGATGTTTCTGAGTTTATCTTTGAACGCCAGCTTCCTCTGATCGCTCTTGCTTTGGAATAGATCTATCAAAGATTTCCACATCAAGTATGGAGAAGCCTTACCATGCAGGCTGGACACAATGTGATCCTTCACACCCTCCAACAGAATCCTTCGACACTTTGTTGTCTTCTTTTGCCAAGAATCAACCTGCGTAGCATCAGTAGGCTTTGGGACATCAGCCTCTATGAAATCCTTCAGCCCATTATCATCCAACACTGCCTCCATCCTTTCCTTCCATGCAATATAGTTCGAGCTGCCCTCAAGAGCATACTCCAATCGCAATCCATTGAAAGACATTGCCACGTTGATACCAAGAAAACACTGCTGCAAATTCGAATTCCACCAGCTCCAAACTCAACTGCCTCTGATCTAAGAATACGTGAGAACAAAGTATTTCTCGTATAGAGATTGATTGTTTGGGCTTTTATCGGATATCTCACCTTCCAAAGGAAGGATGAATCCAGAGGCTACCTGGCCCGATTACAGACTCTGCCTGAAGAAATAGAATGTAAACACTTCCTGAATAGTAGATCTGATTATCAACAGCTCTGATACCATGTAGAACTTTTGAATAATAAAAACTTATTCACAGATATTATCCCAATTATACACTATTGCGGAATACATGCACAATACATAATCTCCTCTACGTTGATCATCAATTTAGCAGCATTAAAAACAATGAAACATCAATCGCATGCACACATTAACACAGTATGTAACCCAGGGAAAGCATACAACTGAAAACCCCACACTATCTATATATTAATGATTGATAACATGTAACATTACATAGTACAATACTCCTCACAAGTATCCATCACTATCTCCACCTATTACACACAAAACTAGCTCAGATCCGAACAAGTCACAGGTTCAAATCTTCTCCACTGCTTTTCCTGCCTCTATTGAAAAATACCTGTTGAGAATCACTCACATTAGAAATCACGTGAGCACAGACTATTCTACTGGGCATATACTGGGCAATTATCATGGGCATACTCAATACATTGCTTGTGCAAGATCTCATGCACAACTATAGTCACAACTGATAGCAATCTCAACCTCTAACACCTGTCTCCACTGAACTATACATGCACTGAGTTAACTGATGTATTCTTCAGTTGCATTATGAGTTGATAATTAATTCACATAACTCATCGCTAGTCTATTTGTAGTTAGACTAATTACAACTAGTTTAACTAAGTCAAACTGAACACAACTCCATCAACTCCACCAAACTCAACTGCTTGAGTTCTAATTGAAGTCTTGCATGCAATAGCTCAACTGACTCACAAGAAAAGCGTATTTCCTTATGATAGTTGCATGTGCCACATCTGTAGCTCAAACTGAAGTGCTCCAAGAGGATAAGATAATGTTTATAGTCTAAATATTATTATGAGACAATAATATTTGACTTTTCTATTTTTGACTAGCAGTCTAAAAATAGACTCTGATCACTCTTGCTGTGATCCAAAAAAAGAAGTCCATCTATTTTTCCCAACATGACCAATCATCCATAAACAGCATCCTGCAACTCATAGACCATGATCCATATGTCTAAAAATAGACATAGTCTAAAAATAGACTTTGCTCCATAATTTTCCTACGGGCCCACTTAGTGAAGGCGACTCCTTTCCACTAAGCTCCATCATCTTGTTGCATTCTCAACATTAATTAATCACAAGTGATCCCCATCACTATGTTTCTTGCCCAAGATTCAGCTTGGAATACGTGTCCCATGACCATTTTTATTATTTTGCCTTTATTAACTTTATTACATGGATTTTTGTCCAGGGTTGTTACATCGTTCTTTTGGAGAACAACATGTACCGAGGTTTACATATTTTATATCATCTTGAGTTCCCAAATTGACTTGTTCATATGATAAGTTTGAGATCTGAGTCTTAGTATTAACCAATCCTTAGAATCGGTATCTGCTGGTCATCATTAAAAACATGAAAGTTAATTACATTTTTAGGTACATATGGATTATATATAATTTCTACAGAAAAACCATTTCTCAAAGGAGACATTTTAGCAGTTGCATTAGCTAATGTATCTACTACAACATTTCTAACTCTAGTAACAAAAATTACATTAAAATATTTAAAATGAGAAATAAGTCACCATAACTCCTGTTGGTATTTTTTTAATCTAGGTGAAACATAATGGATAGTATTTTGTACCTGGAGGGTAACAACCTCTGAGTCACCAATTACCTTGATTATTTATACCTTAAGGTCAATGGCCTTCTTTAATCCTATAACGGGCGCTTCATATTCAATAATGTTATTTGTGCACACAAACTCCAAAGACATGATAAAATGTACCTCTTATTGTGCGGGTCCATGAGAACATAAATGGATCTAGAACCATCTTGCATTTTTGAGCCATCAAAATATAGAGTCCAAACATCATTAGCTACTAATCTAGTTCTTGTACTATTACTACTATGTACATCTATGTTACAAGGTTGATTAGCATTAGTTGGAGTGCAAGGAAGGAGATCCAACTGTGTGTCAATGGGACATGTAATGGTTGTGCTCGATAACACCCGTGATCATTTTCTAAGAAACAATTCCCGAAGATCAAAATATGTTTCATGAATTGTTCACTTTCTACTCGAAATTGGTTGTTTTTTCCCTTGTATGGAAGCCATAAATGCATCCAGTCCGTTGAAAAATATCCTTGGAGTTTATTGGACAGTTCTCTACTCAATAGTAAACCATAGGCTTCAGGGATGTCCATAATAACAATATTAATAAATTGGTGTACTCTATGGTCTAATGACAAACGAATAATAACATTATTGAGTTCACCAATTGCTTGGAATAGTGATTAGTCCAGCTGAAGGATTCATGCATCAAATTTATCCCATTTAGCATTAATTTTCATAGAAACAAATAATGACATTACATTCATAGATGTGCCCGAATAAACTAAACAATTTTGGACATTATAATTAAAGATTTCAAAAGTTAAAAAAAATGGGGGGCAAAGAGTGTTAATATTTAAATTTATAGCATTAACTACATATTCAAGAATTCCAAGACACTTACTAGACATTGTTTGACAAGTGGAAGCTTTGTCACCTGACGAAGGTTGTGAAAAGGCTTGGAAAAGTCAATCACACTAGCCTACTATCTTTGTGAGCTCAAATATTGAAATGTTGACACAAGCTCATTTGATGTCCTCAAGGATGTTATAATTGATGCTATCATTTCGAACAGGCAGTGTTGTAGTGCTTGGAGGTGTAAATTTGTTGGACACTTCTAGAGTGATTAATTGCTTTTACAGTTGGTGGAAGTTTTCTTAGTAGTAATATTTATAGAATTATTCTATGCATTCTGAGAAGGATTAGTTGGTGGTAGAATCCTTCTTAACAATTGCTTCTTCAACTCTTGTCTTTTCAAATCCTATTTAGAAATAGGTCCTTTGCTCCTCAAATTATAACAGTCGGT
Source organism: Pinus tabuliformis (assembly GCA_031772625.1). Taxonomy (NCBI): domain Eukaryota; kingdom Viridiplantae; phylum Streptophyta; class Pinopsida; order Pinales; family Pinaceae; genus Pinus; species Pinus tabuliformis. The sequence goes on along the minus strand of CM062808.1, from coordinate 997,980,679 downwards.
TGCATTAGGGGAATTTTGAGGTCTTAAATGGGCCTCTTAAGAAAAATGTACAACCAAAATAAACTTTATAAGAACTAATAGGATTCAAGATGATGATGTCAACCATGGGGGATGATTCACCATTTTTGGAGTAAAAAAGGTAAAAAGATTAAAAAATAATAAAATAATAAAACTATATTTTCAACTTATCTCCCTAAATTTTTACTCAAATTTCGAGTGAAAGTACTCATTGGATTGAAAAAATTAATTCCCCATCCAAGGAGTACCCATGTTGCATACTTTTGATGGACCTTGCAACACTAAAAATGAGAAATACATGAAAAAATGTGATTGCAATAACATTTTTCATGTATTTCTCATTTTTCGTGTAGTAGGGTCCATCCAAATTATGCAACATGGGTACCTCTTAGACGAGGAATCAAAATTTTGCATGCAATGAGTGTTTACACTCGAAATGTGAGTAAACCCATAGGGAGATAAGTTGAAAATACGAGTTGAAAAAATAGTTTTTCCTTTTTTCCCTCCAAAATTTGATGATGTAATCTAATATTATTTTATTATTCCCACTATTGTTTTATAATTTCCTTAGGAGGCCCATTTTAGACCTCAAAATTCCCCTATTGACAGTTGAGGAGCTTCATTTCCGGGGGATTATTTAGCACTTTTCTTATCAGCATTGAAAATGATATTAGAAGCATTGACTCAATGTCCAAAACCTATACTTTCTTTAGTTGTGGAAGGTTCATTTGTTTCTTCTTCCTGTTATGATTTTTCATCTACTCATAGAGTATCAATGGTATGGGTTGTTGTAGCAGTCATGTTGTGATTCCATTGTGGACATGTCTTCTCTGAACGCCTCTCCTTATGGAAAGTGTAGTATTTTTCCATGCCTAAGCTTTTGGCATTCAAGATAACATTTGATATTTAGGAAAATTCAGCTGGTTGATTACTATTATTTCTTCTAAGTAAAAAAGGCTTGAAGAACTTGGTGCTGGTAGGTACCTCACTTGAATTTCTATTTAATTCAGATACTCCATTAGTGAGTGACTTTAAATATTTGGCCAATATTTCAATATCAAAAGAATCATTTTATTTAGATTTATTTGAATAGGTTTTGTTTTTCTTACCAGCATCCTTGGTGTCTTTATAGTCACCATCTTCCATCGCTCCGATGGACTGCAAGTCCTTCTCAGCTGCAATAGCTTCCGCAAAATTTAAAGCCAAAGTCTTCTTTGTAGCTCTTTTGACAAAGACATAGATGTTCATGGGAAAAACAACTATGTAATAATCCTTCATAATAGAATCATGTGGTTGAACATTGGCGAGGAACTTGTTTAATATGTGAGTGAACCTTTGATTGAAATCCTTTGCTTTTTCTTTGTTTTCCATCTTGATGTTCCCGAGTTCCTTCAATAGCATGGTGAGAGTTTTATCATCCAAAAGATTTTCTAGGAACAACTTCTTAAACTCCCTCTAATTGTGAATTGAATTATATGGAAGGATATGATACCATACAAACACTCTACCTTCTAAAGTGAAAATAAAGAGTCTGCATGCAACATCATCAAAGCGTACCTTAAGAATTCTTAGATGCATGTAAAAGTCATCTATATGATCTTTTGATTTAGTTTTCTTGTCAAGATCAAACTTAGATAATAACTTCTCTAGATGTTTTGGCATTTTTTGAAGATTTTTTGGAAGAGCGACTAGCCCTTGGGCCATCCACTCCAAGTATTGATTAGCCAAACCTTATCCTCCTTTTTCCTCCTCTTGCTATGAATCAAAAGAGCCTTCTCCTTCACTATTCAAGTCTTCGTTATGCCCACGTTGTTCTACACTAGAAAATTGAAAATCTCCCATGTCACCCTCTTCTTGAACTATCTCTTTCGAGGGTTCTAATAACTCTTCAAAGTTGGCAAAAACAAAATCTTCCACCAATGAAACCAATACATCAACATGGGTTCTTTCCTTCTATTTTGGAGAGTGAGAAAGCTTATGAGAAATAGGAAGTAATCCAAGAGCTTTCACAAACTGATGAATAATGGTCCTTATTGCCTGAAGTTGATTATAAGCAACTTAAAAGTCTGTCTCGAACCTAAGTGAGAGGATTCTCTAGTTTCAGGAATAGGAGTTGGAGTAGAACTCAAACCATTTCTACCTTGTACATATGCTTCATTGTTGGGGTGAGATGAATTATCAGCCATAAAAAGGTGGCTTCGATCCTTCTAGCACCATAATGTTGTGTTGAAAATAGCAACAAGAAATGTTAAAAATAGAATCCAAAAATTCCAGTTTAATTTGTCCTTGAATTAAACTGAGAATTAAAATCAAATTCTATTCTAATATCAACTTGTAAATAGTTAATTAACCTTAATTAGCTTAGGAATTTTGAGTTGGAAGTCTTTATGAAGTCATGTATATGTTCTCCCTAAGTTTTAGGGGTCCAGTATGAGTTTAAATTGATTTGGAAATTATATCACTCAGTTTACTGAGTTATGGTCAGTTAAATTAATTCTAAATGTTTGTGAGAGGACTAACAGTCAGTTGGTGCACTAATGCATCCACTAGTGCTACTACAGTTAATTGAAGATTCTCTCATGAGAAACTCATGCATGTTAGTTTAGAGAAAGACCCAGTTAAGACTAGAGTACTGGGACAACTACTATCAGTTGTATGATTTACTAAGTTATATAGATCATGCATGCAATTAGGAACTGGACCTAGTTTGGGTTGCACATTTTTGGATGCACTAGATTCCCATTAATATGGGCTATTCAGCCATAGGAATTACGCAAGGAAATAGGAGCTTGGAGAGCAGCAAAAGAGGATAGAGATTGGCTTGATCTTGCTCGTGAGCTAGGAGATTGATCATACTGAGTGCTGGGATTGTTCTTGTGAGAACAAGCATTGTATTATCATATTGGATTTCGGATTAATGAAACATAGATAGTCGGGGTTTTGAGTTGTGGCTTTCCACAAGAAAACTTATTGTGTTATGTGTCATTGATTTGTCTTCCTCTTGCTATTATTGTTTTCATCGATCTATTGGCTTCCGTTGGTTGAAAGTAGAAGTAGATTCTTGCCCTGTGCTTTAGTACATTTCATAAGCTTGTGAATCTACAGAAAATTCTACATGGTATCCGAGCTAGATTTGTAGAAATTTTCTACATGGTATTAGAGCAAGATTTATTTTCTTTGGCAGCGAGTTTGCAGAGAAGTTCTGAATTTTTTTGTGGAAAATTAAAAAAAAATAGCAAATCTAGAATCCTTGAGAAAAAATACCCAAATTCAAAATAAAGAAATCGATCAAATCGGTGTTCGGATGAGGGAGACATCGTTGATTTAAAATCAACTCTTTTTCCAGAAAATTTCATGACGACAGGACAGATGTAACAGATTGGTGTGCTAGCGAAGAACCTATACGAACTTGAGGTACAAGACACATGCAAAGCCTTGAGGATCAAGGAAAATGTTAGAGACTTGGTGGTTGAGAGGGAGAGTAAATTACCTCTCAACATGCAACCCCAGAAGAAACCTCATAAGCAGCTTTAGGAAATTGTGGAGCAGCCACAATTAGAGAAGCTGAGAGGAGATCGAGTGGAGAGATCTACTCAAGCATTCTCAGAAGAAGTCACAGAAAATTATGGAGTAGCCACAATTGGATAAGATGAGAGGAGATCTAGTGGAGACATCCACTCCTGCAGAGACCTCCAGTAGGGGGGAATTTCGAGCTAAGTGGGCAGAGGGCTCACATGCAACTGTACCTCCAGGTGTGATGTGGGGTGATGTGAAGTGATAGTCCCAAGAGGGATGAAATTGGGTAGGGTCCACTGAGAGGTTTTATCTCATGGATTGTACCTTGCTATGGGAGCCAAAAGTACATAGTATCAGGAGGAATCAGTGGGATTGATGCAATCCAAGATCAGAGTGACATAGGCAAGAGCAGTCAAATAATGAAGAGAATAGAGAAGGTTTGACAACAGTGCAGAAAGGAAGAGTTAGTAGAGGCACAAAGTTTTCAGTAGATAGAGACTTTGATGACAAATGCTTCATACTGATTCAGGTTGGATGCTTTTTTTGTTTCTGGAGTTGCTGGAGCAACAACACTAGAGAGAAGTGTTGCATGCAAAACATTCCAAAGGTTAAGGATTGGGATCGAGTTGAATTCCTTGCTTGTTGAGAGAGAGTGTTGAAAATAGAAACAAGAAATGTTAAAAAATAGAATCCAAAAATTCCAGTTTAATTTGTCCTTGAATTAAACTGAGAATTAAAATTGAATTTTTTCCTCATAGCAGTGTGTAAATAGTTAATTAAGTTTAGTTAATTTAATTAGCATAAGAATTTCTAGTTGGAAGTCTTTATGAAGTCATGTATATGTTCTTCCTAAGTTTTAGGGGTCCTGTATGAGTTTAAATTGAGTTGGAAATTAGATCACTCAGTTTACTAAGTTATGGTCAATTAAATTAGTTCTAACTGTTTGTGGAACTAATAAAGGACTAACAATCAGTTGGTGCACTAATGAATCCACTAGTGCTACTCCAGTTAACTAAAGATTCCCTCATGAGAAACTCATGGATGTCAGTTCAGAGAAATACCTAGTTGAGACTAGAGTGCAGGGACAGTTAATATCAATTGTATGATTTACTGAGTTGTATAGATGATGCATGCAATCATGAACTAGACATAGTTTGGATTGCACAATTTTGGATGCATTGGATTCCCAGTAATATGGTCTATTCAGCCATAGGAATTGCGCAAGGAAATAGGGGTTTGGAGAGCAGTAGAAGAGGCTAGAGATTGGCTTGAGCTTTCTTGTGAGCTGGGAGATTGATCATACTGAGTGCTGGGATTGTTCTTGTGAGAACAAGCATTGTATTATCATCTTGGATTTCTGATTAATGCAATATAGATAGTAGGGGTTTTGAGCTGTGGATTTCCGGGGGAAAATTTATTATGTTATGTGACATTGATTTGTCTTCCTCTTGCTATTATTGTTTTCATCGATCTATTGGCTTTCTCTGGTTGAAAGAAAAAGTAGATTCTTTTCCTGTGCCTTAGTACATTGCATGAACTTGTGAATCTACAGGAAATTCTACATGTTGATAGTGATGGATCCGGCCAACATATATGGGATTTCCCTTATATGAAGTCCCAATTAGACCTCACACTATTTGGTATAGGAGTCCCATCTGGAATTATGGCTTGACTACCATTAACTTAAATATTTTCCTTGGCTTGAATGATTAGCATGAGAGAGTAGCGTTTATGTACTTATGAATGAGCAAGAGAGTATGCCTTGTGATATGTGAAATTGTAAATGTTTCAAGGTTCTTTCACTACAAGGAACAAAAGTGAGACTCTAAAAGAAAATTAATAGTATTAATCTAGTAAAGACAAACACACATAATCAAGGAAGGATTATTTGTAATCAAGCGAAATAGCTCACATAGATGTCACGATCCTTATAAAAAACACAACACATTCTCAACAAATTGAGCACCAAAACCACCGAAATAGTTCAATTTCTTTAGTACATATGTAAGCCAAGATAAACCTCTGACATCTTAAGAGTAGTCTCAAAACATCCATGATCTTTGCATGAAAATGTGTTGGCCAAAAGGCTTCATGTATTAAGCAAAAGTTCCAAGATACATTAGTACAATGAAATTCACTAGCTCCAATGGCGGAGCATTAGAACCACTACTTTCTCTTCAAAAGAATTATCTCTATCTCTCAAATGCCTTGTGGGAGACACCAAAGTTAAGAGTCCTTTTCTTGAGTAATGAGGCTTGTTTTATAACTAGAGGCATGACCTTGCGTATCCCCATGACTCTTGAGTTTCTCATATGACTTTTCAACTTCTTATGACCTTTGGACGTCTATACAATTCTTGGAATTTTATATAATTCTTGGAATTCTAAATGAATTTTGAACTTCTTCATGAATTTTGGAATTAGATGTGTCTTTTGGACTTCCATTTATGGCTATTTTTTCCATATATGGATCTTGGACTTCTATGTTTTCTCTTTACAATGATTCAATAGTTACATAATAATTTCCACATCATCAAGAGGTAACACCATGACAATTCACTAGCATTAATGACATGGACTCATAATGACCAAAGAGGTGGACTTTCTTGAGAGGTGACAATGCTGCCACTTGTATCTTCAATATTGCAGGCAATTATCATGTTTTTGTTTCCTTTACCCTCCAAAGGGTGTCATATCATATGGAGTCTTTATGATCTGAAATGATCATACATTAAACTGAAGTAGAATTTATTAATGCCATTAGTGAAATAAATATTAACTTAAGGTGTGTTAACCGTGAGAACTGATTGAAAAGGAATGACTTTATGACATAATTGAAACATAAGAAACATGCAAACAGAAGTAATAAGCAACAAAAACACAGCAATACCAGACAACAATATTGATTACGAAGTTCGTCCCTGATGGACTATGTCTCTGGGTCCGCTTTCAAGATGGGCATCCACTTTATTAGGATTAAATCCAAGGAGGTCAATTACACAGAAAATTAACCAGACTTGTAGAAATGTCTCTATAGATCAGCTAGCTCTAATACCATGTAGAAATTCTTGCAAATTCTCTACAAATCTACCTCTGAGATCTATGTATAAAATATGACTATAGATTAACTCGATAATGCAATATACCAAAGAAAAATACTATAATCTACTTCTATTATCAAACTTGCGGAAGATTAAAGATCTAGTTGAATCAGAGTTGAACACATATAACTAGAAGAAGAAGAATCAATACACCTGAAACACAAAAAATACTCAAGGGAAAGCCTCAGCTAAAAACCCCACTATCTATATTATCATACAAGGTGGAAATACATAGAGATTATACAAAGCCTTAGCTCTCACAGCTAGCCAGCTCTTAGTACAATCCTCCTGGATGCTCACAGGAAAACAAAGCTTCTCACAAGCCTTCTCCTCTACCCTCCAAGATCCTATTTCCTTGCACAATTTCTCCTGGGTGATCCTCCTGTTACCAAGTGGAAGACTGATCTCTCACACTGATCCTACACCCTCTCAAAACTGCACAATCCTCCTATGCATTAATCATTCTAGATGCAAGAGTTTCCTTTATGGAGAAAACATGGAATTGATAGTACACTGTCCTTGACATTTAGCTCAACTGGGTCTTTCTCAGAATACACATGCATGAGTTTCTGATGAGGGAATCTTCAGTTATCTGGAGTACACTAGTTGAGTGCATGCATGCATCAACTGAATGATAACTCACAATTAGTTCCTCAAACAGTTTGTAACTAATTTAACTGGACTTAACTCAGTAAACTGAGCTAACTAATTACAACTCAAATATAACTCAATCTTATCTCCTTAATTAAGGGATAATCTCCTTAATTTAAGGGATAATTATTGCATGAATTTAGAAAGACTTCTAACTTGAATTTCTCCTACTAATTAATCCATAATGAATTAATTAATTATTTTCAATTAGATGGTGAGACTAAATTAGAATTTAATTCACAATTTTAATTCAAGGACAAATTAAAATTGGAATATTTTGGATTCTATTTTTATCATTTCTTGTTGCTATTTTCAACACTCCCTCTCAACAAGAAAGGAGTTCAACTAGATGTCGATCCTAAACCTTTGGAATGTTCTGCATGCAAAACTTCTCTCGAGTGTTGTTGCTCCAGCAATCTCCAGAAACAAAAAAAACATCCAACCTAAATCAGAATGATGCCTCTGTCATGAAAGTCTCTGACTATTATTGCCTCTGTCGATTGAAAACTCTGAGCTTCTGCTGACTCAACCTTTCTGCACTGTTGTCAATCCTTCTCTATGCTCTTCAGTATCTGACTGCTCTAGTCTCTGTCACTTTTATCTCTGACTACATCAATCCCACCAATTCCTCCCGCTACTATGTACTTTGGGCTCCCATAGCAAGGTACGATCCACGAGATAAAACCTCTCAATGGACCCTGCCCAATTTCAGCCTTCATGGAAATATCACTTCACATCACCCCACCTCACACCTAGAGGTATGGCAGCATGTGATCCCTCTGCTGACTCTAATTATGGCTCCTCCACAATTGTCTAATACTTCTTCTGGGACTGCATGTTGAGAGGTAATTTACTCTCCTCTCAACCACCAAGTCTCTAACATTTTCCTTGCTCCTCAAGGATTTGCATGCATCTTGAACCTCAAGAGCATAAAGGTTCCTGACTCGTGAACTGATCTGCTTCACCTATCTCATGGTGATGTGTCTAAGGAAAACCTTTCCCTTACTAAAGACAACATCGTAGCCTTTGTCCTCCAACATCGTGACTGATCCCAAGTTCTTCTTCAGTCCAGGCATATACTTCACATCTGTCAAGGTGATAGAAGCTCCATGCTCCCTCTGAAAAGCAACCGTGCCCACTCCTAAAACACTAAAAATTTTGTCGTCACCCATCTCTATGCGCATCTTGAGGTCTTTCTCCTCCAAGATACTGAATAAACTTTTATCGCCGATCATGTGGAATGAGGCTTCACTGTCAAGAAACCTACCACAACCCATCATCGATGAAACCATGTATGCAATGAGTCTGAAGTCCTTTTTGAACTGAGAGGCTAGTGCCTCACCTTCAGATCCTTTTGAGGATCCCTTCTTAGACTTCTTCGATGGGAAATTAGTCGCATAATGACCCATATCGTGACAATTAAAGCATCTCACTTTAGACTTGTCAACCTGCTTTCCTCCATGAGAAGAATTCGATTTGTAATGGGAATCCTTCCCCTTCCCTTTCCTTTCCTTACTCGCTAAAGCCAGATTTTCTTCATCATCATCCTTGGATGAAGAACCATCTCGACTGCTCCTCCTAATTTGCTCTTGCATCAGATCTGACCACAGTCATTCCCAATCTGAAAGTTTCTCCCTTCCATTCACAGAGTTCTAGTAGCTATTCCAGCTCTTTGGAAGGCCAAGGAGAGTGAGGCTCACCGTATCATCATCGGCAGTAGCTATTTCCACATTGCTAAGATCATCTCTACAGGTGGTGAGCTTGTTTAGATATATGGAAATAGTACCGCCCTTCTCCATCTTGATTCTTTGAAGCTTATCCTTGAGTGCCAATTTCCTATGGTCGCTACTGTTCTGGTAGAGATCCTTCAATGTCTTCCACATTGAAAATGGAGTATCCTTCCCATGGAGACTCGAGACAATATGGTCTCAAACTCCATCAGGGATGATTCGTCTCACCTTCACCACACACTTCTTCCACTCAGCCAACTCTTGTGCATTAGTTGAAGCTAGCTTTTGGATTTCTTGATCAAGGAATTCCTTCAAGCCATTGTCTTCTAATACAGCCTCTATGCGATATTTCCATGCTCTGTAATTCGAGCTACCTTCCAAGGCATACTCGAGTCTCAAGCCATAGAAAACCATTGGCCAACCTTGAAGTACGATAAGAATTCAATTTTCACCTGCAACCCCAAACTTCAAACTTTGAATTCTCTTCTTAGTATATTTTTCACTGCTCTAATAAACTTTGCTCCGATAATCTTGGCTCTGATACCATGTAGAAATTCTTGCAAATTCTCTACAAATCTACCTCTGAGATCTATGTAGAAAATATGAATGTAGATTAACTCGATAATGCAATATACCAAAGCAAAATACTATAATCTACTTCTACTATCAAACTTGTGGAAGCTTAAAGATCTAGATGAATCAGAGCTGAACACATATAACCAAAAGAAGAAGAATCAATACACATGAAACACATAAAATACTCATGGGAAAGCCTCAACTAAAAATCCCACTATCTGTATTATCATACAAGGTGGAAATACATAGAGATTATACAAAGCCATAGCTCTCACAGCTAGCCAGCTATCAGTACAATCCTCGTGGATACTCACAGGAAAACAAAGCTTCTCACAAGCCTTCTCCTCTACCCTCCAAGCTCCTATTTCCTTACGCAGTTTCTCCTGGGTGATCCTCTTGTTACCAAGTGGAAGACTAATCTCTCACACTGATCCTACACCTTGTCAAAACTGCGCAATCCTCCTATGCATTAATCCTTCTGCATGCATGAGTTTCCTTTATAGGAGAAAACATGCAACTGATAGTACATTGTCCTTGACATTTAGCTCAACTGGGTCTTTCTCATAATAGACATGCATGATTTTCTGATGAGGGAATCTTCAGTTATCTGGAGTACACTGGTTGAGTGCATGCATGCATCAACTAACTGATAACTCACAATTAGTTCCTCAAATAGTTTGGAACTAATTTAATTGGACTTAACTCAGTAAACTGAGCTAACTAATTACAACTCAAATATAACTCAATCTTATCTCCTTAATTAAGGGATAATCTCCTTAATTTAAGGGATAACTGTTGCATGACTTCAGAAAGAATTCTAACTTGAATTCCTCCAACTAATTAATCCATAATGAATTAATTAATTATTTTCAAGCAATTAGTGAGACTAAATTCGAATTTAATTCACAATTTTAATTCAAGGAAAAATTAAAATTGGAATATTCTAGATTCTATTTTTATCATTTCTTATTGCTATTTTCAACAAGACTGATTGTTCACACAACAACTTCTAGTCACTTTTGTAAGAAAGCTCTCTGAATTAGCTTTCTAATGCCTATCACGGTTCCCAATTCTGACTCTGGATGCTTCTGTTACACTAAAAACAAAACTACCTATATCCTCCAGAATCTGCATACAAACTCTAAAACCACTCTCCAATGTCTTCTTCATGAACCAAAGGGTGAATTTATAACTCCTTAGGGTTCATTCCAACTCTCTCAGGCTAATTTTAGGCATGAATCATCATATGGTCTCGGTCTTACCACTAGATGACACCTTAGGTTAATGGTTCATGGTGGTTGAATTAAAAATATTCAAAAACTCAACTAAAAACCCAAAATGGACTTTGGATTAACACGGACTATTGGTGGTCAGTAAATTGCGTGGAGATCAAGCAACGGTCATGTGACTATTTAGGGTCTAACCATAATCCACCACCTTGCAGGTTAGTTGTCGGTGGTTCTAGCTAACAACGCGGTCTTCCAGCTTGCATGTGACAACCTCCGCCCGACGGTTCCGTTCCGCAGCGCAGTTAGCTATTGCGGTTACCTTGATTGTGCGGTGACTACCCTTGTTGTTCACATGTCACAAACTAATTGCGGTCTAAACTGCGGCTCCGCTTGGTTAACTACAACTCTTACCTATTCACATGTGCTTGTGCCTGCTGCGGTCTTCTCCCCGTGTGGTTAGAGCCTTGTGGGTTCAGTTATAATGTTTTTACATTGTTATGAAATGTATCACCATGGTCGAATGGTTGTAAACTTATGATTATGGCGTTCTAATGTATGTTTTATGTTTGCATTAGGTTTTAGGTATAGGTTAGGGTTTAGACATTGGTTAAGTGTACTTTAATGCATGTTGTAGGTTATGTATTGGGGTTTAGGTCTAGGACTTCACATCATTTTTGTCCTAAAAACCCTTTTTTACAACTTGTCACAATGTGACATACAAACCCTGAAGATGACAACCATGGATCATTTTTGGCAACCCAAACCCTGGCGGATTTGATGATGAAGACGTGTCGACAATCAAACCCTGACGGAACTGACGAAAAACACATGTCGACAACCAGGTACAAAACCCTATCCTTCGAACACCATGAAAACCATATCAACCATTGACATCACCGGTGGAACTGAAACCAACACTGGACAACCTGAACCATAAACATCACTGTCGAAGCTAAAGACACCAGACACTGAATGCTAACAACGAATACTAGCGAAGTTGATAAAGTTCAAGACCTCATCAATCATGATCATTTGAAGATCACTTCAACGTTGAACCACTGAAGACTTTGCTCATGCTGGACTGACAAGATCCTCCTAGATCAATCCTCTCCACTTGAAAGCTTTTGGACCACAAAAGTTTGACTAGACAGATAGCAGGTGAGGGTAGAGCTCCCTCACTCTCCACCTTGCCTGGATGATGTACCAATACATTTGATCAACAACCTGAAAGTGATGATCTTGATGATGCTGATCATGGTGCATTTTGAATCTGTGAACTATTCTATCCATCTGCAATATGCACAACTTGTGAAGATGGTTAAACAACCTATTATGAACATGGCAATTTACTTCTTTCCACGAAGTACCGTGAATTAGTGATTCATACACATCTTTGAAAATAGTCTCTATAGGATATTTGATGCAGGACCATCCAACCAGGGGTGAATAAGAGGAAGTGTTTGTCTCGCAAGCTAAACAGGTTCACAGGTCATTGTACCTGAGTTGTTTTTTATTTTATTTTATTTCCTTAGTTATCAGCAGTTGGGACACGACAACAGATTCTATTTCATTTTTCTGTTAAGATGTTTTTTTTTTTAAAGGAAAAAAAAAAAAAAACAAAAACTCTATTTCTTTTAAATTAATCCTAGAATTTAGACAAATAGGAAGTTAACAATTCCTAATGGTAACTGCATGTAACTGTTGACAGTTTTCAAAACTGTTCAAAAAATCATATAAAAGCAAAAGAACAAAACATTGTAAGATGGATTTTCCATCATAGCAGAAGAGCAATAGAGAATATACAAATAATTTTCGCAGTCATCTGAATTCCATTTGCAATTAGTTAATTTCTTTCCTGTTCCAAAAATATATTGAACGCATTTCCAAATAGAAGCAAGCATTGGCAATTGAAATCTTTTAGCAGACATCAAGGCAAACAAAGACAGTGAGACCGAGAGCATGGAAGTGTTGTTGCAGGCATACGGAGAGGAAACCATCGAGAAGCCCACAAGCCTCACAAACAACTACTACAGTTCTGAGGAGTATCGAATGTAAAGCAAAGTAAACAAGTAGGGGGTCTCCCATTAAACATCACCAAAACTACCAATACGAAGACAACATCAAAGATCAGGTCCTATAAGACTCATTACATTAATATTTTCATTGCAAACATAGTTTGAAAGATAAGTTACAGGAGTCTTTGTAAATTAATTTACAAGCTAAGTTAAAACAGTTCATATTACAAGTAGACCGAAGACCTGGGTTCGAAACCCTGAAAATTACATCCACATAAGTTAAACCAAATCATATTACAAGTAGACCGAGGACCTGGGTTCGAAACCCTGAAAATACACTCACACTAAAACCCCAAATTACAAGCAAACCAAGCAACCAATCCATATTCCTCAGGATCGAAACCAGGACTAATTAAACGATAGAGATACCGAAGCCTGAGACCAAGACACAGTAGCATCAACAGGTGACAAGCATGGGTATCATAGAAAGACCCTACCCGGCCTAGCGAAGCCCAAGAGGAGCCGAAGCCACAGTTGCTCACTCGCCATTCACCTGCAACCACCGCATACAGAGAATTAATAACAGAATACAACAAATCTAGGCGAGTAAAGAAAGCAAGGTAAGGGTTACCATTTACCAGAGAAATGGTCGATGAACCGTAGGAAGAGAGACCACAACAGGCCGTAAACCGGCAAGGGACCCTACTCACAAGGAGCATCCACTATCAAAACCAGAAGGAAAGGCGTAGCATACATTAAAGTAACGAAAGAAAGCATACCTAGAATAGCTGCGTGCTGAGGACGAGAGCTGGGTCACCTCGTGGCCACAACCTAGATGTACAAGTGACCAGAGACAAGTTAAATAACTGAGCCATCGAACCAATATCAAAGCGAAATATAAACACAGTGATGATAGTTACAGTCAAGAGGAAGTAAACTTTCACCGTGCCACAGAAACCTTTGAACAAAGTCGCAGAATGCCAAGAGGCAAGCCCAGAACCCTTAGGCAGACCGGCAAACAAATACAAGCAGCCATTAACACTGACAGAACACTAGTAGAGCTCTGTTACTAAAAAAGTCGTGGCCGAAGAAGCCAAGTTGAGCACCACCAGAACAACATCAACGAAACCCTCAAGAGGAAACCAGAGAGCAGACCCTCTCAGCGCAAACGGAAAAACAATCAAAATGACGGACCAAGTGAGGATCTAGGGTTACACGCATAGTGAAGGCGGGAGAACAGAGCCCGAGGTAGAGACAGGTGTCTCCCTCATAGCAGACCTGTAACCAATACATTAACCACAGCAAAATATCCAAGTACCGTTGAAAGTTACAAAATAATATTATTAATAATTCGAATTAAGCAAACCTTGTGTCCAGACTAAGGATGAGAGCTGGTCCTATCAATTTTGGTATCAAAGTAGGAATAGTTGACTGAAATGGAAGTTGGGAGAAGAGGTCATGATAGAGCTATTTGAAGAGTAGTAGATGAGGGGTTGAGAGAAGAGATTAAGATCTTGAATGCCTGTTTGGCGGCAGTAGAAGCAGGAAGGAGAATGGATCTGGAAGTAGGCGATGATAGTGAGGAAGAGGCTATAGTTACAACAGATGGGTTAGATGAAGAAGGACCTGAGATTAAATTATTAAGGTCAGTTTTGTTAGCTAGTAGTAAGACAAAACATGAAATTCCGAACTGTGATGGAAGTTTGTCCACAGAGGTGCTGTTGGACTGGATTAGTGAGTTGGATAAGTATTTTGAATGTTGTTGGGTCGTTAATATACCATTATTATTGTCACTTTTGAATGCTTATTCCACCCATTTCTACCATTCTTCATCACGTCATTTATCATAATTTATCATATAATTCTATTTTACAATGATTTATGCTCTTATGTAAAAATATTATTTATTCTCCTTTATTTCTAATAAATTGATGATTATGCATGATTTTATCAATGAAAGTTTAATAAATTGGTTATAACATTATTCACCATTTTTAGCCTTCAAGATAATTTCCAGATTGAAGATTTGATCATTAAAAGTGCCAACTCAGAAATGCGCTGGAATAAGAAGTGACAGTTTTGCGGTTGAGATTCTGAGCAAATGAAGCAGAATATGGAAAATCCGGAACATGGGTTTTGTCCATAACGGACCCAATTAACTTTATTAAAGAATGGCTTGCCCAAATTCGGCTTGTACTGAGAGAAATGCAGGGTTCTTTGAGCACGATTTTCTCAGATTTGTTGTTGTGGCTGTCCTCCAAATCTCAGCTGCAAAGCCAAATTCGTCTTGCTCTTGTTGAAAGATGGATGGAAATATATCTTCTTGTTGATCAATTGGTTGGAAACAATCTAATTTTGTAATAGAAATTATGTTGTACTTATCTTTATTGTAACTTCTCTCTGATCTCTCTCTATTTAAATGAAAACAGAGATCAGAGATGGGGATGATTTGGGGATGGAAAAATGATGGAATTGAGGATTTAGAATTAGAGATTTAGAATTAAGAATTCATGATAGGATAGGAGGAAGAAATGATTGTTTCAGGCTGTAAGTCTCAAAGCTGCTGTTGTTGTAATGATTTTACCATTTAATGATTAATACCTGATTTGGGAGTTGTTGTTAATTCTTTTCATCTGAAGTAGCCCAGCAGCATCCGTTGGCGGCTAAGGGCCCAGCCTCTGGTGGAGTATGTTGCTGCTGTATTATATCTTTACGATTCATGTGTGGTTTGATTTCTTTCATTTAATCTGTTTAGTAATCTGACGCCCTTTACTATTTTACATATCAGCGCTGTTATATATACTTGATTGGATACTATCGTTATCTGCAACAGGAATGCTATGTTATCATTTTAACTTTGTATCGCATTGCTATTCCTTTTGATAGTTGATATAACATTGTTGTTCCTTACAGATTGTCATTCGATTACAGATTAACCGCGTTGTATGTTCCTACATCGGTACAACTGTATGATGTATTCTTAAATTGTGACTGTTGTTTATTCGGGATTGCTGTTCTGTTACAATTGCTATTATTTTATAGCTGGGATTCATGCATATTGTATCAAAGCTCAGATTACTATTTCTTTTAATGATAAGTGTGTTGCGTGCTTGACTTGGGTTGTTGTACATTCAGATTTAGTCTGTTGTTCTATACTTTATCTTTGATAATTTGTTGTTCCATTTCTGTTTGCTATTCAATTCAAAGGCTGTTACTTAATTCTTGCTGATTATAATTATTGTTGCATTCATTTACGTAGGATAGAGTTTTTCTGTTCAATCCTATTCATGGAAGTAGATGATGTTCAATTTCTTAATTGATGTTCCATTTTCTGTTATTTGCGTTGTTGATTGCTTTGGTGTGCAGAACGATCTGAGACTGTAGTGGGCATTGACATTTGCTATCTAGTCCCCAGATTAATGATCTGTTCCTTGATTACTTTTGGTTACATCAGTTTCCAAAGGGATGAGTTATTGTTACTGAACCGTTGACTGATACATTGCTTATTTTTCTGAATGAATGATTTAGGCTTCAAGGTATTTTGCTGTAAGTAGATTTTCTTTCAAGCATTCATTTACTTTTGGATTTTAAGCACTATACTGCAAAACATTACTCTTGAGTAAATAGCCGCCTCAGACTGAGTACACTCTTGAAATAAAAAGTCGTCCCTGGGTTGATAATTAATGTGAAGGTAATTAGGAGTTAAAAAGACACCTTTTTATCGCTCGACATTTTGGCGCCGTTGCCGGGGAGAGTGTAGCCATTTTTAAAAGAGTAGTGTGCATCCGATGAGTGTCTGTTAGGAAAGAATTGGGTATTAAAAACGGAAGGTAAGAACCTACGTACGGAGCATGTAAAAGCCCTGCTCCCCCGCCCGCTTTTCAACAGAACTGTTAAAGAACTTAGAGTAGAAATAGATGTTTGAATTTTTGTGTGAATGACTAGAAAAAAGATAGAAATTTTTAAAAACGAATCACATGATTTCACTCAAGTGGTGATGTAAGCACCACCCATTTCACTAACTAATTGACAGGAACATTTGAAGAAGGAGCCTCAAAGAAACACATGAAGAACATCTTCTATTATGGTAAGAAATGACTCACATTTCTACTTTTGAATTTCTTATCAAAGATCTAGGAGGAGTGACACAAATGCACATATTTCCCCCATTGTCTCTACCAAATTTTCATGGTTTAGCAAATGAAGATCCAGATACATTCTTATTTGAGTTCGAAATACTTTGTAGAGGATATGATTATTGTACTAATGATCAAAGATTGAAAGTGTTTCCTCTTGCTCTAAAAAGAGCAGCTCTCCGATGGTTCATGAGCCTAGGTGGGAATTGCATCCAATCATGGGAGGACATGAAGAACATATTCTTGAAGAAGTACCAAGACTATTGCAAATCCAATGAAGATATTTTCGGTATGATACAAGGGGAAGATGAAAGTTTGGAGGACTATGTAGATCGATTTCAATACAACCTTCAAAAATCAAAATATAAGTATTTGGAAAAAGAGATTTTAAAAACACTCCTTCTTAAAGGAATCAAAGATAAATTTTTAGAACTCTTAAATCTGATAGGAAAAGGTGATGTTTTTCAGTTGTCATATGATGATGTTTGTGTATTTTGCATAAGGTATTCAAGAGGAATCTCCAAGGCTGGTAAGAATTCTAGAGATGTTTGTTCTTTCTTTTCCAAATCTACTACAAGAATAGGAGACATAAGAGCTGAAATCAATGATTTACTTGAACATTTTAAAGTTGATTTTATTACCTCTCTAAGCTCAAAATTGGATGCTTTGTAGGTTCATAAAAATCAAGAATTTGATGAAGTGTTTTTCACTCATGACCGAAAGGAGCATACCATAGATGGTTACTCTTCCTTATCTAGGATGGAAGTATCATATCAAAGAGGTGAGGAAGCTGCAACAAGGTCAAAACCATGGAAATCATGGCCTACAGGTATGGTTCAAAACACTTCTTCTCCATTCTCTTACTTGCATAATCCATTATGGAATACTCATGTTCTAGGGCAGCCATGTCAATTTCAATATAACCAATCTTATCTACAAGTTTGGCATGGTTCTCCTTATGATTACATGACTACTCTCCCTCATCTTGTAGCACAAGCACATTCTCCATATTCTCCACCAGCTCTTCCACAACATCCTGCTTGCATATCAAATTTATCCACTCAACCCAACCAACCACATCATCACAATGCTCCATTCCTTACACATTTTCATGCTCAACTAATTCCACACCCTCACCACAATAAACCAGTACAGCATGCTTACAATGTTGAACTGCAAAATTTACACACCCTTCCCACCCATTCTATCTCACATGCGCCATTAGAGAAACTTACAATGAGATTCAGAATGTTTCAAATTCAAAAATTGTAGAAGCTATGGAAGAAAATGAGGTTTCTTATAGTATGTATCAACAAGTTATTTTAAAAGCTCAAGAACTTCATGGTATGATCAGAAATCAAGAAAGTAATGGATATATTGAAGATTGGTTTCACTCCATCACGTGTTTGCATCATCACTCCATACTTCAACAATTTTTGATACCATCTTTTCAAGGGAAGTTGGCTTCTTATACCCTAATTTTTATCAACATGCATTTTTCAAATTTGGGTATGTGCATACGTAAAGCCTTATTTCTAAAATGGTTCCACTGGAAATACTCTTATACATAAACATATTTGATTCTCAAAGAAGAGTAGGATAGTGGAGAAAATAAAATAAATAAACAAATAAAACAAACACATCTTTTTTATTTTTATTTTTGTAAAGCTAGTTGTTTTTTGTTGCAAAATGCTATGGAAATCAACATCGATGATAATTTTTTTTAATTCATTTGTGTATGTAGATGACTTATAATGTAAATAATAGTTCTACAAACACTCATATTCACTTTTATCACCAATTTGAAAAAATGCTTGAATATCACATTTTTTTTGCTTGTGGGCTTGATGGAATTTCTGCAAAAACAATCGGGACAGTCATGTTTTGAGGGACCAAAAGGGAATATTTTTAAAACCTGTTTCTATCATAAATAGCCCTTGATTTCTACTTTCCAAATCAATTTGAATCACTCAATTTGGATTTGAAACGAGAAAGTTAGAACCAAAACATTGACCGGATGTCTAGCGGGCAGCTCAGGAACAGAGTTGGGATAGTCAGTTTTTGGAGGCCTAAATGAATGAATTTTTAAAACCTATTTTTATGGTAGATTACCCTATGAATATAGTTTATAATGAAATTGGAATCACGCATTTTCGATATCGTATGGGGAAGTTATGATCAAAATACGGACTGTCTATCGTAAATCTGCACTCTTAAAACTCTGTCTTTCCGGCTGTTCCTTGCAATATTTGACCTATCAATTCTTCTTGTCTTCAAAACCTGTTTCTATTGGAGATAAATAAATGAATCAATTTTCATTTCCAATTTGAATCATTCGAATCTGACATCAAACGAAAAACTTACGCTTGAAATATCAACTGTTAGTCTAAGCCGGGTAATCGACAATGACTCTATTATGCAGGTTGTTCTAACTAAAATTGACATATCATATCATTGAATCTTTAAAACCTGTTTCTACTGGAGATAAACCTTTGAATTAGCTCTCATTTGGCTTTGGAATCACTCAATTTCGACGAAAAACAAAGAAGTTGTGATTAAAACACTACAGGTTAGCATGATTGGCCACTGCTCTCCCGTAGGTAACAAATAAATTTTACTTTGTTATTTTCTCCGTGGATTTGTTCTACAGAGTAACTACTTGTTAGTTTTTTTGCATAATTCTTGGATTAGGGGAGCCCACGCACCTCTCTTTCTCCATGATTTAATGTTTTATTGCAGGTAGATACTCGTTTTTTGCAGGTCTTGGAAAATAAAGAAAGTCAATTTATGGACGAGTGATTTTTGAAAGAAATTTTAAATGAAACAAAGGAATTTCATCCAACTCATTACCCAATGGATTCATAATAGAAGAAATGAAGAATTGATTTCCACTTTAAGATTCATGTCTCGTCACTGTTGCCAAAACAATTTTCAAAGAGATCATTTTTTTTTTTTACATAACATCATAGCTGTTGTAACTTAATTTACTTATTTACATACTGTTTTTTTAAATAAAATGTTGTTTCCTTTCTGATTTCTCTTATATTTTGTGTTTCCGGTGTTGCTTCATTCAAATTGTAACATATCTTCAGCATCAATGCCATGAACAGCTAATTTGTTTTTTGCATGTTTGCATTTTATGATTGTCCATTTTGCTGTTCCTTTTTCACGTTTTGCTATTCATTTTCGAAATAGAGCAGCACGTTTTGTTGTTCCTTTTCAAAATATAACAGCACTTCTGCACTTTCACGTTTTGTTGTTCATTTTCAAATGGAACAACACTTCTGCACTTTTCATTTTTGCTGTTCCTTTTCCAAAGGAACGACACTTTTCATTTTTGTTGTTCCTTTTCCAAAGGAACGACACTTTTTCATTTTTGTTGTTCATTTTCCAAAGGAACGGCACTTGCGTTTTTGCTGTTCCTTTTCCAAAGGAACGACACTTTTCATTTTTGTTGTTCATTTTCCAAAGGAATGGCACTTGCGTTTTTTGCTGTTCTTTTTCCAAAGGAACAACACTTTTGATTTTTGCTATTCATTTTCCAAAGGAACAACACTTGCGTTTTTGCTGTTCCTTTTCCAAAGGAACAACACTTTTCATTTTTGTTGTTCCTTTTTCAAAAGAATGGCACTTGCATTTTTGCTGTTCCTTTTCTAAAGGAATGACATTTTTAGTTTTTGCTGTTCGTTTTTCCAAAGGAACGGCATTTGCATTTTCACACTTTTTTGTGTATATTTTTGCTTTTTGGTGTGCATTTCCTTTGTTGTTCCCTATAAGAAACAACACTTTTTTGAGTGTTTTTGCTGTTCCTTTTTCCAAAAGAATGGAATTTGCATTTTCACACTTTTTTGTGTGTATTTTTGCTTTTTGGTGTGCATTTCCTTTGTTGTTCCCTACAAGGAACAACACTTTTTTTGAGTGTTTTTGTTGTTCCTTCAAAGAAGCTACACTTTGGGATTATTTTCGAGAGCAACCCTTCCTTCTTCTTGTGGGATTATTCCTAGTTCATCTCAACCACATTTTACTGATTCCCTTTCATGCATGAAGTACACTACTTTTATGAGGACAAGAATTATGGATTCTATTGAAGCGAGTTAATATCATTCACGTTATGATCTTTAACAGGACAGCTCCTTGATGATAGCTTATTTTCAAAATGGACACAATTATTTATATACTACTTTACTGCATTGTTTTCTGTTGTACATGATACTGATTGATCATCTTAATACCATGTTGGTTCCACCCTTCCTGGTTATAATCTTCTCTGTCTGTAATAAATGAGATTATAGGTATATTTTTTCTATTGACATGTTCAACTTCTTCCACCATCCCTACTCTTAAGAAGTACTAAGCCTCCCTCTTTTTATCATAAAAATGTGTAATAACAACAAAATTTTGTTCGCAGATGGAGGATAGGGGGTCTCATTACGAGTCAGCCTACCATTTTCATAAGGCTATAACAGAGTGACATTCCCATTATGGCCACCACACCAGGGTTATGATCCATTGGATAACCAAATTATCCTTGGAACAGGAGGTCTCATCATGAGCTGGCCTGATCACTTTTGATACATCCTAGTGAATGGCAGTGTGGTTATCTGGTTACCACGCCAGCACACTGATCTCTACTGTAGAATAGCATTGTAACTCTCCATTTATAAATCGAGGATCCTGGCTCATATGGGTTAAAAAGCAACCCTGCCGAGGCTATGGACGCCTGCTGGCAGCAGAGGCTCTGCTTATGGTATTGAAGTTATATCTTATTGTCAATTATTACTATAATACCCTTTTCTTATTTTTTCTTTTTATCAAAGAAGTTATTTCCTTAATTTTCCCTGTTTTGAACCTTTATGCATGAGAAATTGTTTTCATATCAATCGCATCATTTTTAGCTAGAATGCTGTCAGTCAAGCATCTTTTTGGCATATTGCTGTCCTTTTTCTTTTTTTCATAACTTATCATCAATCCAAAGTGTCCTATCTCTTATTCATAACTATCTTTACACGCTCTGCTCTCACTATAACCATAACTCCCGCTGTCCTATCATTAATATGTGTACTCTGCTTCATTTACTGTTGTATTGTTCATTCCCTTGCCTTGTCATCAACACAACACCTTTCATATCCTTTATGGTCATGGGATCCCTTTTCCAATTGGAGGGGGGAATGTATGCATTATGGGATTGCATGCGATATGATTATTGCACTCTGCGATAACTTGTTGATTTGACAAAATATCAGTATTGCATGTATACAAAAGTTTTTCTGATTGAAATTTTTTCATGCATCTTATCTGTTGCTATTAAAAACTAACACTATGGATTCAAGAACATTGTATGCCAAATAGTGTTTTGTTTACAGGAAAACAACAAGTATGTGCAAAATTCTATTCATAGCATGACGACACTATTGCACTTAACAGAAGAGGCTCGCGAACGTGAACAATTCTTCAGACATGATGTGCTTGCCTGGATTCCACCTTTTGCATCACTTTCAGCACCAACTCTGCCTACATCAGCTTCAACAAATGCCAGTCCATATATGTCATTCCACATTTTTGGAGGTAAAACTTGAGGTAAAATCGCATAATTTTCTGATTTATTACGAATTTAGGAGAATTTCATAAAAATCCATTTTGAGCATTATTTATCATCCTTCAGTCCACATCTGTACCACTTCCCATTTTTCAGCGACATATCATCTTTCAGTTTGGGGGAGTGTTTCTTTCATTCATTTCTTCCTTATAACCATGTTATTCATATTCTTTATCATCCATTGCTATTCTTATTCCTTCTCAACACCTCCCTTATTCCATGTTGTTTTACACCAAGCATAGAATTCAACAGCTGGTAGCAACCACCTCTATTTGTCTTCTAGCATTGCATGAGGACATGCTAATTCTTCAGAGAGGGGGAGGAATTGCTACGCATGATGGATGTTTTCTACTTTCTTCCTCATTTACGGCATACAATTTCATTTTTACACAGTGCAGAAATTGATTTCCATAATATGAACTCAATCCTTGTGATTTTTGGAAAACACAAACGTATCATTAATACAAATCCAGACAATTTCAAGATAAATTAGTTCATAAAATTTTGGAAATCATGCACTCTCACCTACAACCATTTTGTTTATATCTCATGATCCGTGCATCAAAACGATCTGATTTTTGGATCATAGAGGCATTCATATATTGTAAATTTACTTGCAACATTTCAACAAAATCTGGTTTGTAGTTTTTGAGAAAATGGTTAATGAAGTTTGTTGTTATCTATATCATATTTTGCTGCAACTTCATACATATAGTTGAATGTCAATGTAAAACTTGTTATGCCTTCATCAAGATTGTTAAAATTGAATATTCATTAATTAAGGAAGCATTCATTTGTTCTCAAATTTTTATTGCTTGGTTAACACATGGGTTTTGTCTTTGGGTTGCATGAGGACATGCAACATATTGAGTGTGGGGGTATGTTGGGTCGTTAATATACCATTATTATTGTCACTTTTGAATGCTTATTCCACCCATTTCTACCATTCTTCATCACGTCATTTATCATAATTCATCATATAATTCTATTTTACAATGATTTATGCTCTTATGTAAAAATATTATTTATTCTCCTTTATTTCTAATAAATTGATGATTATGCATGATTTTATCAATGAAAGTTTAATAAATTGGTTATAACATTATTCACCATTTTTAGCCTTCAAGATAATTTCCAGATTGAAGATTTGATCATTAAAAGTGCCAACTTAGAAATGCGCTGGAATAAGAAGTGACAGTTTTGCGGTTGAGATTCTGAGCAAATGAAGCAGAATATGGAAAATCCGGAACATGGGTTTTGTCCAGAATGGACCCAATTAACTTTATTAAATAATGGTTTGCCCAAATTCGGCTTGTACTGAGAGAAACGCAGGGTTCTTTGAGCACGATTTTCTCAGATTTGTTGTTGCGGTCGTCCTCCAAATCTCAGCTGCAAAGCCAAATTCGTCTTGCTCTTGTTGAAAGATGGATGGAAATATATCTTCTTGTTGATCAATTGGTTGGAAACAATCTAATTTTGTAATAGAAATTATGTTGTACTTATCTTTATTGTAACTTCTCTCTGATCTCTCTCTATTTAAATGAAAACAGAGATCAGAGATGGGGATGATTTGGGGATGGAAAAATGATGGAATTGAGGATTTAGAATTAGAGATTTAGAATTAAGAATTCATGATAGGATAGGAGGAAGAAATGATTGTTTCAGTCTATAAGTCTCAAAGCTGCTGTTGTTGTAATGATTTTACCATTTAATGATTAATACCTGATTTGGGAGTTGTTGTTAATTCTTTTCATCTGAAGTAACCTAGCAGCATCCGCTGGCGGCTAAGGGCCCAACCTCTGGTGGAGTACGCTGTTGTTGTATTATATCTTTACGATTCATGTGTGGTTTGATTTCTTTCATTTAATCTATTTATTAATCTGACGCCCTTTACTGTTTTACGTATCAGCGCTGTTATATATACTTGATTGGATACTATCGTTATCTGCAACAGGAATGCTATGTTGTCATTTTAACTTTGTATCACATTGCTATTCCTTTTGATAGTTGATATAACATTGTTGTTCCTTACAGATTGTCATTCGATTACAGATTAACCGCGCTGTATGTTCCTACATCGGTACAACTGTATGATGTATTCTTAAATTGTGACTGTTGTTTATTCGGGATTGTTGTTCCGTTACAATTGCTGTTATTTTATAGTTGTGATTCATGCATATTGTATCAAAGCTCAGATTACTATTCCTTTTAATGATAAGTGTGTTGCGTGCTTGACTTGGGTTGTTGTACATTCAGATTTAATCTGCTGTTCTATACTTTATCTTTGATAATTTGCTGTTCCATTTCTGTTTGCTATTCAATTCAAAGGTTGTTACTTAATTCTTGCTGATTATAATTATTGCTGCATTCATTTACGTAGGATAGAGTTTTGTTGTTCAATCCTATTTATAGAAGTAGATGATGTTCCATTTCTTAATTGCTGTTCCATTTCCTGTTATTTGCGTTATTGATTGCTTTGGTGTGCAGAACGATCTGAAACTGTAGTGGGCATTGGCATTTGCTGTCTAGTCCCCAGATTGATGATCTGTTCCTTGATTACTTTTGGTTACATCAGTTTCCAAAATGATGAGTTATTGTTACTGGACCCTTGACTGATACATTGCTTATTTTTCTGAATGAATGATTTAGGCTTCAAGGTATTTTGCTGTAAGTAGATTTTCTTTCAAGCATTCATTTACTTTTGGATTTTAAGCACTATACTGCAAAACATTACTCTTGAGTAAATAGCTGCCTTAGACTGAGTACACTCTTGAAATAAAAAGTCGTCCCTGGGTTGATAATTAATGTGAAGGTAATTAGGAGTTAAAAAGACACCTTTTTATCGCTCGACAAATGTGAGGAGGTCAGTGAAGATAGGAGAGTTAAATTCGCTGCTACCAAGATGAAAGGACACGCAGCCTTATGGTGGGACAGTGTCCAAGCAGAAAGGAGAAGATTGAACAAGTTACCAATTAAAAAGTGGACCAGAATGGTCGCCAAGATGAAGGGCAGGTTTCTGCCCAAATATTACCAGATTGCTCTACATCGACAGGTACAAAATTTGAAGCAGAGAGGAATGACGGTGAAAGAATATACTAATGAATTCTATCGGGTGAACTTGAAAGTTGGATATACTGAAGACACCCCAGAGAAAACAACAAGGTTTGTGAATGGCCTAAGGATGGAAATATTGGATGAAATAAGTATTCTTTCTTCGAGGAACATAGAAGAAGCATATCAGAGTGCCTTAAAGGCAGAAGAGAAGCTCACAAGAAAGCAGAATGCTAGGAGGGGACGAGGAACAGGTAGAGGAAAAGGACAATCCTTTGGTGGAGGAAGGACTGCCAATAACAGTGAAGAGGGTAGCAGTTCTAAAACTTTAGGGACAGCAGAAAAGGATGGCAGCACTAGAGGAGGAAGGCCATACCAGAGAGGCAGGGGAAATGGCAGAGGCAGAGGAGCTGCCTACCAGTGCTACAAGTGCCACAAGTGGGGGCACAGATCCTTTGAATGTCCTGAAGGAGAATAGGCTAGTCAAAGAGGAGCATATGTTGCTCAGACAGAAGAAGTAGAGGCACCGCCTCAGGAGGTAGAAAATGCACCAGAGATAGGAGAGGCCTTAGTCTTGAATAAGGTATTGTTGAAACTAGCGAAGGAAACAACTGAACAAACCCAAAGGAAGGAATTATTCTAGACTGTGTGCAAGTCACATGGCAAATGCTGCAAGTTGATTATAGATAGTGGAAGCACTGATAATCTGGTTGCAATAGAGATGGTGGAAAAATTGGGTCTGAAACGACTAAAGCATCCAACCCCCTATAAGGTGTCGTGGTTACAGAAGGGTCACCAACTGTTGGTTGATGAGTAGTGTGAGGTGGAATTCCATATTGGCAGATATAAGGACAAAGTTATTTGTGACATCATGCCCATGGATGTGTGTCATATTCTGCTAGGAAGACCATGGCAGTATGACCGGAAAGTTGTTCATGATGGGAAGACAAACTATTACAAGTTTGTTAAAGATGGAATCAAGCATACGTTAGTGCCCGTGAAGGAGGAGGAAAAAACAAAAACTAGGGAAACAAAAGTGTTATTCGTGGGTGGAAAATAATTTTTAAAGTAGATTGAAGATGACGAAGTGAAATATGTTGTTGTGAGGAGACCAAGAACAGTGTTGTTGCACACAGAAATCTCTGATTTACCTGCAGAAATCCAAGAAATGTTGCAGGAATTTAGCAACATTGTGGTGGATGACTTACCGGATAAATTGCCACCAAAGTAGAGTATCAGTCATCACATAGATTTCATCGCAGGAGAAAGTCTACTGAATAAAGCTACTTACCGGATGAGTCCCAAAGACAACGAGGAGATTAGAAAACAAGTATAGGAGTTGCTGGATAAGGGACTAATTCAGGAGAGCTTGAGCCCATGTGCAGTTTCGACAGTGCTTGCTCCCAAGAAAGGAGGCGAATGGTGGATGTGCACGGATTCACGAGCAATAAACAAGATTACGATCAAGTACAAGTTTCCATTGCCACGAATGGATGATATGATGGACTGTTTGAGCGGGGCAGCATATTTTTCGAAGATAGATTTGAAGAGTGGATACCACCAGATTAGAATCCGGGAAGGGGATGAATGGAAAACAACTTTCAAGACTAATGAAGGGTTGTATGAATGGCTGGTGATGCCATTTGGGTTAAGTAATGCACCTAGTACTTTTATGTGCCTGATGAACGAAATGTTGAAGGAGTTCATTGGGAAATTTGTGATTGTGTATCTTGACGATATACTAATTTTCAGCAAAACCAGGGAGGAGCATTTTCAACATGTTCGATATGTTTTGGAGAAATTGCAGCAAAACAAGTTGCTAATAAATCTGAAGAAATGCACTTTCTTTCAGAAGGAGTTGGTCTATTTGGGTTTCATGATTGCAGAGAATGAGCTGAAAATGGACCCAGAAAAAGTTGCAGCTATACTTAGCTGGCCATCCCCTAAGAGTCTGTTCGAAGTTCAAAGTTTTCACGGGTTGGCAAGTTTTTATCATAAGTTTATAAGGGATTTTAGTGGAATCTGTGCACCTATGTTGGATACAATCAAGAAGGCAAGTCAACCTTTTCAGTGGAATGAAGCTGCAGAAAATAGCTTCCAGACGCTGAAAAAGAATATCACTAAGAGGCCAATTTTGAGGCTACCTGACTTCAAAAAACTTTTTCAAGTTTGTTGTGATGCCAGTGGTATAGCCATTGGGGCTGTACTCAGCCAAGAAGACAAACCTGTTGCTTATTTCAGTGAAAATTTGAATGAAAGTAGGCAGAAATACTCGTCTTATGACAAGGAGTTCTATGCTGTCGTCCAAGCATTGAAGCATTGGAGACACTATTTGCTGGGTAATGAGTTTGTTTTGTTTTCTGATAATTCTGCCTTGTAGTATGTTATGCAGCAGCACAAACTGAACCACAAGCATGCAAAGTGGGTTGAATACTTGCAGAGTTATACGTTTGTATTGAAACATATTAGTGGACAGGCAACCAACATAGCAGATGCATTGAGCAGAAGGGTTTTGCTTTTGCAGGAGAGCACGATACAAGTGTTGGGTTTTGAACACTTGAAAGACTTGTATCAGATGGATGCAGATTTTAAGGAGGCTTATGAAACCTACCAAAACCCTTTGATGAGGAATAATAGTCCATGGCTGGACTATAACCTATAGGAGAAGCTATTGTTTAAGGGAGGACAACTATGTATTCCCGACTATTTGATGAGGGAGAACATCATCCAGGAGAAACACAGTGGAGGCCTTGCCAGACATTTTAGCATTGATAAGACCTTAGATCAGCTCAGTCACTTTTATTGTTGGCCGAGGATGCAAAGGGATGTGTAGTGATTTGTAATCAGGTGTAAAGTGTGTCAATTGGAAAAAGGACACAGTTAGAATGCGGGACTCTACACACCACGGCCTATTCCAGGTAGACCATGGGACTCAGTTAGCTTGGACTTTGTCTTGGGTTTTCCAAGAACACAACATGGTCATGACTCTATGATGGTGGTAGTGTAACGGTTCTAAAAAATGGCGGATTTTATTCCTTGTAGGAAAACCAGTGATGCCACTCATGTAGCACACTTGTTTTTTACAAAGATTGTCAAATTGCATGGCTTGCCTAAGTCCATTGTCTCTGACAAAGATGTGAAATTTACAGGACATTTTTGGCGCACCCTGTGGAAGAAGCTGGACACACAGTTGAATTTCAGCTCCGCTTATCAAGCACAAACGAATGGACAAATGGAGGTGGTGAACAGAAGTCTAGGAAATCTGCTACGCGGTCTAGTAGGAGAAAATTCATGTACGTGGGATCGTGTGCTTGCTCAAGTAGAATTTTCTTACAACGATTCACCAAACCAAAGCACAGGAAGCATTCCTTTTTCAGATTGTGTACAAAATGCATCCCCGAGGAGTTCATGAACTATGGGATTTGGGACAGCTAGAGAAAAGAAGTGCTAATGGGGAAGATTTTGCAAGAGCAATTAACGACCTACATGAGCAGGTGAAGATGAAATTACAGGACAATACTCAAAGCTACAAGCATAAAGCTTATTTGAAACTACGTGAAGTACAATTTAATGTGGGGGATCAGGTCTTAGTGCATCTCCGTAAGGAACGATTTCCTAGGGGCGAATACAATACGCTGAAATTCAAAAAAAATAGACCTTGTAAGATTTTGCGCAAGTTTTTTGCAAATGCCTATGACTGCAATTGCCTCCAGGTATAGGAATATCACCCATTTTTAATGTGGCAAATTTATTCCCATACATTGCCAATTTGGAAGAGGACAGTTTGGCTCAGCTAAAACGGGACACCCAGAAGGAGAGTAGTTCGTGGATGAGACAAATGCCTTCAGCTTAGCCGCTTGAAATCGAGGGAATCCTTGACACACAAGTGCACAGGCGGATACGGAAGAAGGAGTACCTATAGTACCTCGTCAAGTGGAGGAACCGCCCTATAGAGGACAGTTCGTGGCTTGATGTGGGGCAGATACAACATGTAGGTATTCTATCGAGGAGCTCATGGACCGGAGCCATGACTTTTTTGTTACCCCAGGAGCCTGATGCAAGAGCATCCAACCAGGGGTGAACAAGAGGGAGTGTTTGTCTCGCAAGCTAAATAGGTTCACAGGTCATTCTACCTGAGTTGTTCTTTTATTTTATTTTATTTCCTTAGTTATCAGCAGTTGGGACATGACACTAGATTCTGTTTCATTTTTCTGTTAAGATGTTTTTTTTAAAAGGAAAGAAAAAACAAAAACTTTGTTTCTTTTAAATTAATCCTAGAATTTAGACAAACAAGAAGTTAACAGTTCCTGATGGTAACCGCATGTAACTGTTGACAGTTTTCAAAACTGTTCAACAAATCATATAAAATTCAAAGAACAAAACATTGTAAGGTGGATTTTCAATCATAGCAGAAGAGAAATAGAGAATATACAAATAATTTTCGCAGTCATCTGAATTCCATTTGCAATTAGTTAATTTCTTTCCTGTTCCAAAAATATATTGAATGCATTTCCAAACAGAAGCAAGCATTGGCAATTGAATCTTTTAGCAGACATCAAGACAAACAAAGACAGTGAGACCGAGGGAGTGGAAGTGTTGTTGCATGCATACATAGAGGAAACCATCAAGAAGCCCACAAGCCTCACAAACAACTACTATAGTTTTGAGGATTATCGAATGTAAAGCAAAGTAAACAAGCAGGGGGTCTCCCATTAAACATCACCAGAACTACCAATACGAAGACAACATCAAAGACCAGGTACTATAAGAATCATTACATTAATATTTTCATTGCAAACATAGTTTGAAAGAAAAGTTACAGGAGTTTTTGCAAATTAATTTACAAGCTAAGTTAAAATAGTTCATATTACAAGTAGACCGAAGACCTGGGTTCGAAACCCTGAAAATTACATCCACATAAGTTAAACCAGTTCGTATTACAAGTAGACCAAGGACCTGGGTTCAAAACCCTAAAAATACACTCACACTAAAACCCCAAATTACAAGCAAACCAAGCAACCTATCCATATTCTACAGGACCAAAACCGAGACTAATTAAACGATAGAGAGGCCAAAGCCTGAGACCAAGACACAACAACATCAACAGGTGAAAAGCATGGGTATCATGGAAAGACCCTACCCGATCTAATGAAGCACAAGAGGAGCCGAAGCCACAGTTTCTCACTCGCCATTCACCTGCAACCACCACATATAGAGAATTAATAGCAGAATACAACAAATCTCAAGCAAGTAAAGAAAGTAGGGTAAGGGTTACCACATACTAGAAAAAGGGTCGATGAACTGCAGGAAGAGAGACCACAATAGGTTGTGAACCGGCAAAGGACCCTGCTCACAAGGAGTATCCACTGTCAAAACTAGAAGGAAAGGCATAGCATACATTAAAGCAACAAAAGAAAGAACACCTGGAATAGCTGCGTGCCGAGGACGAGAACTGGGTCACCTCGTTGCCACAACCTGGATGTACAAGCAACCAGAGACAAGTTAAATAACAGAGCCATCGAACTAGTAACCAATCGAAATACAAACACAGTGATGACAGTTACAGTCAAGAGGAAGTAAACTTTCACCATGCCATAGAAACCTTCGAACAAAGTCGCAGAACGCCAAGAGGCAAGCCCAAAACCCTTAGGCAGACCGGAAAACAAATACAAGTAGCCATTAACACTGACAGAACACTAACAGAGCTCTGTTACTGAACAAGCCATGGCCAAAGAAGCCAAGTTGAGCGCCACCGAAACAACATCAATGAAACCCTCAAGAGGAAACCAGAGAGCAGACCCTCTTGGCACAAACAGAAAAACAATCGAAATGACAGACCAAGTGAGAAGCTAGGGTTACAAGCGCAGTGAAGGCGGGGGAATGGAGCCCGAGGTAGAGACAAGTGTCTCCCTCACAGCAGA
The DNA here is from genome assembly GCA_031772625.1 of Pinus tabuliformis. Classification (NCBI taxonomy): domain Eukaryota; kingdom Viridiplantae; phylum Streptophyta; class Pinopsida; order Pinales; family Pinaceae; genus Pinus; species Pinus tabuliformis. Next base: position 997,949,140 of record CM062808.1, on the reverse strand, counting down.
CCTGTAACCAATACATTAACCATAGAAAAATATCCAAGTACCATTGAAAGTTACAAAATCATTTTATTAATAATTTGAATTAAGAAAATATTGTATCTGGACTAAGGACGGGGGATGGTCCCATCAATATTGTTCAATACAATTGACATGTATTAACAATCTATTTTGCGGAGTGACAAAAACATTCAAAGACATTCTTGACATCATACCAGCTACTTGACTTGATATACTTTCCTGATTCCTGATTACTAAGTGAACTTGCTGCAATAAACCCATCAAACTGTAATGTGAAGACTGCTGCAACTTAGTTTGACTTTGAAAGTATTGAAGTGGCTATTGATTTGTTTGAATCATTGTTTCCTCACCCATTAAATGATGTTTCCATTGATTAACACTTTCCCTTAATGCATAAGTTTCCCTTTTATGTACTGGATACTTTGACATTGCTTTAGAAAAGGTTTTGACATGAAAACAAATAGGTTTCCTCTCCACTTGAAAAGAGGCTTCAAAACTGTTTGAAACATGAAATGGTGATAAAATACAAGAGAAATGTAACATTGACTTTCCCCAATATTGACTTGCATCTCTGTAACTTATGACCCCCAAACTTGGACTGAAATGATACATTCTAACATTAGGAAGAGGAGAGTTGGACATCAACTGTAACTCATGTTGTATTCCCTTATTATGAATAAGATGTTTGGGTTCTTTAAATAGAAGTGGAAAATTTTCTACCTTCTTGACCAAATTATCTTTAAACTGAGACTCACAACTTGAACAAGTATCCTTTAGATCCTTATGTTTTTCTTTTACACACATGAGTATAAATCTCTTATTTGAACTTGTTAATCGCTTCATCTGATTAGCAACAACTAAATTCAGGTGAGTTTTACTTTTATGTGCCCTGATAATAAATTCAACCCCATCTTTCGTAAGGTGATATTTATGCTCTCTCCTATAAAACACTGCATCATGATCATAAAGATAAGGACTTCCTAAGACAACTCCACATATGTCTATTGGAACCACATCTAATTCAACTTCATCAATGTAATTAGTTGTAATGGAAAATTTAAATCGACACTGCTTTGTGAGATTTATTTAGCCAACCTAATGGGTATAGTCTTGGATGATTCCGTGTCTCCAAACCCAAGTTCTTAACTAAATATTCAGATATTAAATTTTCTTGTGATCCACTCTCAAACATTTTATCTATCTTTGTGTGCTTAGAAGTCATCCTTATGTGAAATAGTTCAACTCTTTTATCCTCATTTGAAGGATTTATGTTTGATGAAGATGCAATAGTATTCAAACTTGAACTAGTGTCAGAAGTTTTATCTGTCGAAAATATGGCAGTTATCCTCCTTTCATCACCTAAATTGGAGCCTAGACCTTGTTGGATTGCTGCATTTGCTTTCTTTTCAGCCTTCTCCTTAAGGAACTTTTTGGGCTTAAGTTCTGGGTGAAGTTTCCAACACCTAGATTCATCATGATTGATTCTCTGGCAATGACAACAAGTAGGTATTTCCTTCTGAGTTGTTGCTGATTTCTTTCTCTTCGAATTTTTCTTCCCCTTACTGTCATTGGAATCCTTGATTTCCAACTCTTTGGATGATTTTGGTGAAAACTTCAATGGTCTGCCACTTGATTCAATATGTATGGCTTGAACACACACTTCATCAAAATCATCAGGATTAAACATCAATAATGTATGCTGCAAATATGAATGTAAACTGTTGATGTATTTTACTAAATTTTCACATGTATCCAATGAAATACTAAGCGCCAATTCTTTCTTTCTGAACTCCTGAGTAAACTCCTGAACACTCTGCCCTTTACCTTGCCTCAAGTGATGCCAGTCAATAACAACTTGTTGCATGTATCCCAAAGGATAGAATTGTTTCCTAAGAGCTTTTAAAAACTTAGACCATGAAGAGATGACTTTACCTTTCCGCTTTACATCTATTTGAGTTTTACTTTCCCACAAGACTAGAGTTGTCCCCCCCATTCTAAGTGTATCTAACTGAATTTTCGTTTTATCGTCAGAAATGTTCTGAATATGACAATACACTTCTAACTACTTAATCCAATTATCTAACTTTCTAGGATTCATTTCGCCATCATAAATAGGTAACTCAAATTTTACATCAAGTTTCAAAAGAGATGTTTTCTTAGGTTTCTTTTCTGTTTCAGATTCTAAACTAGAAGAAGAAGATGATGATGATGATGATGGAGATGATGGAGGATAAGGAGGTTTATCATCCTTGCCTTTACCCTTGTCCTTCTTCGATGTCTTTGAAGAAGAAGCTGCATCTCTCACCTTCTTATCTTCATAGAGTTCTCCCAACATCTCCTACATACTCAAAAATGCTTGTTGAAATTGTTCCTCGCTCATCTTAGTTTCTGGAGTTTCACCTGTATCAGATCCTGTCATGATCGACTTATGAGCGATTCTTCGCTTTCCAATCTCTAGATCAATCTCCTCGAGGATTCCTTCTCCACGTTGCGACTTTGACCTGGTTAACATTCACTAGAAAAATTCTACAAACACAACCTACTCTGATACCAAATTATATGATCTGAAATGATCATACATTAAACTGAAGTAGAATTGATTAATGCCATCAGTGAACTGAATATTAACTTAAGGTGCGTTAACCGTGAGAATTGATTGAAAACAAATGAATTTATGAAATAATTGAAACATAATAAACATGCAAATGGAAGTAATAAGTAGCAAAAACACAGCGATACCAGACAACAATATTAATTACGGATTTCGTCCCTAATGGACTACGTCTTTGGGTTCGTGTTCAAGATGGGCGTCCACTTTATTAGGATTGAATCTGAGGAGGTTTATTACACAGAAAATTAACCAAAATGATTGTGAACATAGGAACTTCTAGTCACTGTCACAATAAATATCTCTGAATTAGCTTTCCAACGCATGTCACGGTTCCCAATTCTGACTCTGGATGCTCCTGTTACACTGAAAACAAAACTACCTATATCCTCCAGAATCTGCATACAAACTCTAAAACCACTCTCCAATGCCTTCTTCATGAACCAAAGGGTGAATTTATAACTCCTTAGGGTTCATTCGAACTCTCCCAGGTTAAGTTTAGGCATGAATCATCATATGTTCTCGGTCTTACCATTAGATGACACCTTAGGCTAATGGTTCATGGGGGTTGAATTAAAAATAGTCAAAAACTCAACTAAAAACCCAAAATGGACTTTGGATTAGCACGGACTACTGGCAGTTAGGTAAACTATGCAGAGATCAAGAAATGGTCATGTGACTAGTTAGGGACTAACCATAAGCTGCCACCTTGCAGGTTAGTTTTTGGTGGTTCTGGCTACTGGCGCGGTCTGCCAGCTTGCATGTGACAACCTCCAGCTGACAGTTCCATTCCACAGTGCAGTTAGATGTTGCGGTTACCCTGACTGTGCGGTGACTACCCTTGCTATTCACATGTCATAACGTGACTACGGTCTAAACTGCGACTTCGCTCAGTTAAGTGTACTTTAATGCATGGTATATGTTATGTATTAGGGTTTAGGTCTAAGACTTAACAATATTTTTGTCCTAAAAACCCTTTTTTACAACTTGTCACAATGTGACATACAAACCCTAAAGATGACAACCATGGATCATTTTTGGCAACCCAAACCCTAGCGGAACTGACGATGAAGACATGTTGATAACCAAACCCCGGCGGAACTAACGACAAACACATGTTGACAACCAGGTACAAAACCCTATCCTTTGAACACCATGAAAACCATATCAACTATTGACATCACCGACAGAACTGAAACCGACATCAAACAACCTCAACCATAAACATCACTATCGAAGCTGAAGACACCAGACACTGAATGCTGACGATGAATACTGGTGAAGTTGAAAATTTCAAGACCTCATCAATCATGATCATTTGAAGACCACTTCGGCTTTGAACCACTGAAGACTCCTCTCGTGCTGGACTAACAAGATCCTCTTGGATCACTTTATGGGTGTCTTTGAACATCAAGATTCTAGTGTTCTTCATCTCGTGTCATTTTGTGTTCTTCGATCTTGAATTATTCCTCAAGTTTCTTCCTTTGATAGATCTACTCCAACATCCTTGCCATGCTATTCTGGAACACATACAAATGAGATCACTCATGGAAAGCAACCATTATCCCGAAAACCTCCTATTTTAACATGTTTCATGCAAATTTTCTGATCATAGTTAACTAGTGTGCTCAGGAAGAGGATAAATCTTTATGGGTGTGGGGCACAGTGTTAAGGGACAAGGGTTGGGTGCTTGAGGCTTGAGAATGCGATGTGTGCTCAAATGAGAAAGACAAGCTTGAGGGAGGGTGTAGGGCTCAATTTGAAGGATTAAGGGGGCTTAATGAGGCTTGTTGATGCGCCATGCACTCAATTGGGAAGGCTTAAGTCACAAGGAGGGCGTAGGGCATAGTGTGAACATTAAAGGAGGATCAATGTTCACTGTTGATGTGCCATGCACTCAGCTGAGGGCTTGGTGAGGGTGCAGGGCACATCCTGAAGAGGGAAGGAAATCTTGACTACTAACTAATGGTGTTCCATGTGCTTGGCTTTCTTTAGGGCATCGTTCGGAAAGATAAGGAGGGGACCTTGCTTCAGAGTGTGCTGTGCACTTTTGGGAGGGCACAGGGCACAATATAAATAAGTAATGGGTCTCGAATCAACCTTAAGAGTGCATTATGTACCCTCTTAGCCTTGGTGGGTGAACTTGTGCAAAACCAAAGTTTATCTAAGTCTGAGGGATCAGACAAGGGGAAAACACAATGAATTAGGCATAAAATAAAGTGTGACACATACCAACTCATTAATAAAACTTATATAGGATTAAATATTTAGAAATACATATCAAAATGACATATTAGAAACACTATCCAAGTACAATAGACAAAGTGTGTGCGACTAAAACCAAAAACGTTGTTTTATGACTAATCAATTTGTTATAACCATGAAGTATACAGTATATGTTCTAAACAATGTGATGACACTTAGAAATGAACAAAAACACTTGAAACATGTAGAATGAAATGAAGCAACGCTTGGAAACTAAAGTTATACTTAATAGAACTATTAGGTAGGCTCCAAAATTTGAATGTAGTGAATTTTTAAAGGGTGTTGTGGTAGAGACACCATCTCTTTATCCATATCTTTTTGTTGACAGTAACTCATTTTCTTACCATTTTGTGATTCCTCTTTGCACAAATTCTATTTTATACAACATAGAGGCTTCCATGAATTTAGTAAATAATGAATTACCAATTAGTTGCGATCAGCGCGAAGAGTCATTTAATGATCACATTTTCAATAGTGTTGGAAATTCACTTAATCTTTCTTCTTGTTCTAATTTGTCTTATGTAAAGGAAGGGAATGCTAATGAAAATTGTTAAGTTATTTGTGATGATTATTTTGACTTCGAGTATATTGAGCTATCACACCAATTGTTAAATTCTCTTGTTCTTGATACTCAAAATCAATCCATGTTTCAAGTTGAGGGATCTTCTTCTACTGATATCACTACAAATGATTCTCATCTTGAACTACCAAAACATCATGATGACTCTAATTTTCTTGAAGAGAAATCCATTCCAATTCTTGATCTTGACATTATTCAAGTTCCCATTCTTGGTCATAGTCTAGAGCCCCCTTTTCATTCACAAGTAGATGCCAATAATAGTTTTGATTTTAATACCTTGGCTGACACTTGTGAGGAGGAAAATTTTCCAAATAAATTCCATTTTTTTGTAATACTATCTGTAACAATAGTGTAGATAGTGATGTAATTTTATTATTTATGCTTCATTTATTATGGTTATTTTCAGATTTGTATACTTCTTTTATTTTTCAATTCTTGGATATATTATGCTGGCATATTGAACAATTAAACAATGAACACTCACCAAGTGCATTAATAGAATAATGTGAAAATGAACTTCAAGGCCTTAGTCATGAGCATCAAAAGCTTCTAATCTTTCAATTTATTTGATGTTCATGTCATACCATCTTATTATTTTTTCTTAAATGAATTTTCCACAAGAATCAACACTTGAGAGTGTAATATCATATTCTGACTAGCTATATGTTCTATCTAAAAAGATTCTAACAAATTCATTAAATTTCCATCCTTATTTTCATGATCCAATTGATAATTGTTTGGAAAATTCAATCATACAAAAGATTTCAATCCAGACATTGCTTTGCTTAGTGTTATTCCAATTATGATTTCATTTCAACAGTTACATAATGGTTTTCATGATAGGATTGAAGTGTGGCATGAAAATTCATTTTTAGCAAAGTTTCCTGCAGATGATAAGTTTCTTTTAGTGAACTTGTTATAAATTCATGTACATAATGGGATGAAGTTTTCTTTCAACATTTTGATAATCATTTTCTTTTTGGTACTAATTTCCTATATGTACATAGATGCAGGAATAAAAGAGCTTGATTGGCTCCAGTGGAAGTATGATTTTACTTGGTTTTAATCTGCTCTATAGAGTAGGATTAGGATTAGGAGTAGAAGAAGTTTAGTTAGATTTCTTTTCTTCTTGTTTTTTCTTTTAATAATCTAGGTAGAATAATAAGCGAGCAAGAAGATTTTAATATTTATAGGATGCTTTATATTGTGCATATTAAATCTACTCATGAACATGTTAAGGGAGTATACATTCATTGATTATAATTTTAATTTTTCACAAGATGTGCTTTGTACAAGTGCTTTTCTTTATATTTCCTTTGCTTTACAAATTTACAAATTGAGTCATAATCATATTTTTCTTGTTTTTTTTGATGTAGCTATAATGAAATGCTTTTCTCTTGCCTATTTTGTTATGCCACAATCCTTTGGTTTCTAAAGTCTTAAATGACTAATCAAAGAATTTTTCTTGAAGACGAAGGAATATCACAAAGAATGTTGCAGCAGTTGTAGAAATACCTCCTAACCATAGCCATATCCCTATGCTTTGTAAAATTCTGCATTTGCTTAGGTCGTGTCGAGTCAAACCTTTTCACTGCAGTTCTCATTCCATATATATTTTTTTGATTGAACTCTTATTATAGACCCCAAGATAACTCAATTCCTACATGGTCATCCAGTCTGGATGTCATATGCACAAGGGCCCCTCTTTTCTTACACTATCTATGTTTTTATTCGGCATTTGTTTCCCTCTTTCCACGTCATCACATAACTCTTCATCCCAGAACTTTCAATGTACATACCTTTCATTTCATTTAGGATCCCATCCTCAAGATGACTTAGCAACTATACTAAGTATTCGTGCCTATGCACAAGCATTGTTATTCGATCCTCGCACATTTCCTTTCACAGGTCATCCTGGGACATTTCTTTCCTCAACAAAATCCTTTGCATTTTCCTTCTTTTATTTTCGGGTTCAGGACGACATGGACATGTGGGTCCCTTTCCTCTACATCATGTTCCCATCACACTTTACAAGTGTCCTTGCCCACTTTACTCCACCACATAGCCCGAAGGTTTTACTTTCAGAGCTTTCACAAGATGCTCCCTTCCATCCTTTTAGGGATCACCTTTTAGGGTGACATAAGCATACACTATGGCATATGTGGGTCCCATATCATTCATATGGATTTCATTTAAACTCACCTTCCATTTCCTTTACACCGTTGTCTCCTTTCCACGTCATCTCGACCCATCTTCCTCGAATGTTACACACAATTCATTTATATGAAAGAGTTGAGACAACTTAGCCAGGACAACCCATCATCACACCTTATCCTATAGGCTCCTATTGCGATTCCACTCCAGCATATTATTGGATTCTTGTAGGCCTTGTTTTCCACATAATCTATGTTATATTTCCTAGGAACTTCTAATACGTGTTCTTAATGTTCCTTGCTGATCCTGCTCCGAGGATGTATCAACTCTCCCATGTGATGTTCAGATACCCTCACATTTCTTTTCATTGGGACATGCATCATTCCCTTCCACATTATCCTAGATCTAATCACGTCGACCATATTCTTAGCATCCACTCTTTGTTACTTTCGGGATTTAGCTCTCGGGATGATGTAATCAGACACAGTGATGCCAACTCATAGCCCCTTCAAATCACATCACGACACTTGTCACCATATGAAGCTATCATATTTACATGGAAAATTGGTAAGAACCCCTTAAAATGTTTCTCAGATTTCATCATCAAGGTAGCATGGTTATCCACTATAGGTAAATCATAATGAAATCCTTCAAGGTGAATCTCATATCCTTATTTTCATCTTCCATTATTATTCATTTTGATGTTAGTTTTAGTTTAGTTTTAATATTTATAATTTTATCTCAATTTTTATAGGTCCTCACTAGTTACACTAAAGGTTTGATGTTACTAACAAGATTTATTAAAATCCTTTAGTTTAATTTGCATCCCTTTTGGCTTAGAGAAGTAGTTGTGATGATAATTAAATGGAAAACAAGTGACATCAGGGAGTCACCTTACTTCACTTTGTCTTTATTTAGTATCTTGTTCTTTGCTTTTCAAAATTTATTTTGAAACAAGATATTTGCAATGAAGTGAAAAATTGATTCGAATTTACTTTTATTCATAATTGCTTCCCAATTTTAGGAATCTCTTTCAATAAAAGCCTAATCAGTCACAACTTTGCGAGATACAACTTAACAAAATCTCAACTTAAGTAAAAACACCTTTCCTTATATTCACTTTTGTTGAGACTTATTTTCATAAGTGGTCTTGTTGGAGTTTTCTTTCAATCATGGCTTTCACATTTACCTTTTCTTTTGGGTTTTCTTTTTCTTTCTTCATTTTCAATATTTAAAGTGTGTTGGTTTTGTTTTTGCTTTGGATTGGATTTTATGATATTCCCAAGATCTGTATGGGGGAATCTTTCCTACAAAATATCAATTGGACTACATGAGACATTTTTTTACTCTACCTCTTCAATAATATTTCATTTATCTAAAATTTATTTTTACCAAGTTTTCACTTCATACATCCACCACTAACTATGGGGAACATTGATATTTGATTCAAGTAATTCACGTTCACTTTTATAAATGAACGAATTGTCTCCAATCTTTGCTTTGAATCCATCCCATATCCCTCCATATTCAAAATTATCTACTTTGGTAGATGAATAGAAGTCTAGTGGGGTCAAACTTAACTAATAATGCATCTATTTCTCTAAGTAGAAAGCTTATTCTACCACCCCACTCTCTTCACCCAATTGCTAAAATCAATTCTCCAAACATGCTAATCAAAAGGGTGGCATATAAGAGGGTTGAAAGCACGTATGTGTGGGAAGTGTATGAAAACTTGTTGGGGTACTGAACATGCTTGTCGGCAACGAATCAATGCCTACATGGGATCAAGATAACTTTGAGTACTGAACAAGCTTGCTGGAAGCAAAGTGATGTTAGGAAGAAGATGTAATTTCATATCTAATGGATGCATATTAATCCTTAAAACCTCATAGCTATCTTTACTGTTAAATTGTAGAGAGAAAATTTAAAAAATAATAATTACTTCCTATATTTGGATTCACTGTCTTAGAATTGGGAATTCAAGTACTTTCATCTTCAAGACCTTATTTTGCTTTGATTTTGTCTTATGTGGGACCCTTTGAAATGGTGCAATATGTGAGAATTTTTTTAAGGCTTTTATTTTCAACCTTTGATAAATGTATTCCTATTATCCTAAACCAAAGATAATTGCTTTATCCCCTTGTGTCACCAATCATTGTGGCCACAATACTCCCTATATATTTTAGAAATTATGGGGCCCTCCATATGAATTTTGTTAAATCACTATCTTGAATGCTTTGTTTTGGTTAATTTTGCGAGATTTTCACTTTTCTTGGATTTTTGTTCTTGTTGCTCCATTATGTGTGTTTTGTCAATCTTTCCAACAATTCAAGTTTCATTTGATTTTTATTTACGATTTGGAAAATATCCTTAACCAAAATTTGATCAAATTTCATTGCCTAGACTTAAAACATATAAATATTTATTTTATTATATTTTATATTTGTAAGTAATGTTTTAATATATTTTAATTAATTTAATTTTGAATAATTAAGTTAATTAAGTTAATTATTTTATAAAATCAAAATTTAATTATTTAATATTTTTTATTAATTAAATTATTTATTTATTTTTATTTATTTATTTAAACACTGCCAAATTCAAGAACATGTATATATATTATAACCATATAATAAAAAAAACTATATATTAAATTTTTTATTGTAGATATAATATAATATATATTATACAAATATATTAAAATAAAACCAGAATATCCCACCCCGGTGCCTTTTCCCTAGAGGTTCAACATTTTGCAATTATTCATACCTTAGGCTGATTAGGCCTAAGATGACGTGGGAGTGGAAGGAGCACAAAGGGTGAGTAAGAAGCTTGAAAGGGGGCTTGAATTAATATAGTGGGAGGCTTTAATGATTAGAGGTTTGGTGGAAAGGAGGGCAGCGCCGAACGAGCCATATATCAAGTATTAAATGCACCCGGAGATGCACGCGATATAGCTCGTTAACACGCAAAATGCCTTTTTTTATTTAGTGACGAGTTTTGCATTTTGCGTGTTAACGAGCTATATCGCGTGCATCTCCGGGTGCATTTAATACTTGATATATGGCTCGTTAGGCGCTGCCGGAAAGGAGGACCAACGTGGGGTCCTCACTCACCCACTCTACCTACTCTCATTAACTATGAGCCTCCATTATCAATCACTCATTAACACATGAATCTTCAGGTAGTTTTTTTAATATTTGTTTTATTTTATTTTTTTATTATTTATTTTTGTCTTATTTTGTATTTATTTGATTTATAATTATAATTATATATATATATATTTGTTTTAGTTACAATTTTATTTCATTTATTTTTTTAATATTTTTTAAATTTTATTTAAAACAAAATTTTAATAAATTATTTAAAATATTTGCCCAACACGGTAATTTTTTTTAGCACTTTGATTATTTTGGAGTTCAAATTTTAGATTATCACATTTTGAGTTTTACTTAATGAAATTTGGAAAATAAGAGTTGGTTGGAAAGCTTACTCTATGGAGAAGGCTCTTGAAGTGGTTGCATGACTATATTTGGTCATTAAACACTAAAAAATTAGTAGAAGTAATAAATCTGAATTTGCAATAATTATTAGTTTTCTAATTTTGTTTTGGAATTTTCTCATTGGCCTGAAACTTCTCGTTGTTGCAAATTCGTTTTAGATTATTGATTTTTCCAGAGAAATATCCACAACAATGGAAAACACAAATATCTTTTTATTTATTTATTAATTTTAATTTAAAATGAGAATTTGTTGTCATTGTTTTTGTATTTTAGTTTTATGTACAAATTTAATTGGTTTTAATTTTCATTTTTGAATGGGTTTTTGGCTAAGAGTTTGTTGCAAGGAGATGAGACCAATGATTTGGAGCAATGAGAATGCACCAACGAAGAAGGAAAATGAAAATCTACAGTTCCAAAACGAGGGGATCAAATCTTGCTTTAAACAACTCTCTTTTTGGGAGATTTTTGTAAATTCTAAATATTAGTTTTGAGAATGAGAAAAGAGTTCCTATTTTTCTGCAAATTAGAGACTCAACACTTTTGTGATTGTAACTTTTATTGTAGTTTGAGAGGAATACTCAGATCTAAGCATTGGAGGTTTTCCTTTCAAGATCAAACCTTTGTTAAAAAAGAAGATTTTGCACTTTTGTAGCTCTTTTCTTTGCTAGCAGAACTGATCATTTTGGGAGGATTCTTGGAGATTCATTGTAAAACAAAGAAGGATATCTAATTTTAATGATTTAATTTTCAAATGCTTTTATTTATCAATAAAATCATTTGTTTAATGGTAGATTAATGTCTATAATTCCATGTTTTAGCACTATTGTGAGATATAAGAATTGTTGTTTATTTGATTAGCTATATGATCTTGTAGCTACATTTTTATTTTTATTTTTAAAGGAACAATTATATTTATATTAGACAAACTGGATTCTGTCTCGAAACATTACATATAGTAGCAATAACAGTTCCTCACTCCTCCAAAACTACTTTGACTAGAGATAGTGAAATTTCAAATTCTTCTTCTCCAAATATTTAACATGGTTCTCCTTGTACATTCTCCAAAAATTACCATTCATATATTTGCATAATGTATAAATATCTACATAGATACTAACAAAAAACCACTACTGTACTTTGACTATTCAATTCCTTCCTTGGATCGCTACACCACTTCTTCCACGTCTTCCGCTTCTGTGTCCCTCATCTGACCTTCAACCTCAGGTTCCTGCTGCTTTGCTTCCTGTTGGATCTCCATTTTCATGACGACCTTTAGAGGGGAGGCTCCCAATTCATCTCTTGAAGGAACATTTGCAACACCCTCCTCAATTTTGAAAACTTCTTTAAGAATAGAGACCACAACAATCTCCACCCTCTCGTTCAAATTATCTACCTTCTTGTCCAAAGTTCCAATCTGTGTCATTATAACTTCCAGAACCACCTGGATGTTCTCTACATCATTTTTCACACTCTCCAACTGATTTGAGATAAGGGTGAAATGAGACCTGGCTTCCGAAATAATTTTCCCTCCAATCCTTGAGACCATATCCTGAACCTCTTACCTGAATGCTTCAAAGGAATTCCCAGATGCACCTCCAACACCATTGCTTGACGATGAAGTCATAACTTCATCTTGAAGGGAATGTACAACAAACCACAAAGAAAAAACTATCCAAAGCTATCTTCTTATTGCTAGTATTAGCTCGGAATTGACGACACATAAGGAATTTCCTATTTAATGCACTGTCCCTAGAACCAAGATATAATTCATTATTTCTTGCCTCGAGTTGAATGTCCACATGATCAATCTGAACCGATCCTCCTCGAGCTTAGAGATCACCATTTCTTCTCATTCTATCTGCCTTAAATTACAACTTGAATGAATAAAGTTATCCTTCATCCTATCGTTAGATTTCATTACTTTCCATCTATGGATTGATGGTGCCAACTTAACGCTAATACTCCCCTTTCTTAACAATTGTACCATGGAATAATTATGATGCTTAATTACCCTATCAAATAATTCTCTTCTCTTAAGGCTTGTTCTCCTTTTTGAGACCTTCCGATCAAGTGATTTCATGGGATATGACATATTATGGATGCACCTTCATTTACCCTTAATTCCCCTTGCTCTAATGTCACAACTTGATTCACTTGCTCATCTGCCAAGCTATTGTTTTCCCTTTTGATGTGATATAGCTCTATGAAATTTTTTTTATCCAATAATAAAATTATTCTGTGCATTGTTGGTTTTAGTTATGAATTCTTTGTTTTAAGTCACTTCATACATTTTTGAATTGTGATTTGGGAGTCTCCAAAAATTGTTATATAGGAAATTAATTCATCTATTGCTATCTTTAATCCTTGCCATAATGCATATTCTTTCACGTGATTGTTTGTGGATATTCCTAGTCCCGAGGCGGATGTTTTTCTTATTTCTTTATCGGGGCTAAGGATTACCCTTCCCGTTCCAGCCTCCCCCTTGTAGCTACATTGATTTGTTGTTAGTTTCTTGATTTTCTCTTGTATTTAAAAAAGTTTCTGAGTAACTATTTACTCAGAAATTTGCCATCTTAAATCAATTTAATTTCCATTGGAATTAAGCGAACTATTTCCTAGTTTTAATAGCTCATCATTCATTTGTTTTAAATCTCCAAACAAAGCATGTTTTTAATAACAATATTAGTTGTTAGAACTTCTTCAACAACTTGATATTCATCATAAGAGGATGTTAAATCCCCATTATTTTTGGATCCTTACACTTGGTATTTGGGAGCTATCTCCTAGGTATTGAGTTATATGGTTTTTTTCTTTTATACATTATTGAGTAGGCATGCATCTAAATTAGAATTAGATTTAGAATTAGTTCTCATTTTTAGAAGTCTCCTTGTTCAAGAGAAACTGCATCATGGGCTTGGCTATTCTATTTTGTCAGGTTAAGAATTCTTTCTTGCAAGCTAGTTGCAATATGGTAAATCTGATTTCTCTCTTCTTGTTGATAGGTAATTAGGAATACAATAAGTCAACGGGGATAGTAAAGGAGTAACTGGACCCATTAGAACTATTCAAAATCACCATCCCAAATAGATAAGAGATTAATTGGGCTCCTGATCTAGTGATCTCCCCATTGTTGATTTTAATCATTTTTTGCTATCAACAAATACACTTATATCAAAGTTAAGTCACATGAATTCACTTCGTAGCTTCTACCTTGATAGGATAATAAAACTCCACATATACATCGGAAACATGAGTGATATAAAAACCATGCCACGACATCAATATGTTCCACAACAACAACTACGTGTTGACAATATAAATTGTGCAGTGTTGAACCCTCATACCACTGTATCGTAAGGTATAAGAATTACAATGATAGGGATAATACATATAATATTTGAGATAGGAATTAAACCAAGGCATTATATAGATATATATGTGGTGATAGAACAATAAACAACCTCGTGGTCTTAGGTTTGACCCTCATATATATTTTAAATATTATACAAGGTGGTATATATAATATAACCAAATATCTTTGTTCCTTAAGATAACCATAGGTATAATAACATGAGGATGAATCACGTGACACAAAAATTATAGAAATATATAATGAAATATTGGTGACTTAACATGCTTAAGGAGTTTTTAAAATACTATTATATACATACAATTGAAGGAGATAAAAAGACTTAGTAGTGAGTCCATTAGTGTGCATTACGTATGGAGAAGGTAATGACTTCCAGTATTGTGTTAAAGTCAAATAAATAAATTTATTAGGGATTAAACTCGAATAGAAAAACAAAGTATGTTGTTAGAGAAAGAGACTTTTAAACGTAAATCACTAAAAGTCAAAGGTGCAACTGCTCTCGACAAAAATGATCATTTGTAAAAAAATACAAAGTAAATAGTTAATGACAAAATGCTAAATGCACGATTATTAAGGTACCATGAGAATAACTATACATATTTTTTTAGTGTAATTAGTAGGGTATATTATATTACTATAGGTTATAACTTGATTAAGGATTCAACCTCAATGATGAGTGGGCTCCAACTTTCTATACACTTCAACTTGATTCATGCTCAAATTTAAATGATGAGCGATCTCCAACCTACTCTAGGATCCAACCTGATTGAGGCATCCACCTACTTCTTCAACTTCTTTTGGACCTTTATTTCATATCATTTTCAAATTGGATCCATTGTCATCATATGTCACTAAATAATAAGTAGTGTCACAATCTGCAATCTCTCTCACTGCATCATTGACGATCAAAGCCACAAATTACAACCATTTCCATTGTAATCATTTTCATAACCTGGAACCTCTATCACTGCAGTCACTATAAAATACAATCATATCAATTATTATTACTAACTGATACTAGTACCCATACTTTGCTCCAACTAGTTCATCAATCTGGTCACTCAAACCCCTTCTCAGAACTTATTTTTGCCATGTATCCTAAAACGCTACAATATTCTCATAGACACTCAAAACATGCAAAAAGAGATTTTAACTATCAGATAAATGTCGAAAAGGAATTCACATCGATAATTACCTCCACATCTAAGCCTTAATCACCCAACTTCTTTTAGAATCCAATTTGGACCAATATCGATTCGAGAAAGTCATAAAAACCATACAAAACTATATAATAAACTAAAGGTTCTACAAAAGGCCATTTATTGAGCATATTTCTATAGAATGCCTCTTCTCGAATGACAGATCTATAGAATTCCCATTGGCAGTTTGTTTAATGATCCAATGAAATGAACCATTTATACAAAAAAAATGACCTGCCAATTTGCATGACTCGCACCTGAGACCAAGGGAAGGTCATCAACGCACCTTACCAATCCCAGTGATTAGTATTTCTTTTAATACTATCCTCTCCCATTCCATTTTTAATGTATCTAGTCCAACAAGAGTTGAGGATGTGGACCACTCATGTGGATAGTCCTCATCATATGAATATGCCAATCAAATGACTCAAGTCAAACCAACGTGACCAATGTGCATTAGTGACTCAACTCAATGTTTAACTAATGTTTAACATGTCTGACCTATCTCCACATCAATTCATCATGTGATGATGTGGCAAATTGGAACCGTACTTACTATGTGCCTTTATGGTGGCTTATTAGCAAGCTTTAACTCTTCATTCAACAAGTTCATGAAGACATGGATAATATACCACCTCGACCATTGTCTTTGTGATTAAACTAGACTTTGCTATGTTTGGTATGAAATAGAGCATGCTTTCAAAACCATTCATGAAATGAAATGTTCAGTGAGGCTCTTAATGCAAACCAAAACTATACAATGGTTGGGTTCCAAGTTATGGACAAATGAGAAGGGACTTTGCAATGAACCAAATCAAAAGGTTAGTGATTCTCATGAGGTTTCAAAATAGGGGCAATTAACAATGAAAATATTTTGAGCCAATGAACCATAAGAATCATGTTACTGCCAAAAATACTTCAAAAAAATAAAGTCATGAACCATGAGCCATAATAAAAAATAACCATGGACAAACTCCAAACTTTGAAGTCTCACACTTTATTTAATCTCTAACTCATAACTATATGTCTTCATTCACTCGATGTGTCAATTTGGGTTTCAATCACTTGTATATATAGATGGGTAAGTAGACCCATGTCTCACGAGATCCGACCATGGTCTAATTGATTCACCAATAAATCCTATGATTAAGTCATTAAAACCTATGCCATGGTCCATATGATCACATCGTGTAAATGGGGACGATGTATATCCCTTGATACTTGGAGTTCAAATGAATGTGACCATGCCCATATGACTAGCACCCTAGGGTCATTATTCATCCACATGATAATGTCAACATGATGTCATCATGCCATGTGGCATCCCGTGAGGGGTTCCACATGTCACTCATTTTTAGGCTTTTCACCAATCCAAAGCTACCATTTGTCCCTGCCACATGGAAACCCCTGGTGGCATCACATCATTGTGATGATATCATCTATTTATTTGTCATGCTGACTATGCGAAAGACTTGTGTGTCACTCATCCAAAGGATCCATGTCATTGTCATATGAAATGTTGCCACATATAATTATTCAGTTGGGCCGATAAGACTAGTTAAATGTCACATAGCTTCAATATCATCCATTCCTTTAAGTGTTATGATTACCTTATATTGTCCTAAAAGTTGCATGCTACTTAGTGTCATATGAAATGCTTCCACCTGTCATTATTTGGTTGGGTCAATAGGACTAGTTAAATATCATATAGCTTCGATATATCCATCCATTTAAGTGTTATGATTATAGTTGATTGGCCTAAAAGTTGCATGCTACTTAACATCATTGAAAAGTGGACGAGTTTGTGCACTTGAGGTTATCAATTTCTCTATCAACGGTGGATCTTCCTTGAATATGTGCAATTGTTACCAAATTTGGTATTTGGGGTTTTTCCTTAATTTTTCGGTCCCTTAATTAATATTCAAATCAATTGGCCATAAATTCTCATTCGGGAGGAGCTTTTTAGAGTAGGATATATTGTTGGAAGTATATCAAAAATACCTACAAAACCATGATGTTTGTAAGATCTTTTGAGCATCACAACTTCATCAAAATCTTAAAAAAAAAATCAAACCCTTTTTAGCTTGTCCTACTGAGAGTATGAATGATGTCCAACTTTCATTCTTCTTCCAAGGATTCATGCATTATACATTTGTTGTCTTGGACATTCCCTTTGGCATCAATGACATCTTGTTGTCATCAATGACATCACAATGTGAAACATAAAGCAATAAATATTTGTCAAAATTAAGGTTGTATAATGAAGGGGTTGCTACTATGGCAACCTTGATCTTATCAAATTCTTATTTTTCTACAACAATCCATTTGAATTTCGCATCTTCTTGATTATTTGTTGAAGTGGTTTGAAATCTTTATGAAGTGAGCTACGAATGTTCTCAGAAAGTTGATTTTACCAAATAATTATTGCATTGATTTCTTATTGGTGGCCAAT
This sequence comes from Pinus tabuliformis, assembly GCA_031772625.1. NCBI lineage: Eukaryota > Viridiplantae > Streptophyta > Pinopsida > Pinales > Pinaceae > Pinus > Pinus tabuliformis. Next base: position 997,930,994 of record CM062808.1, on the reverse strand, counting down.
GGAACCTATGTGATTGTTGCGATTCTTTCTAGATTCATAGATATTCCATATTTAGATATGATATGCCCTAACTAAGAAAACGTATATGATTTTCTTAATATTTAGATAAATTCCATACTTTCACTTTCTACATCTTTTGAATATCTATTTCAATTGTTGTGGATGGTATGACGTCTTCTTGGAATGAATAGTGACATCATCTAGATAGACCATTATATTTTGACTGATCATAAATTAAATGTTATGTATGTTGTTGTTGAAAGGTTTCTCCTATGTTTAAAACTATGAAATGCATCTAATGATAGGAAATTGTTTCCCATTTCATGTTTAATGTCGTATTTAATCAATCTTATTAAACCACATGAACTTGATTGTAGCTTTATAACTTGTCTAATAGAGATATAATTTCATATCTAGAGACAAATTAAAGGATTTGTTCCACAAGATGAATAAGATATTTATATTTATAATATGCACAATTAAGATTCCTAAAATCTACATGAAGTTTTATCTCATCAAATTCTTTCTCATCAGTGCCAAATTAGATGCCCAAGTAGAGTGTTAGACCTTGAAATGGTCTTAGCATATAGCAATTTCTTAAGTTCATTTTGTATAATAGGATCGAGAGTGGGGTGGAATTTTCTCAATTTCTGCTAAAAAGGATTGAACCCTCTTTGTTAGGAATGACATGTTAACTAATGTAGGTGATTTTTCTTTAAATATTTGTAAGTCCAAGTGAAGACATCTTTATATCTTGAAAACAATTGTATAAAGGTGTGTTTTTTCAGTAATAAAACAACATGTCACTAAATTGATGTACTTTAGATTTTGTGTGGTTCCTAAATTCACCAAATCGTGCATCGAGGTGGAACTACTAGTCTCGAAATTTGTGGTTGTATGGAACTTCATTTGTAGGTCAAACAATTTTCTTTAGTCACTATACTCTTGTGCATACGATTATGTTTAATGTTCAGCTGTTTCCTTTGCAATCTTGGTGAGATTTCTCATATTCTTTGTCATCAACAGAAACATCTTTGAATACATTTTCATTGGTGAGGAAATATGTGATTTGTGTGCTATCAATAAAAAATATCTAGTTACTAATATTTATTCACATATGACTATGCCATTGGTGCATTCAAATTCTAATTAGCAGGATATTAGGGTCTTGTAACATTGCAGGTTGACTAAAACATGTCTTTCTCCAATTCCTTTAAGCGATTTAGAGCCATCAAAGTACATTTTACATTAGTTAATGTCTAAATCCATATTAGTATAACTTGTGCAACCTACATCTAATATATTATAGTCATTATTATTATCATGTGTATATTATAATCATTGTTATCAGTGAGGATTCCTTATGATTGATGATTTGCGAAGAAACCAAAATAAGTTTCCACAAAAAAACTACCCAAAGTTGAATGAGGAAAATTGACATGTTCATTCTAACCATCCGTTTTTGTAATTATGTGATCCCTATGGGCTTTGTTGTCCAACCTAATTTGATTATTCCTACCTTTATAAGGAAACCATAGATGAGAATAGTTAGAAGCAAAATATCCTTTCCACTTCTATGTCTAGTTGTTGCTCATAAATAGACCATAGGTATCTAGGATATCCAAAACAATAATATCAATCACTTGATGTGTTGGATTCACGATTACAATGAGAAGGGAAGGGGGAGAATGAATCAATATAATACAATTTTTAGTTATTTAAAAATTCACCATAGAACATCAATCACATAAGAAAAACATGAAACACAAGATATAAATGGAATCCTTTAGGGAGAAAATGCAAAAAAATCATTTAATTGATTGATCCTTGTAGACACCAACCTACATGAGACACCAATCCCCTCTGAAATATCATATGCAAATGTTTTCTTCTTTGGCCCACCTTTTTCTTCTGAATTTTTGAAGTCACCTTGTTCCCCTCAATTATAAACTATTGTTTTGAACCAGAAACTTCCTTCAAATCCTAATTTTTGAATCTGCACACTCTATTGTATGACTCTTTTCTTTCACTTCTCACATCAACCATACCTTTACCGACATAATGATTTATTATTTTAGCACTTCTTGCAACCATTGATTATATTTTGGCACTCCCTTTAATCCACTTTTATAGTTGGTGCTTCATTTAGCCCACCTTTTAAATCTATTTTACCAGCATAACATATATTTAATTTGGTACTTCTTTCAAACCAACTTAACAGATCTTGGTTTTTGTGCAACTAAGATCTTTATGCTACCCATATAGTGCAACTACCACAACCCCAGTGAATTAATTTTATTCCACCTGTAAACTTTGTCCCATTCCCAAGCACTTATACTTTCAACACATTACCTTGATAATCCTTTAGCATATAGGAGCTCCCTTCAATCTAATGTTTTTAGAACTTGGCACATATGTGCATACATATCTTACCTTTACATTGTATGTCCATACAATGCAATCAAGCTATTTTATATTGGGATATTGGAATGTTGACAAGTGCTTTTACTTCACAATCTCCTAGTGTGAGATTGTCCCAAGTGACAGTCACTTGTTAGCACACATTTTAACTAATATAGTGAAAATGGAGAACTAGAGGTCTTGAAACACCAAAAATCACTTTTTATCAAGAAATCAATGTAGAAATTCCCACTGTAGATCAACAGATTATGCAATATACTAAAGAAAAATACAAGATCTACTTCTACAACAAAATTTGCAGAAGCTTAATCGAATATGAGCAAGATCAATGAGAACACATATAACTGAGAATGAGAAATCAATCACACATAACACAGAAGAAATAACCCGGGGAAAGACTCAGCCTAAAACCCTAATCTATGTATTATCATACAAGTGGAAATATGTTCAAGTTACAAAAAGAATCAGTTTCAAGCTATCCTGCTCTCTCTATAATCAAACAATACATCTCATAGATTGAGTAGACAAGAGATATGCCTTTCCTCAGCCCTCCAAGCCTCCTATTTGCTTGCACAGTTTTTCTTGGGGTCCAATGATGCCACATGTGTGAATCGGCCTCATCACACTCACAAAAACTAAAGAAGTAACTACGCAATCCTCAAGGAAAGAATTCCTTCCGCATGCAAGAGATATTCACAATGGAATATTCTAAAAACTGATAGTACACTGTCCCTCCATATGATCTCAACTGGGTCTCTATCTGAACTGACATGCATGAGTTATTTATGAGAGAACATTTAGTTATCTGAAGTACAGTAGTTACATGCATGCATGCATTAACTAACTGAACTCACAATTAATTCAACAAACTATTTGAGTTAATCTAACTGGACTTGACTCAGTTAACTGAGCCAACTAATTACAACTCAATATTACAACTCATCCTTATCTCTTTAACTGATGGATAAATTCCTCAATTAATGGAGAAATTGTTGCATGTCCCCACATAGACTTCATGTTTGATTTTCTACAACTAATTAACTCATGGTGAATTAATTAATTATTTTACAAACTGCTGGTAAGATCAAATTCAAGTTTTACTTCTCAATTTTAGTTCATAGACTAACTAAAATTGGAATCCATCCCGAAATGCTATTTTTAGGACTTCCATTTTTCATTCCTTCTTGCTATGTCCAACACTAGTACCCGAACTGCTATTTATAGCAGCGCTATTTTTAGCACTTCTATTTTTAGCATTTCTTGTTGATATTTTCAACACTCCCTCTCAACAAGAAAGGCATTCAACTCGAACCTGATCCTGAACCTTTGGAATGTTCTGCATATAACACTTCTCCCAAGTGTTGTTGCTCCAACAACTCTAGAAACAAAAAATCTCCCAGCTGACCTCCTTGTTGGGTTAGAAACATCCTCTGATGCTGAAGCTCCATCTGCTGCTGACAAGTGCTCCCTCTCTGACCTCTGAGCTGCTGTAACACTCCATGCATCTTGCACTATTACACACCTCTGTGTGCCATCCTGCACTGGTGCAACACTCCTGTGCCTCTCGCACTGTTGCAGCCTGCTAGATCTGCACTGTCTTGGGATTCCTGCACTATAGATATCTCTGCTGCTCCGTCCGCATCGGTCTCTACCCACTCAGCCAGTCTTGCTACTCCTCATTGGGGCTCCCGTAGCAAGGTCTAATCAAAGAGGTTGGGTACCTCAATGATCCTGCCCCTATTCTAGCCTTCTTGGGACTGTCACTCCACATCGCCCCACCTCTGACCTAGAGGTATGGATGCATGTGATCCCTCTACCCACTTGGCTTGAAATTTCCCCCTACTGGAGGTCTCAACATGAGTGGATGCCTCCACTCTGTCTCCTCTCAGCTTCCCTAGTTGTGGCTGCTCCACAACCTCTTGAAGCTGCTTCACCAATCATGGCTCCTCCACAATTGTCTGAGACTTCTCCTATGGTTGCATGTTGAGAGGTAATGTACTCTCCCTCTCAACCACCAAGTCTCCATTAGTTGCCTTGCTCCTCAAGGCTTTGCATGCATCTTGAACCTCAAGAGCATACAGGTTCTTGACTCGTGAACCGATCTGCTTCACCTATCTCATGGTGATGTGTCGAAGGAAAACCTTTCCCTTATTGAAGACTACATCATAGCCTTTTTCTTCTAGCATTGAAATCGACACCAAATTTTTCCTCAGTCCTAGCACATACTTGAAATCGATCAAGGTAATGCGAGCTCCATGCTCCCTCTAAAAAACAACCGTTCCTACACCTGAGACACTATACTTTTCATCATTACCCATCGCTATGAGTATCTGGATATCTTTCTCCTCCAAGGTACTGAACAAACTCTTGTCGTCAGTCATGTGGAAGGAAGCTCCACTGTCAAGAAACCAACCACATCCCACCATAGATGAAACCATGCATGCGAAGAGGGTGAAATACAACTCGAACTATGAGGCCAATGCCTCACGTTCAGATCCTTCCTTGGATCCCATCTTGGATTTCTTCAGTGGACAATTTGTAGCAAAATGGTCCACCTCATGATAATGAAAGCATCGCACTTTCGATTTGTCAAACTTCTTCCCACCATAGGAAGAACTCGGTTTGGGATGAGAATCCTTCTTCTTCCCTTTCTTTGCCTTACTCACTAAGGCACAATTTTATTCATCCTCCTTGGATGATGAAGATCCATCTTTGGTGCTTCTTCTTATCTCCTCCTGCATTAGGTCCGACCAAAGTTGTTCCCAATTTGGCAATCTTTCTCTTCCATTAACTGAGTCTTGGTAGCTATGCCAACTCTTAGGAAGACTGAGGAGTGTAAGACTCACCATGTCATCATCGACTGTTGTGATCCCTACACTTCCAAGCTCATCCCCACAGGTGGTGAGCTTGTTCAGATATGTAGAGATCGTGTCACCCTTTTCACACTTGATTTTCTGAATCTTGTCTTTCAGCACCAACTTCCTCTGATTGTTGTTGTTTTGATATAGATCTTTCAATGTTTTCCACATAAAAAATGGTGTCTCCTTCCCTTGGAGGCTTGATACAATGTGGTCTCGAACTCCCTCCAGAAGGATTCTCCTTGCTCTAGCCACACATTTCTTCCATTCCACCAATTTTGTAGCATCAGTCAGCTTGGGGACTTCTTGATCAATGAAGTCCTTTAGACCGTTATCCTCTAATACTGCTTCCATGCGATCCTTCTAGGCTATATAATTCAAGCTGCCATCAAGGGCATACTCGAGTCTTAAACTGTTGAACGCCATTGGTGAAATTGAGATGTGATAAGAACTCGATTTCTATATTCAGGAACCTCAAACTTCGAACTTCTCCCTTCTTGTATACTTTTCTTCGCTTTGATCACCTTTGCTCTAATACCATGTAGAAGTTCCCACTGTAGATCAACATATTATGCAATATACTAAAGCAAAATACAAGATCTACTTTTACAACAAACTTTGCAGAAGCTTAATCGAATATGAGCAAGATCAATGAGAACACATATAATTGAGAATGAGAAATCAATCACACATAACACAAAAGAAATAACCTGGGGAAAGCCTTAGCCTAAAACCCCAATCTTTGTATTATCATACAAGTGGAAATATGTTCAAGTTACAAAAAGAATCAGCTCTCAAGCTATCCTGCTCTCTCTACAATCAAACAATACAGCTCACAGACTGAGTAGACAAGAGATATGCCTTTCCTCAGCCCTCCAAGCCTCCTATTTCATTGCGCAGTTTTTCTTGGGGTCCAGTGATGCCACATGTGTGAATTGGCCTCATCACACTCACAAAAATTGAAGAAGTAACTGCGCAATCCTCAAGGAAATAATTCCTTTTGCATGCAAGAGATATTCACAATGGAATATTCTAGCAACTGATAGTACATTGTCCCTCCATCTGATCTCAATTGGGTCTCTATTTGAACTTAAATGCATGAGTTATTTATGAGAGAATATTCAGTTATATGAAGTGCAGCAGTTACATGCATGCATGCATTAACTAACTGAAGTCACAATTCATTCAACAAACTATTTGAATTAATCTAACTGGACTTGATTTAGTTAACTGAGCCAACTAGTTACAACTCAATATTACAACTCATCCTTATCTCTTTAACTAATGGATAAATTCCTCAATTAATGGAGAAATTGTTGCATGTCCCCACATAGACTTCATGTTTGATTTTCTACAACTAATTAACTCATGGTGAATTAATTAATTATTTTACAAACTGTTGCTAAGATCAAATTTGAATTTTACTTCTCAATTTTAGTTCAGTGACTAACTAAAATTGGAATCCATCCCGAAATGCTATTTATAGCAATGCTATTTTTAGCACTTCCATTTTTCATTCCTTGTTCTATGTCCAACACTGGTACCCAAACTACTATTTATAGTAGTTCTATTTTTAGCACTTCTATTTTCAGCATTTCTTGTTGCTATTTTCAACAATCAAGAAAAAATTGAAATCACTAACTCTTAGAAACCTTGAAAATCCCAAATTTTTTTAGGGCCTTTAGCTCTAGGTGCTATACCTTATGCACCCTGCAATAAAGGGCCATAACCAAGGAATTTTCTAAAAACATTGATATGAAAAGGAATCTAGAACCATGGGTGCCAAGTGTTATAATTGTATATCTTTGTGACCAAGCACTAGAACTAGGTGGAGGAGGTTGTGTTGGAAACCAGGACAATACTGAGAAGGGGGTTGAATCACTATTGTAGCAATTTTACTAATTCAAAATTTCTTCTTACTTTGTGTGAGAAAAATAAGACAATAAAGAGCACATTCAACAATAAATATGACAAACTATTAATTCTGCAATCAATAGAATATTCAAGGAACAAATAACTTCAGAAAATGCTTCTCCATTTTATTAATAGGGAAAGCTACAAATTTCAATTACAAAGTTTTGGCTACAACTAGTAGGAAGCTACAACTTCCTAATTCATCAGTTACAACTGAATGGAGATGCAACCCCAACTATTCTCTAGCATCCACTGGAAGGAGAACCAACCCCTCATCAACAAGCTACAACTAGCTTTAAACACTCATTGTTACATTTTTCATCCATTTTCACACTAGGATCTATGACTACCTTCTCTCCTTTTGAAACAAACAATTTATCTCAGTCACCTCTCATAAACATCCACAATAATCATCATACTAACACCTCGTTGCATCATAAGATTCTCCCTTTGAATTTGTGTATCCATTCTGCTTGATTAGCCCTGCTTATATAGAATTTTTGCTTGATATTTTTTCCTTTTTTCTATTTTCTTTGATTGCTACAGACTTCCTTGTTTTTTCCTTTGACATGTTTATTTCAGCCCTCTACACTTGTTCACCAAGTTCTCAGACCTTAACCAACCTTTTCTACTAGTTAAACTGAGTTTATTTGCATATTTTAGCTAATATGAAAATTTTACAAGCTTTAGCAGTGCTCTACTCTCTTTACCCATTTTTCAATTTGGATAACTGCCAAAAAATATGGTTAAACTATCAGTTCTTCCAAATTTGGGCTTAAGGCCCTTTTGCTGGCTCTTTTTCCTGCTTCTTCACCATAAGATATGGTCTCCAAAACCACCGGCTTAGGCCTTAGGTGCCTATCCTGTTCAAGTTCTGTCAGAGGCTTTTTTCCTATGTTAACAGCTCCGCATTGTTAGTCATGCTTCTACACGAAGCGATCACACCCAGCGCTAAGGTCCAAGCTCTTGACTTTTTTTATTAATTTGAATTCTAAAAAAGTTACTGGATTCTGGGATTTGGGGATGACCCCACATTCGTTTGTTGCATTCTTGGTCATGTTTTTACATGAAACAATCCAAAGGAGTTGGGGTTAGCTGCTCCCAGAGCCTCTGCAACTCCTTTTGTATGCCTTGGGTTCATTTCTATGTGAAATGACCCAAGGCTTGGGTCCCAGAGCTCCCAACCCCAACTCCATTTATTATTTGCCACACCCCTAGTTCTAACCTATGGCATAGGCCCTAGTGTGGGTGCTTAACCCATAATTCCCTTCCTTCTGGAGCATTGAGTTTGTGTACCATTGTGAACCCATCAGGGTCAATCCTTCGGGTTGAGGTGTCCCTTAGGGATCGCCGAATTCCCATTCCAATGGTTGTCACTCTACCTCCATGGCCCAGTGGCATATGCCTGATAACACCGCCAAATGAATAAAATTGAATCTTTCAGGCTCTTTTCCCATGGGCTGAGCTATCTCATGGGGTCCTCTCGACACCTTTCTGATTGGATGCTAATCTGCCAACTTACCAACGTGTGCCGAAAATCCTCTCCCAGCGCTTTCCCTTTTCACCCTTTTACTAACCATCGAGGTCATCCCTCTGGGATGATGTCATAATCACGTTACACCAACCACATGTCAACCTCTGAGTTGTGACACGTGTCACCTAGAAATGGGCCCTTTGGGTGCCTGAAAACCTTGAATCCACCTGCCACATTTTCTCCCCTTATTGGTTGATGCTGATGTCACTATCCTGTATTGTCTTAGCCAATCACAAGCAGCCATGTGTTCTCTTGGAGGAGATACAAAAAGTCCTTCAAGGCCTTGTTTTGTGACAATTTCCTTTGTTATTTCATTTTTCTAAAAGCCATTGAGTTCAAGCCCTTTGTCTTTGACATCACTTCTGAGTGGATTGGGGTTTTGGGAAGAGTGTCCCTGACGTATCTATCTATCGTTAATCCACACGATCAACTATGCGAGAAACCACTTTTGTGACCACAAAGCATGTCTAAAGGGCTATCTCTATTACCATCGAAAATCCAACATGTGGCCCAACCCTTTCCTCCCGATGCTTAACATTGTGCACCATCCACAATCTTTTTGGCTGCTTCCTATAGGCCAACCTATATTGTGGGCTCCACTGCTTTCTCCCCATTGGACAACGCTTATTTGTCGTGTCATGACGACTACTACCTAGTCACTTAGACTTGGGTGCTATTAGCCAACCTCGGGGGTGAACCCAATGGGATACCACTATTGGGATGGATTCATCTCAGTCCTCCTCTTCCCGTTGTGCCACATTTGCTTGGATCTCTTGCTTAGAGGCTCTGTCGGTCTGGGCACCAAGTTTGGCACTTGTACCAACTTTAGCTACGCGCTAAAGACTCTATCCTCTTTTAACTCTTCTATGAAGGCCTTGGGGTCACCAAACTTTGACTGGCTCTATATTTTAATCTAGGAGGCCTTTTCAAGATTTCCATATATCGTTGGAAGATCTTTTAAAGCTCTATCCATCTAGGTGACTTACACTTGCATCTGAGATGGTTTGGTGCTCTAAAACTAGATCCAAAGCCACTGCACTGATTATGCTATTTTTCCCTTCTTGTGTGGTGGGAACCTACTCCTTGAAGTATTTCTTTGACACTTGTGCCTCCTTCTGCCACCTACTGCCATCTGTTAACATCAATGACAATATATTTCCAACATTCTCCTTCTTTAGCATTGATGGCAACACTAAAATCAAACAAAAAACCTTTTTCTTTTTTAACTATTTTAAGTCTCCCCCCCTAGGATGGCACTCCTCCCGTCGTTCAATTGTTGTGGTACTATTGTTGGTCTTACTTATTTTCTTTCTGTGCTAGATCTTTTTTTATTACCATCTTTCACACCCTTTTTGTTTGATCACTATATCACTTCCCCTTTCAGGCATCAATGTCCAAATACACCATCATGCTACCCCTGCCACCATAATCCATCTATCATATCAATCCTTGTGAACCTGGCATCTTCACCAATATATGCTGAAAAATAAACCAACTGCCTTACTTCCTCTTGGATAAGGAGGTAGTGAAGGGAGGAAAAATGAATGATCCCCAATCTTTGCTTCAAGTACTCCAACTATTCTCTAGGGAGTAGCTTTGTAAAGATGTCAACAACTTGTTCTTTTGTGGGAACATACTCGAGCTTCACAATATGGGCTGCAACTTGCTCCGTCAAGAAATGATACTTGATGGGGATATGCTTGGTCCTAGAGTGAAAGACTAGATTCTTTGACATGCTGATTGCACTTGTGTTGTTAGAAATAATGGGGATCGGTTGATCATAAAACAATTGTAAATTTTGAAAAATTTTGTTTCATCCACAAAAGTTGAGTATAACATTATGTTGCTGCAATATATTCCTTTTCAACTGTAGATAAGGAAATAGAAGCTTGCTTCTTGCTCATCCATGCAACTAAATAGTCTCCAAGAAAGAAATCACCACCACTTGTGCTCTTTCTATCATCCACATCACTTACACAATCAAAATAAGTAAAAACAATAAATGAGAGATATTTACCTCTTGGGTACCACAGTCCATAGTCCATTATTTCTCTGTGATATCTAAGAATTATTTTGGCTGCTAATAAATGACTTTGTCTCAGAGCTGCTTGAAATATTCCAACTATAGCAATGGCCTGCATGATGTCTAGTCTTGAAGCTGTCAAATATAAAAGGCTCCCAATGATGGATCTATATAAGGTCTGGTCCATTGCTAGTGTCTCATCCATCTTGCTAAGCTTGCAACATGTCACCATAGGAGTTCTCACTAAAGAGCATTCTTCCATGCCAAATTTCTTTAGCACTTCCTTGAGATACTTGCCTTGAGAAATAAGAATTCCTTTAGGGGTCTACAGTATCTGCAATCCAAGGAAATATGATAGCTCTCCAAGCATGGACATATAAAATTTGGCCTTCATATCAGCTGAAAATTCAATAGTTAACAAATCTGAATCACTAGCAAAGATGATATCATCAACATATACTACCACTACAATGAGTTTGTTGTCCTTTATTTTGACAAATCTTGTTATCACCTGCTCCTCTTTTAAATCTAAAATTGAGAAGGTAGTTTTCTAGCTTTGAATACCAAGCCTTAGGGGCTTGCTTGAGGCCATACAATTCCTTCTTAAGTCTGCAAACATAGTATGGTTTCTCTGTCAACTGAAAACCTTCTAGCTACTCTATATAAACTTCCTCTTGTAGCTTTCCATTGAGGAAAGCAAATTTGATATCCATTTGATAAATTTTAATTTTTTTAAAACAAGAAAATGCCAAAAACATTTTGATTGCTTCTAATCTGGCGACAGAGGCAAACATTTCAGCATAGTCTAATCCCTCTATTTTAGCATAGCCTATGCACACCAATTTGACCTTGTTTCTTATCACTTCTCCATGATCATTTGACTTATTCATGAATACCCACTTTGTGCCAATGGAATTATTCTTTGCAGGACTTAGAACAAGTTCCCAAGTCTGATTTTTCTCTATCTAGTCCAATTCTTCATTACGGCCTTTAGCTAATGTTGATCCTGAATGGCTTCAATAATATTCTTTGGTTCCTCCATGGAAAATAGTGCAACATGTGCTTGCATAGGGGCATTAAGAAACTTCCTTCTTGTTTGCACTCCAGAATTTAGTTCACCAACAATCTAATCAAATAGGTTGTGTTTTTTTACATACCTTGGGGGATCTCTAGCTTAAGGACTAGAGGGATCTTCCTCACTTTCTTCTATAGCTGCCTCATCATACTCATAACCAATGCTTACTAGTTCATCAACACTAGCATTTTCGACTTATTTCACTTCTTTATCATCGTGCTCATCTACCTTTACATTGATGCAGTCAATGATTCTCTTGTTGACTTTATTGTAACATATGTAACCCTTGTTGTTATGTGAATAACCCAGAAAAATGCCTTCATCTGCTCTAGCATCGAATTTCCCAAGTTTCTCATTATTTCTTTTGATGTAGCATCTACTGCCAAAAAATTTGAAGTGTTTGACTGTTGCTAGTCTACTACAACATAGCTTATAAGGAGTTTATCACTATTTGGTCTAAAATGAGCCTTGTTGAGGATAACCACTGATGTATGAATATCCTTTGCCAAAAACCTTTGTTGAACATTCTTTTATGTCATCATTTCTCTAGCTAAGTTGCACTAACTTATTTTCTCTCTCTGCAACACCATTTTGCTGGGGAGTCTTTGCTATGGTAAACTGTCTCTTGATGCCATTTTTCTTATAGAATTAATCAAATTCCCTTGAAGTGAACTCACCTCCATTTTCTGACCTTATGCTTTTTATTTTGTAGTCAGTTTCATTCTCAGCCATGGCTTTGAACTCTTTGAATTTCTCAAAAGCCTCAAATTTTTCTATGAGAAAAGAAACCCACATCATCCTAATGAAATCATCAATGATTAGCAAAAAATATAACTTACTTGTGGTTGACTGCTTTCTAGATGGTCCACACAAATCCATGTGTACTAATTATAATGGCTTTGATGAAGAGTTTTCCTTTGCCTTGAAAGGAACTCGAGCTTTCTTTCCTAGATGGAAAGATTTGTATATAATCTACTTTGGTTTTGAAAGCCTGGGGAAATACTTAAAAATTTTGTTCTTGCTGAGGTTGACACTCTGATCAAAGTTCAAGTGTCCAAGCCATTTGTGCCATAATCAACTCTCATCTATCTTGGTTAAACAACACTCTTATGTCTTCTCCTTCAGCACATAGAAATTGTTGTCTATTTGTACAACCTTAGCAACTATCTCACTTGTGCATGTGGACTTCATTTGACAATTTTTGGCTTTAGAAACCACATCATACCCTTGATCACACATCTGAGATACACTGAACATATTATGTTTCAGCCCATTAACATATAAAACATTGTTTTCTTTAACTTGGCCATTTGATAGACCGACCACTCCTTTTGCAATTATTTTTCCTAGAGCATTGTTGCCAAAGGTCACATTACCTTTGTCGACAGGTTTCCATGTTAGGAACTTGCTTCTATCTCCTATCATGTGCCTAGAACATCCACTATCCACATACCAATGGCTCCCACCATTGTGAGTATACAAAGCAATATCACATTTCTCTGTTTTTACTTTCTCTTTCCAAACGTTGAGCTTCTGTTCAATTTACTCAATAGTTGGATGTGTTGTCTTTTCTTTAAGCCTGCAATTAACTGCTATATGACCAAAATTTTGACATTTAAAACATTTCACTTGATAATTCATGGGAGAAAAGGAATTATTATACCTGGGTCTACTTCTTATTTGCTGAATTCTTCTCTTGGATCTGAGTTGTCTGTAAGAGAGATTAACCCTGCAGTTTTCTACTTTGTGGTAATAATTGGTGCATGTGTAACAATACCCTAGGAAGATATTATTGTACCTGGATGGATGCCTTATGTGCTGAGGAGAATTTTGGGAAGTATGATTTGCATGGAAAACATACTCCCTTTGCTGTAGTTGATTTCTCTTTTTCCGAGTAAGTGTCTCTTGTTGTTGTGTAGTCCTTTCTTTTTCTAGAACAAAGGTAATTTTCTCTTTATCCTTTAATTCAGCTGTTGCACTAGATTCAACATCAAAAGAAAGACTAGTTTGATCTTTGGAGATGCGTTGAGCCTCCAAAATTTCATTTAAATTTTTTGTCCCTTTGTTGAATTTCTAATTGAAGCTGAGTTTTGTTTTAGCCTTTTCAAACTCCTTCTTCAACAACACAATTTCTCCTTCCAGCTTCTAACATATTTTAGTTTTTTCAAACAACAGTTGGTTCAACGTTTATTTGATTTTATTACTTTCTTCTAATTGAAAAAGTAATGGCTCAATAACCTCAAACTTTTTCTTTATGAAAAAAAAATCTGGGTTTTCTTTTCTTTCTCAGCCTCTCTATTTCCTAAAGTGCATATACTGGTTCTCCTTCAAGATGAACCTATCCTTCATCATCATCAAATTTAATAGGCTCAACTTGCAGATTTTTAATGGCCATCAACATGAATTCGTTAGGGCTCTCATCATCTCTGTCCTCATCTGAAGATTAACTAGGATAACTTTTAAAGGAGCTCTCATTTTGAGCATAGAAACCTTTCTTCTTAGCCTTCTTTCTGTCCTTTTGAACCTTCTTAATTTTTTCTTTAGGATCATAATCCTTTTTCTTATTTTCAGGATAATTTGATGCATAATGACCAACTTGGCCACAATTAAAACATTTAAAGGGAAAATTACCTTTATACTTACACAATACTCACTTGAGCCTCCACACAAAGTTAGCTTCTTCTTCATTTGATTCACATGTGTCAACATGCTCATCCTTACACTTCTTTTCTTCTTTGAAGGATGATTCTTTGGATGCATACTTTCTTTTAGAACTCCTCATCTCATAGATAGTGAGTATTCCAAGGAGTTGATCTAGAGTGAGTGTGTTTAGATGTGCCATTTCTTGAATGGATGACACCTTGGGATTGAACCTCTCAGGAAGAGATCTCAACACTTTTTGAACTAGCACTTCTTCATATAGCTTCTCATCAATCCCTCTAATGGTGTTCACAACTTCATCAAATATTTAAAAATACTTTGCAATATCTTCATCATCATGCATGCTCAATGATTCAAATTTGATCCTAAAACCTTGGAGTTTATCTTTATTTACCTTGTTGTCTCCTTCATAGTAGTTTCTCATCTTCTCCTAGATTGATTTGGCATATTTTCAATCCGTCATCTTGATAAGTTCTGATTCTGGTAGGCTAATAAGCAAGGAATGTATTTCTTTAGCATTGCATGTGAACTCCAAGTTTTGAACTCCAGTAACCAATGTTAGAGGTCTTTGATATTATTCTTCCACAACGTTCCACACATAATCTCTATGTGATTGAATGTAGGTGTTCATCCTTACTATCCAAAACACATAGTTTGTTCCATTGAACATAGGTTCCTTATTGATAAAACCTCCTTCCTGGTTTACCATTGACCTTGATCTTTCTTTCATTTGTTAGACTGATTAGAAGTAACCTTCCTCTGATACCAATTGTTGGAAACTAGGACAACATTGAGAGGGGGGTTGAATCAATATTATAGCAATTTTACCAATTCAAATTTCCTTTTTACTTTGTGTGATAACAATAATATAGTAAGATCACTTTCAACAATAAATATGAAAAGTAATTACTTTAGCAATGAATGGAACATTCAAGGAACAAATAACTTCAGCAACTACTTCTCCATTTTATTAATAGGGAAAGCTACAACTTGCAATTACAAATTTTTGTCCACAACTAGTAGGAAGCTACAAATTCCTAATTTATTAGCTACAATTGAATGGAGATACAACCCCAACTATTCTCCAACACCCATTGGAAGGAGCACCAACCCTTGATCAACAAGCTACAACTCACTTTAGACACACACTGTTACATTTTTCATCCATTTTCACACTAGGACCAATGACTTCCTTCTCTACTTTTGAAATAAACAATTTATTTCAGTCACCTCTCACAAACATCTACAAAAATGACCATACCAACACCTCGCTACACCATAAGCTTTTGTCTCTGATTTTTTCTATCGATTTTTCTTGATTAGACTTGCTTATATATAATTTTTTCATGATATTTTTTCCTTATTTCTATTTTATTTGACTACTGCATGCTTCCTTATGTTTTCCTTTGACATGTTTATTTCAGTCCTCTACGCTTATTCACCAAGTTATCAAACCTTAACCAACCTTTTCTTCTATTTAAAATGAGTTTATTTGCATATTTTAGCTAATCTGGAATTTTTATAGGATTTATAAGTGCTTTTCTATCCTTATTTGTCATTCAATTTTGGCTTAACTGCCAAAAAATATAGTTAAACTATTAGTTATGTTGAATTTGGGCTTAAGCCCCTTTTACTGGTTTCCTGCTTCTTCGCCATAAGACTGGGTCTCTGAGACCACCGACTTAGGATCTAGGCACTAAGCCCGTTCAAGTTCTGTTGGAGGCCTTTTCCCTTTGTTAATGACTCCACATTGTTGGTCTCGCTTCTACATGAAGCAACCATGCCCAACACTAAGGTCCAAGCTCCTAGATTTGCTTATTAATTTGGATTCTAAAAAAGTTACGATATTCTTGTATCTGGGGATGGCTCCATATTCTCTTGTTTCACCCTTGGTCATGTTTCTATATGAAACAATCCAAAGGAGTTGGCACTTAGCCACTCCTGGAGCCTCCACACCTCCATTCTCTAGGCACTGGGTTCATTTCTACATGAAATGACCCAAGGGTTGGCTCCTAGAGCTACCAAACTGACTCCCTTTATTATTTGTTGTGCCCGTGGTTCTAATCTATAGAATAGGCCCTGGTGCGGGTGCTTAGCCTACAACTCCATTCCTGGTAGCACATTGAGTTTGTGTACCATTGTTAACGCACTGGGGTAAAACCTCTAGGTTGATATGTCCCTTGGGGACTGTTTGACGCCCATTTCATTGGTTGTCGCTTGACCTCTGTGGCCCAGCACCTTATGCCTGGCACCACCAACAAATGCATAAAATTGAATCTTCTGGGTTCTTGTCCTGTGGGCTAAGCTGTCTTGTGGGGCCCTCCCAACACCTTTCTGATTGGATTCCAATCTATCAACTTACCAATGTGTCCTAAAAATCCTCTCCTAGCACTTTACCTTTGCACATTTTTATTATCGTCGGGGTCATACCTCTGGGATGATGTCATAATGAAATCACACCAACCATGTTAGGTCCCTATAATACTAGTGATTACCCCATTACTATTGTAGTTGTATCCATTATTAATATTGTTGTGCCCCTATTATCCCCATATTGTTATTATTGTGCCCCATAGAATCCCTCTATTGTTATTTTTGTGGCTTTATATTATTATTGTTAGGTCAGCTAGGTTATATTGTGACTCCTTAGACTCCTATATATAGAAAGGAGGTTTTTTCATTTGAATCATCCAAGAATTGTTCATTTATGTAATGTAAAGGAGGTTGCCCCCTTTAAGAGGTTGAATTCTAAGGTGTTGATCTATCTTTTCTATCTTTTTGTGAGATGGTTTCATAACATTTGGTATCAGAGCTTTGGATTCTAGGGTTTCACTACTCCAAATATGTCATCGTGACATTTTCGCTATAATTTTTTTTTTTGTGATGTTTCAGAAGCTAAAAAAAAAACCCATTTGAGACGAAATCGCACTGAACCTCGGGTCCAAATTTCAGAGCTTTTCACACTACATTTGTGGAGATATGATCTGAGGAATTTGGTCCTTTTGTAGACTCCTTAATTACATTCCAAACAGGTGACCTGGGGAAAATCGTCATAACTTTCTCTCTGAGCATCAGATTGAAATTTCATTAGAAGGTACAAAAAGAGGATGGACTATAGTTTCTTTTATATCATTTTTAGAGACAAAGGTCGAAACAGTGACTTGTGACATGTCATACAAGTTTGCTCTACTAAACTAGTCTATAATCAGGTCACTGTGGAATATTTGGCATAACTCTTCCCTGGAGAATCCAATTTGGATCAGACTGGTGGCATTGGAAAGAGGACACAGAGGGATACTACAGGTCTCAATTTTAGAATTGGATGATCTGAAATTACAGAGATACATCAGATTCAGTATCCATCTCCTACAAAGTGAAAAAAGGTGTGCAGTTTTTTTTTTAATTTTTGCATAAGCTTGGTTTGAAATGTTGGGTGTGGAGCCTAATTATCTTTTGTATTCAAAAGTATCACCACATTGGACCCCAGTTCGAAATGGGGCAGCAACACTGCCCATAAAGTATTCACTGCAGGGGGGGTCCAGGGGGAGGTGGCTGCGACCTTTGGGGAGCCCTCAAGCTAAAGACATATGTAAAATTGCCTTGTAAAAGTATAGTAATTTCTAGTCAATCTGGGCTGTTCATTAGGCAGATGATCTGACGGTAGAACTTATGTTTAGTTTAGGGTTTTTTGCCCTAGAAGGAAACCCCTCTCTTTGTATGAGGGCATTATATTGAGTCTGTGTAATATATGTGTATTCTCTAAGCGAGAAGCAGAGAGGCGAGATTGTGAGAGAAAACAGAGGATATTACAACGGATCTGCTGTGGGTTGTGTCTCTTCATTTTGTTGGATAATAGAAAGGAATGACTGGCTATTCGGTGTGGATGTAGCCCAAATTGGGTGAACCACGTATATCTTTGTCTCTCTTGTTTTATGTGTTTTCTGTGTTTATATTTCTGCAATATTTTATGTGTTCCATTGCTCCGTAATATATAATTTTCTAACATGAAAAATTAGTTTGAAGGAATTCAAAGGGCATAG
Source organism: Pinus tabuliformis (assembly GCA_031772625.1). Lineage (NCBI taxonomy): Eukaryota > Viridiplantae > Streptophyta > Pinopsida > Pinales > Pinaceae > Pinus > Pinus tabuliformis. The sequence goes on along the minus strand of CM062808.1, from coordinate 997,912,468 downwards.
TAAAGCATTATTATCGGTAATTGATGCCCCGAGGAAAGAAAATGCAAACACCTAGTAAGAAACCTGGAAGCTCTAGCATGACTCATGAAGAAGAGGAAGAAATGCAACATGATATATCAAAATTACGAGACCAAGTGCAACAAGTGTCACTTGCACAAAAAGTAACAAAATCTAAGATGGATGGTTTAAAGAAAGATGTAGAAGCTAAGATGGATGGTTAAAAGAAAGGCGTAGAAGTTAATATGGATTGTTTAAAGAAAGGCGTAGAAGCTAAGATGAATGACGTGGAAGCTAAGATGGACGATTTGACGACAAGCATGGACGATTTGAAGACAGGCATGGAAGATTTGAAGACATATTTGAAGACAAATTTGACAACGTTTCTACAAGAAATGCTTACTAATGGTGAAAGGGTAGTAAGGAAACTCATGATGAGAACAAAAGAAATGTTAATCATGATTTCATAGACTCTAATGTTGGACCTAAGACCCACCATATTCGAAAAATCGATATGAAGAAGTTTGATGGCAAGGATCCCGCAACATGGATATTACAGATGGAGAAATTTTTCGATCTCAATAATGTGCAAAACACACAAAAGGTACGTATTGCAACTTTATATTTGGAACCAAATCAGTTTGTATGGTATCAATGGCTTTGCTCTCATAAACAAATTATCACTTGGGAAATTTTTACAGAATAATTGACAGCACATTATGAGGATACAAAAAGCAACACTTTTTTTAGCCAATTGATAAGTCTCAAACAAAAGGGTTCAATAATGGAGCACATTAAGGGGTTCCAAAAATTGAACATAAGGGTAAAAAATATTCCAGAGGAGCATAGGATTGATGTGTTCATAGGGACTTTAAAGGATAATATCCAAGATGATGTTCGTCTTTGGGAACCTGATTCATTAGAGAGGGCATTCAGGTTAGCAAGAAAAATGGAAAGCAAAATTATGGAAACCAGGAAGCATACCACTCACAACTATAAAGATGGAAGTGTTGTTGCCCCTAGTCTTCCACAACCTATAAGGTTGACACCACAACAATTGAAGAAAAAAGAGAAAAAGGGCTTTGTTACAGTTGTGATAGAAAATACACTAAAGGTCATAAGTGTGCTGAG